>JAEQBH010001849.1:0-600000 GCA_016808115.1 Tetrastigma voinierianum | reverse complement strand
TTACAACTCAGCGCGACCATCATACTTAATCGCCTCCTTCAACCGCCGTTTTAAATTCTTCCATATATTGGGGGAGTGAGTTTGAGCGTAAATTCTCCTCCTCCTCAAATCTAAAGGCTCTCCCTCACCATACTACTTCATGCATCTACTTGCCTTCTCTAGCTATCCCGGCCATCTAGAAATTCATCGGTTCTCGGGGCAAACTTATACTAGCAACAGGCATCTTACACTGCTCATCTGGCGTTCGGGAGCCAACACGCTCACGCGCCATGATTGGTAGAACCCAAATCGCTACCTCAAAAAAAGGGCCTATCCAGAACATAAATCCCCCAATGTACACATTGTAAGACAACCACGTGGCCTTGCAGTTCCAGTCCACTCACACCCATCACACATGGTGCCAAGTATTCTTCAAGCATTTGATTCACTGCTCAGTCCCAAATTCATCTGGTGATGTGGCGGTGATTAGCCGTAGAGAACTTGTACACAAGATCTCAAATCTGGAAATGTAAATAAACTGGGAATATCTCAGAACTCTTTGACTATCATTATATCACCTTAATGGTTTCTGCACATTTATAGTAAGATCCTCGCCAAGCTTTCATCTAGATATTCACTTTAGGGACTGCATGAAGACAGAGTACTTAGAGAACCTATCTACCACTAGAAAAGCAAATTTGAAGCCATCAACCTTCAGGAACCCACTAATGAAGTCCATAGGTATGCACTGCCATGGTCTCTCCGGGATAGGCAAGGTTGTAAATAACCCACTTCTTTTCTCTCGCTTCAATCTTGGTCTGTCTTTGAAAACACGGGCTGTCTGGCTGCAGGCCTCAGACGCCTTCCATCTCAAATACCGGAAACAGACCGTGTGCGCAAATGCACCCTCTTCCTCCAGGTGACTGTTCCACTTCAGACACCCACAAGGCTCCCTTCCACCCGTCCCGCCTATTTCGAAGAAAACAGCCACCGTGAAATACAACACACCCTTCAACAATGAGTCTTGTGATGCCCTTCACCACGCTTCCAACAACCTTCATATGTAGAGTCTCTAGAGTCAGTCTTATTTGCCTATAGAACCTCGCCACAACTCGGACAGACTCAATGATCCCATAGCCCCGCAGAACTCCTTTCTTCATACCAAAAAGACCAGCAATGAATGGTCGATCTAACATAAAGCGCCGCCAGCACAGGCATATGAAAGAGCAAAAGTAGAAACTAAGCATTGTGGTCAAGTCGGCGCAGAACTTTTACAGACAAGCGGCTCGGGCACAAGATTCCCCAGCTAAAGAATGATTCTGGCATTATCCATACACATCGAAACTGGGCCCACACATAAAGTGCCCTGGTGTTTCTAAACAATGAATAATGACCGAAGTTTAAGCCTTCTCGCGTGGGAGTAATTCTCTCGCTTCTGGCATCTCATCCTGAATTTCCATTTACCTCAATGTAATCGTGCTTCACTAGCAGCTACTCCTGGGCACACTCTCAAATCATTTAGATCACGTGAACTCAAAAGGCACCCTAAGTCAGTAATCTAGAACCGCCCTCGAGGATGGCATCCTTAAGCTAGCAACAATACCCAGATCCCATCCCACTTCCCCTCTTCGCCAGAAAATCTAGTTAGATAGGTAAGTTTCATTCTGAATAGCCTGTGCAAAAACATACAAAAGTTAGACAAATTGCTAAAAATATCGGGTCTCGCCACTCTGAAGGTGCCATATTCTCGAACACCCCACACATACCTTTGCACCCATCCAAATCAGACCATGACTTAAACAAGATCAAGAACTCGTATCCTGCCAAGCAAACTTCACACTTTTCTTCTTTGACACACAACTTCATTTAATTCACCGCCTCCTGTCGCAACACCTTCTCACAAGCACCATGATCTCTTCAAAGTCTAGCCAGAGGATCACTATGTCATCCGGCAGACTCAACATTTCGGATGAGTCCAAGAAGTCAATAGAAATAGATATCATCCACAGGTAAGCAAGCAAAATGTCGTAGGTGAAAATAGTCGAACCCAAAGGGGATGATCGCCAGAAACTCCTAAACTCCCATATTCGCCATAAGTATTCTTGGTCATCCCTTCAGATAGCGAACTTCCACACACTCGTGACACCGTAAGTCAAGTTTCTGCGTGAAAAATTTTGCCTTACTCAATCGATCGAATAATTCAAAGAACCAATAATACAGCATTTGTTTTATGATCAGATTTTTATACCTAAAAAGCTCGATAGTCCATACATCCGTAGTGGAACCATCTTGCTTTTGTATGAACATAACCATGCCTAATAATGATTCTTAGAAAATAAATGTATACTATGTGTGCAAGTGCACGTGTCGCCAAGTAATGAAGGTGAAGTATATGACATCCATTTGAGGATTTGTGCTACTTAATAATAAATTAGAAATAGTCTTATCTTTGGTATTTGATTAATACGCTGTAAAATTTAAATGAAAACAAACTAACCCAAAGAAATCCTAAACAAAATCCTCTAATAACATGAGTGTGAAATAATTCATAAGAAAGCCTAGGTTTTGATTTCATCTAACAAATCTTTACGACAGGCTCTACTTATTCATAATGATAGCTAATTTCACCTGCACTCATAGTATTCTTTCCTGAACAATAAATAATCTCCATCTGGAAAAGGGTCTTTAAATGTGTATTTCTACTTCCCCAAACCACAGTGTCAAAGAGCGTGACAAGAAGGTTGAACCCATTAGTTACACATAAGAACCCATATAAATATCTCGCCATTCTATGAGAAACATGATATCTGAGTCTATGGCACCAACCTGAATCACTGCGCTCAAATCTCAAAACAGCCCATGCAAACTATTCAACACGGTGATCAACAATGAATACAAATAGGTCCTGAATGGGGATACATTCATTAATATAGAGCAGAGGCAACAGCCGATCGTGACACAAATTTTTATTTTGTAAAATGGGAAGATGGGTACAAAAGATGGTTTTCCGTCGCATAAAATGTCTTATCGACGTGATGGAATAAAGAAGGTAAAGGGGCATAACTGGCAGTAAGAAAAGGGACAGAGCCGGATTCGATTCGGGAAGAGGGAATCAAAGAACTCATCGGTGAGCAGATCTGCTGTAGAGAGCTCAACTAAAAGGATCTTTGATTGAAAGAAAACGGATCGAATCGTAAGTCGAGAGTCATGTGGGGGGTTATGTGTGAGATTTCTAACGCTTAGTTCGTTATGGGAGGACAAGACACAAAAAAATTTTCTTCCTTGAAGGTAAGGGTCTAGTGTGCTAGGATGGTCAATTTGGTAGAAAATTATGGCTCAGGATGTGAGTTTTGGTAGAAAGAGGGTGGAAAACTAAATGAGGAACTATCGCCAAGGGACTTCCTTCACAGGTCGAATCTAAAAAACCCTTCAAATGTAAAGCCAGGGTAGATACAGTAGCGTGCCAAGTTGCAAGTGGGGACCCTAAATAACTCCGCTGGTAGGAAGTTGAAGATATCACCTAACTCTCCAACCGTGAAAGAAGTGGAGTGAGGCGGGGCAGAGGCATCTGAGATTAAAGGCAAAGCTCTCTGGGTGGCTTAAGGCAGTGGAACAATGACTTGTTGTTGCTGGAGTTCACTTTTCTAGAAGAAACAAAGTGGGTGCTCGAATCAGGTAGAAGAACCTTTATGAGGGGATCTCTACATCTTGAATGGTGGAGCCCGAAGTTTGGATGTGTGAAGAAAAAAGAAATGGTGAAGAGGCGTGAAGTTAGATGCGTAGGGCTGCCTTTACATCTCGTGACTCATGAGGTGTGTTTAGATTTGTCAGATAGTTGTGGAGGCTTAGAGTCTCTAGACAAGGAAACAACCCTAAGAACCAAAAACTCGTGTAAATAAAAATCCTAGTTAAAATTGCGAGGACGGTGGGAGGCTGCTCTCGCCAACATCTTAGCGATTGTAGAAGCTTTCTGAGTCACATATGAACTATCGCCTGCACTGGTTATCCCCCGTTAAGGGTAATTCCGATTTTGAAAGGCCTTATTCAGAGGTAGTGAAGAATAGGCGTCTAAACACGCGCCGCCTGCCATATTTCGGCCTCTCGATCTATGCCACAAAGAGGTGCGTGAATCAACAACAAAATTATAATTCCAATTACTCCCACCGCCACAGAATTCATCAAGATGTAGGCTCTAGGTCAACATGATGGGTTCAGATAAAACAGATGCAGTGATTCCAAAATGGTGAATTTGGTTTCGATCTTCAAGTTTGGTAAAAAAATGAGAGAGAGAATGGCGCAGAACTAGGGAATAAAAGTGAAATAAAATTTGAAAAAGATATCCTTGAAGTCTCGCCACCGGTTTAGGTTCTAAGAAATCAACATGTTCTCGGTCTTTTTTCTCTCATGTCGGGATAATGACATATAGTTTATTTCCTAACCTGGATTCTCATTTGGGCATTAACTATCAGATTAATCCTCACCCAGTCAGGCATTTGGCATGGAGTGCTATAAGACATCCCTTAGCAATGAAACATCTCATAAACTACTCCTACAAGAACTAATAGAGACAACTAGAACTATGACAAGTGATCTAAAGATAAGCATCCATGATCGTGAACCACAAAAAATGCTTGCCAAATACACGTTAGTGAGGGTAGGTCTAAGATTTTGTGAACTCCAAGGTGAGATGCAAAGGACTAAATACCATAAATGCAAAGGCATAGAAAATACCAACAAGAGAACATGGCTTACTTCAAAACCTTTCACCCAAGTGTCTCTCCTCTTCAGCAGCAAGGATGAGGGGTTTAGCTACATGCCTCGACACAATCATCAGGGAAGCATGTAATTGGATGAAGTAGAAAATGAAAGAAAATGAGAGAAAGAGAAGAAGGCCGGAAAAATGGAAAGCCATAAAGCTTCCACACACTTTTATCGACATTAAGTCCGTTTAGTACTCGACTGAAGTATATATGCTCTGTATCAGGAAATTACAAATCAACCCAATTCATAAGGTATGCCAAGGATAAATGGGAAGAAACAAAAAAGAAACAAAAAGCAAACGGTAGCAAGATGAAAACAGTATGCGTATTTAATGTCACCGCCAAAGCAGAATAGTTGTCGTGAATACATGCAATTGCATAGGAAGCCATATTTCTCAATCGTGCAAAAATTTTTAAAAATTACTTCCTTTTCTTTGGTATTTTCTGCTCTTCTTCCTTCTGGTCTCTTATCCTGAATGTCAGAGTTTCGTTTGATGACTCAAATTCCCTTCGTGCTTGGATCGACCAACAATTCCTTTGGAACCAAGTTAGTCAAAACCCCCAAAATTTGCCACAAATGCGATCAAGAGAATAGTAGGGACCTTTAATGTGCAATCGAGTTAATTAGAATGATTAGTACACAAAAGCACTCAAAACCATAATAAATAGGTTCAAAATAGCACTTTAATCACCGCCCCAGAGAAAAAGTACAGTCAGGATGAGCAGAAGCCAGTGGAAGTGACGCTTATGTGAGGAGGGCAAGGGTATGGAAAAAGCCTAGGGTCTTCGCAGAATAGTCCGTTCAAACGAATCGTGGAAATGGGGTCACATATAAAGACCAAAGACTGGGTCTTGTCAATACTGAGGCCGATCAAAACGTACGCGTAGTCCGTCAGCCGCATCGTAGACGAATGCCGTGGCAGCTCAATTTATCACACAAACCAGATTCTAGCCCGTCTAAATTTTGGGCAAGCTCACATTTTGTAATAGAATTGGCCAAAAGTGTAAAGAGCTGTGCTTCAGCATATTCACCCAAGAAGAGGGGGCAAAGTGGTCAAACCTAAGAAAAGCCTCACTGTGGTAGACAACAAGTACAACCAAGCGCCCGACCATTTAAATATGGAGAGGCTAATGTTAAGAAAGTAGAGGAATAGAACATCAAAGAAAAGAGGCGCAATAAGGTATGATCCGACGAGGGAACCACCCCTACTCCTCCATTCCGACTAAGCCCACAGCAATCAGGGCGGGGCTCTCTAAGGCTAGCTTTTAGTGTCCCCAAGTGTGGAAATGAGGTAGGGATGTAGATGCTTATAGCTCAAACTTTTTGAGTGGGTATTCCTGATGCCAACAGAGGACCATGAAGGCCCTTCTTAGAGAGGGCGTAAAATTGTTTCATGGAGGATTTCCTAAACCCGGAAAGGAAGTTCGGGAAGTGTGGGAGAAGTTGTGCGAGAGTCAAGACGAAGATTCTTAGAAGGAGAAAGTCACTCTTGCAGTTTAGCAAATTCTAGGGATGTCTCTAAAGTGGGATGTGGAAGATGAAATTCAGTCGGGCTCGAGATTTAAAATCGCGTAATGCTAGAAGTAAAAGGAAAAAGGCGACAAGGACTCCACCAAGTTCAAAGGGAAATAAAGAGGCCTGGAATGGTCAAGAAAGAAGAAGGAATAGAAAAGGGGTGTTCAAAAATGGGACATGGGGCTCACCGAGTTGCTACGAAGATCAAAAAACCTTTCGAAATACGAGGCCAATGATGTTGAGAGAAGAGAAAAATGGATTCAAAGCCTTCTTAAAACTCAGAGCGGATTTAGTGTGCCTCAAGAAACCAACAAAGGTAAATACCCTGGGTCATAAGGAGTCTAAGTTACAGGTGTAGTCATGGATTGAATGAGTAGATGCAACAAAAATCAGAGGAATATTGATCTTGACCCATAATGTTCAATTAGTTGATTCGGTTTACTCGATCCCTTTATCCTAAAATTCCGCAATTCAAGACAATTTCACGTATTTTTCTTCAGTGTTTATGGCCCTTGATTACTAGAGAAGGAAAAAAGTCGTGGAGGACCTAGGTGCAGCTAGAGGCCCATGGGGAGATCCATGGTGTATCGAGGCGATCTTTTAATGTCATTCGCTTCCTAGGCGAAAACTTTGTGGAAAGTAGAATTACAGGCCCATGAAAGATTTTCTCGTATTATAGACGAGCCGAATTAAAAGATCTCCTCTTCAAGGAGGCCTTTAAGCACTTGAAAAGTGTAGAAATATAACAACTATGGAATGGCTAGATTAGATGTATTCTTGTTCATAAAATGATTGGGAAGACTATTTGGAGGAGCATTTCAGTTACTTCCTAAACCCATTCAACATTTTCCAAATCATTAAATGAGGAAAATGGGCTCACGTAGGTCATGAAAGATCCATTCGTTCTTGAAAACATATGACTTAAAGCGCTTCAAGAGCTTATCTGACTGTGGAAATGCTGAGTTTAAAACTAGAATTTAGAATATGGAAAGATTGAAAGCCTCAAGGTTAATCTTAAATTAAAGTCAAAGAAAGAGGACTTTGGAGTAAGCAAGAAGAGATAGAAAACAGCCTTTGAAAAGTTATTATTTGAGAGTAGGGATTCACTTCTTAAATGAATCCACTATTGTCATGGAAGAAAGGATTCATGGATGTTCGATGTCAAAATTAGGTCAATAAAGGTGGGAGTCGCTAGTGAACTGTAATTTCCCGATATTCAAGAAACTATTTCTCAATGAGCCTAACACACTCATACACAGTGACTTTGGGGTATACCTAGATGCCGAACCCTGGCCATCACTGAAGGTTCAACAAACCATGGGAGTCTCTAAACACCAAAGCAGATGGGACACCAGAATAAAAAGAGGATCGCCTTCTTTGAGCCCCAAATAAAAACAAATAAATAAAAACAACAAAAAAATAAAAGTTTAGGTGACAGAGTCATGGAGCTTCCACCTGAATCCCGCATACCCGAGGCCTTCTAAAGCCCACTGCCCCGAGCCAACTCAATACGGAGTCTGACTCATCGCCCTGCTATGGACAGAAGATGGAAGTTTCCCACGCCTAGTGCCTTGTGGATTTAGCCGAGTGTTCGGGTGACGCTCGAGGGAACCAATGCCCTGCCCCAACTAACCCATGGGTGGGAGTCACCAACTAATCCCCGCTACATGGACACTTAGCATAAACTTATGGGCACTAGTTCTGTTTTGTGTTATGAGTAGGTCTGTTAAAAATTGCAAACGATGCGTTCCTATCCTTTCGTAGTTAGATTTTCCACCAAAGTAGTCAACCTGCTCAAAGCCTTAATCCCAAGTGTATACACTAGAGGTCATGTATGCAACGCATATAGGTCCTTAGAAAGTGCTATTGAATACCTCTGAGGTCAGGCAGCACTAGTCAACTTCACCGAGTTCCAAACCTAGTTCTTTCGAAAGCCTAACACCCATATCCTCGTGAACTTCAAATAAAACGCAGCGCAGAACTCATCTAATTTGATTCTCTATCTATTAGCGCTGCATCACTATCTTCGTGGTTAGACTATAGTATGTATGTTGTGTTCGGGCTTTAGAGGTCAGCTTGTTTGGGGGACAAAGCAAGAAGCTAAGTTTGGGGTGATCATGGGTTAAAGTCAGACTTTGTGTCATACCATTGCCTTATGTTTTTAGCTTTTATTTTATAGTTAAATAATGCAGGTATTTTTGTAGCCCCGATATTTGATTTGTGCAATTGGTGTGAATGCAGCGAAAGCGGTAGTTTTTGAAGCATCTGAGCGTAGGGTGGCGTGTTGCATAAGGTGGCTGGAACGCTGCAACGCCCTCCACGTTGCACGCCCAACGCGCCGCGATGCGTCGGGTCAACATATAGAAGTCGGGCGGCGTTGTTAACGCCGCTACCGCCAGCCATCACAGTTTTCGCTCCTTCTCCCTCTCAATCACGGGAAGCAAAAGGGACGGCGCAGTCAGGTATCGAGATCAGGAGCCGATGAACTAGTGCACCCGGAATCATAACAGCAATGATTTAATTCGATATATACAACCATTGTATTTTTCTTCTTTCGATAGAGCATCGAGTGTTATAAATTAAACATCGTGTTCTCATATTTAGTATGTTCGATTTATACCTGAAAAGTGCTGGAACTGGTCACAATTGTATGGATTAAAGATTAGTATTTTTATATTATTCGCTTGTTTTAGTAATTTGTTAAGACCAATAGATATCTGAATCATTTACATGGTGATGTCCGGCCAACATTAGCTGGACTATAATTTTAGATCCTAGATTCAGAGATGAGGATACCCAAGTGACTGAGTAGAGCAACCTTCTCAAGCTGATTCAGAATAGAGATATTCCGATCCCAGGTGGTACCATGTTAGAGAATTTAAGCATTTAAGTATCAGTAGGGGTAGAGATACACTAACTCATACTAGCAAGATAGGAAGCGAAGGTTCCTCTAGAAAGGGTACTTCTGGGAAGCGCACATCACCCAGCCATCAACAAATCATAAATAAAACTTGAATAATATCATCTTTAAGAAATAATAATCCATCTAAAGTGGCGCTTGAGATATATCTCTAGTCTTCATTATACGTAAGAATTCATTACAATGGTTAGTATTTAGGTTAAATTCGTATACACTAGTAATCTTCACACAACACTATATCCATAATATTCAAAATAATCATTCGTTCAACATACTTATCCTCAAGGTGGATCTAGTATCCGCACTATAGGTACACTATAATACTTTAGGGCGACGCTATGCACTTTGCGCATTGCTAGGCGACATATATATATACACACCACGCTTTCAGCCTATCATCTTCTATGCCACAATCATCTCCTACTCTGGTTCCATAACCATCTGATGATCTACCTATCATATTCCTGGAAGCGTATCCGCCGCCTCAAACCCACATCCTATTATAATTTTCTCAACTATCAAAGCTTATCTTAATCTTACTCGTTTCTTTGTTTCCACCTTGTCTTCTAGTCTCTACCCCTAAAAACACTAGTGAGGCCTCTCTCCATCCGAGCCAGAAACAGCAAAGGACCGAGAAATGGGATGCCCTCAGATCTAACTACATTGGCTTGAGCCTGGCTGGCCTTCCTCTCTCGTAAGTCTCCCACATACGCTGGCCGTATATAGTGAAGGTGGAGTGGGACGGTGGCCAGGTTGATGGCAGGCGGAATTTGGTTGCGAAGGTACACTCCCGGTAATATATTTCGGACTATTATGATACTTTTTTCTCCGGTGCTTGGGTGCCTCATTTGTGCTTCTTTCTATGGCTACTATGCGCTCATGGCCCTTTTTTTTAATTGGATATAAAGAATGTATTCCTTCATGGTGATCTTGTCGGGGAGGTTTATATGCAACAACCTCTTGGTTTTGTTGCTCAGGGGGTGTCTGGTTTGGTATGCAAGCTACGTCATTCCTTATATGGTCTGAAAAGTCTCCTCGAGCTTGACTTAGTCGGTTTAGCTCAGTGGTTTAGGAGTTTAACTGGCATGGTTCAAGCAAAGCAAACCATTAAAGTTTTTATCATCATCCATCTAGCGGGCGGTGTGTTACTTGATTGTTTATGTGGATTACATTGTCCTCCGCAGTATTGACCCGAGATGGTATTCAAAGCTGAACAACCTCTTGACCACTTTCTTCGGACAAAGAGTTAGAGGAAGCTTCAGTATTTTCTAGGCATTGAGGTAGCTCGGTCTAATTCAGGGTGGTTTCTCGGAGGAAGTATACCTTGGATATGTTGGCGGGACAGGTGGTATGTTGGGCAGTGGCTTACATGGAGCCTCCACATGTAAGCTTGTACTAGGTCGAGGGCCTACGAGATCGAGGAGATATCAGCGACTTGTGAGTGGCCGAACTATTTCACTATCACTTAATTTCTTTGTTTCTTTTTCATGTGATCGTAGTTAGTCAATTCCTACAATCACCTTGTGATAGCTATTGGGATGCTGCAGTTTGTATTCTTCATTATGTCAAAGGTTGAAGCATGTGAACTCATATGGTTGAAGCATCTCCTCCAAGAGCTAAGATTTGGGAAGGATGAACAGATGAAGCTTATATGTGATAATCAAGCCGCCTTTCATATTTCATCTAACCTAGTTTTCCATGAGAGAACCAAGCACATCGAAGTGGATAGCCACTTTATCATAGAGAAGATTGCATAGGGATGGATGACTACTAGTTTGTCAACTCTAATGACCAAATAGCAGATATCATCACTAAGTCTCTTAGAGGTCCTAAGATAAAGTATTTATGTGACAAGCTTGGTGCTTTGACCTCTTTCCATCTTGAGGGGGAGTGATAAGGTTTAGTCTCTAGTCTATTTAGGATTCATCTCAGTCTCCTAAGTGAAACTCGAACTTTGTTTCCATTTTTCCCTAACCTTTAGAGTATAAATATGTATGTTTCCTCCTTTGTAAATTAATCAAAATATAGTATTCCTTTTCTCTCAACATATTATGTGGATATTCCACTGAATATCCTATGAATTATTCCTTCCTTAGACTTTTCATTTCTTGTATTTTATTCTTTTCCTTTTGTACTTTATCAAGTTTCCTTTTTTATTGTTTTCCTTCATGTATCATATATTATTCATTCAATAGAGAAGTAGAAGCTTTTATTTCACATGGTATTAGAGCCATGGGAGATTAGAGTTAGGGTTTAGCCATGTAATCAATTTCGAAAACCCATCTGACAACCATGCCTCATTCTTATCTCGTCCCGCTCATCGTTGAGCCTTCCGGAAAATTTCTTTGTCAATGTCAAAATCCTTCAGCATCGAGTGACCTCTTTTAATTTTGAGAAACCTCATCTTCATTGTGACCACACCATTGGAGTCCCCAAAGTCTGATCTACCCACTAGAGGAAGAAGCTCCAGCATAAGTCCATTCACGCGCAAGTTTCCTTCTTGACTTGTCTGCGATGTCAATAGTGGGAACTTTCCTACGATGCGCCTCCATGACATCATCGTAGCCGTGTGAAACACTTATACCTCCACAGTTCTTCCATCTTAGCTTACCTTTCATCTTGTGCCCTTTTATCTCTAGCACCTCTTGAAACCCTAGGTTTCTACAAATTCCGAGGATACTCAACACCCACATTCAAATACTATATTTAAAGCTTTGGCTGAGAGAGATTGTATGTGTGTGTGCATGTTTTTGCCCCTTTTTGTCTCTAGCACCTCTTGAAACCCTAGGTTTCTACAAATTCCAAGGATACTCAACACCCACATTCAAATACTATATTTAAAGCTTTGACTGAGGGAGAGTGTATCTATGTGTGCGTGCATGTTTTTTTTCTTCACCCCATACCCCACCAAGAAAAAAGAATAAAATTAAATTAAAAGAACCCAGCAAAAACAGGTGCAATCATTTACACAAGAGAAAGCATCTCTAGAGAGAAAAGAGAAAGAAACCAGAATAAATACACAAACAAAAATCTAACCCAAGATGAAGCTTAAACTATTATCAAATCTAACATATAGTGATCCACTAAGTTCTAAAGGAACTTGACCAATACAAAAGTGATCTGCAAAGGCCTCTTCTAATCTTTTGATCAAACAGCTCCTCTTCATGAAAAATTCTACTACTCTCTCTCTCTCTCAATGCACCTAAGCAAAGGGTGTGATCCTTCACATTTTCCAACTCCACATATTGAACCCGGAACATGCCATCCCAGTGTAAGATCCTTAGTAGACTGCAGGAATACTCATTAAAATGCAAATAAAAGCAAGTAAATTCCAAAACAGACAGGCTTTGAAACAATGAATAAAAATGCGGTCTGCTGTCTCCCTCCATCTTTACAAAGACGACCTGCTTACATTGGCCACCCTCCCCTCATTGCATTGGCCTGAAGTTGAAGTCCAAAAGGTCATGCTAATCATATCCTAAAAGAACATGAGCAATTATTCTTCCAATTAACAAGATGTTTCCAGCTCGACAATTTCTCACCCAATAAAGAAAAGATAAAAAAATTAAAAATTAAATAGATATGTCCATTTGTTTGATCAGAAACTCATCCAAAGCACCATTACAATTTTGGATATGTTACATGATAGTGCAATCCAAGCTTCATTCTCGAATTTGATTCAGGAAAGCGTAAATGAGTAAAATGGAATGCAACTTTCTTGATCAAATATAAGAAATTCGTTTGTCAAACTCCAGAACAAAAACAAACAAGTCAGCAGGCATGAAGCATTTCATTACATGATTCCCTAGTTCCACACAAAAAGACAAAAAGGGTTGATTTTCTGTAATTACAAGGATTTACTAAGAACATATTAAGCTGTGCTTTATTACAATCTAATAGCGAGTTTGAGTGGTGGATCCTAAATGTGAGCCTAATAATAGAATGCTCTGGGCATATTATTATTATTTTGATATTTTGATAATCGTGGGTGTCTCCGGCCTAGCTTTCGCGTACCTCGACTAATCCTATGGAGCCCTGAAGTTAACAGTTGTGTAAACCTCTAGTGGCTCTAAGGGACCTCAAACTAGTGACCGTTGTTATTTTTATCTTACAAAGGTACACAGTCAACACCAAATGATTTTGGTCAGAAATACCAGGATTAACAAAACCCTCTACCAAAACCAAATGTACAGCCTCTCATAAAAGAATTAAGAAGGAAAGCATAAGCATCCATAGGCAAGGGGAAAAGAACACCTATTTGATGGAAAACTAACAGATACCAAGAAAAAGGGTTTATACTAACTTCACATAGTAGCATTTTGACAAAGACCAACAAATTGAACATTAAAATTCAAGAACACATATATACAAATTTTTTTTTCATGAAACAAAAAACCTTAAAGAGTTTAACAAAACCTGATGAAACCTTGAGTATATAGGCGTTCAGCTAATTGCATAGCCATTTGAGGTCCAAAGCTTAGTGCACTAGAAGCAACCTGAATAAATCAAGGCAGTGTAATCAAATTATCTCACCACATTACTAGATGTCAATACCTTGTAGATAAACTGTTAGTTAAGCCTACATACTTTGTTTTTAGCTGACTACAATACAGAACATTACAAATATTATTACCATACGTCATATATTCACATACAACAATACAGAACATTACAAACATTATTACCAAAAAAAATATATTCATATAGATTCTCATCCTTGTAACCTTAAGACAATGGATGGTGCTACTTTCATGATCGCTTTTACCACCTTTTTTTCTAGCAGTTTACAATGCAAAGGGCGATTGGATATAATAAGAAGTGGTCCCATTTCTTTTCTTTTCTTTTCTTTTCTTTTCTTTTTGTTATAGCATATATCTACTTTATATATAGATTGTAACTAGTTAGGAAACTTGTAATATAGAGTTGTAACAAATTAGAAATGTTAGATTAATTTTATTATGCATTGACCCTTTTGTATATATATATATATATATATGATGGATCAATGAAAAATACAAGGGAATTATTCCTCCAATTCCTATCTTTGATTCTTTCTACATGGTACCAAAGCCTAGGACACGGATTTGAGCGAATTAGAAAGAATTTTAGGAAGGAGTAAGAGGGTCGTAGGGGTGTTCTTTTGAAACACCCATCTAGAAAGAGAGTGGGGTGACACCACCACCGGGAGGACATGGCCATCGGCAGAGCAAGGCCACCAAGTCCAATGGCGGAGAGAGTGGCTGCGTAAGGCTCATGCGCGAGAGATCTTACATTTTGGTCTACTCCCACGCTGTCCACGGGTCACGGCCCGCGACAAACGTCTTCTCAGGCACCGCCTTCCACTATCCAGGCCACGGAGACATGGTGCTTAAAGCCTTTTGGGCCCGATAGCCACTCTTCCTTCTGCCTCTGTTTCTTGATTCCTTCGATTTTCGATAACATCCAGAGGTGTTTTGTGATTCCTTTACACTTGCCTTCGAATTTCTTCGTGGATTTGTGTTGCAGACCTAGGGTTTTTGAGGAGGCTTTTGTGCTCATGATTTCTGGAGGTATTCTTTGTCCTGAATTCTTTCCTTGGCTTCCTAATGAGTACTTCAGAAGATAAAAAGCCTGTTTTGACGCCTAAAGTGGTCTTGATGATGTCTAAATCTAAAGGACAAACATCGGGTCCTCGATTACTCAGTTCGTGAAACAATCCACCTCGCAGGAGTATTCTTATGGCCAATCATCTTGATAAGGACCCTCCTACTGATGATTCGAAAGAAGGATGGCTGGAGGATGATGCCCGTCTCTTCCTACAAATTCGTAATTTCATTGAAGGTAAAGTGTTCACCCTCATTAATCACTGTGAGTTTGTTAAGGAATTAACGGAATATTTGGAATTTGTGTATTCTGGCAAAGGGAATATTTCTCGCATATTTGATGAATGTATAGCCTTTTATCGCTCTGAGAAACAAGATAAATTTCTTACGGAACTCTTCAAGGACAATAAAAAGACATGAGGAACTGAATATGCTATTACCCTTTAGTCCAGATGTTAAGGTGTTCAGCAAGCTCAACGAGAAAAGATGGTAGTGATGGGTTTCCGAGCTGCCCTCCCTTATGAGTATGATTACGTTGGAGCCTGGAGATTCTATCGGCGAGATTTCATCTTTCCCAGCGTTCGATGGGATTCTCACGCATATAGATCTCCTCACCTGCCCCTCCATCTGCTCAGATGAGCAGTGCCCTTCTTGGTCGGAACATTGGTGAGTCAGAAAAACAACAATATAGAAATAGTGGTCTAAGAGGTAACTCTAGAGGGCCAAGCTTTGGATGAGTTGTTTGTTATTATTGTTGTAAGCCTGGACATGTGATACGAGACTGTAAGAAGCGGTAGAGTCGAAATCAAAGATTTTCGTCTGCTCATGTAGCTTCCACTAATCAGGCATCATATCAGTCAGTTCAATTCACGGAATTAGTCAGGTTCCACTTGTATCAGGAATCATTGAAGTGTCCATACACTCAGAACTAATGTTCTTTAGTCGGAGTAGCTTCGAATAAATGTCTTGTCTCTTCTTCGATTCTTGAATGGGTCAATTGATTCCCCCACAGGCGCGGATGCATGTTATGTAATTCTAGCCCTGTCTCTACTTTCAATCCACAACCTTTAGCTTCCCACTTGTCACTGCGGCGGATGGATCACGATCAAATGTTCTTAGAATTAGGGCACAATTTCTCCCACTCCATCCCCATTCCTTACAATAAAAATTCATCTTGAGTTTGCAAATTTCTCTTTTAATTTGATGTCATAGTAAGTGCTTTCGAGCACTTAAGTGTTATATCTCATTCTTTACTGATTTTTGTTTCTTACGGGATCTTATGATAAAGCAGATTATTGGTAGAGGGCGTAAGTCTAGGGAGTCTAAGTCTTGATCATAGTACGAGACCTGCAAACGTTGGAGTTACTACACCATTTGAGACACATTGTTGATTGGACCATCCCTCTCTTCCCTTATTGAAAAAGTTATGTCTCGGTTTTCAAGTTTGTCGTCATTAGATTGTGAGTCTTGTCAATTTGCAAAGCATCATCGTCTTTATTCGAGTCCTAGAGTTAATAAACGAGCTAGTGCTCCATTTGAATTAGTCCATTTAGATCTGTGGGGTCCATGTCCAGTTGTGTCTCCAACTAGGTTTCAATACTTTGTCACTTTTGTTGATGATTATTCATGAACCACTTGGTTATATATAATGAAAAATCGCTTGGAGTTATTTTCTAATTTTCGTGCCTTTTGTGCTGAAATACACACTCAATTCATATTTCTATTCAAAGTCAGGGAAATTGATAATCTTGCAAAGATATGTTTGAATGGTTCCAGTAAGTCATTCATGCTTCAAAATGGCATCCTCCATCGGACCTCCTGTGTTTGATGGTCAGCTATGGAATGGGGTTCTGAGGAGGAAGGAATAAACACGAAAAGACCTCTTGAGAGCTAATGGGCTATTATTTTAGTGCATGTCTTGACATTCCTAAAGATGCTGTTTTCTGCTTGTTTTTTTATTAACTAGAGATGCTCCAAAGCTCACAAAAGGATCAATTCTCAGTGTAGCCAGGGGCGTGCGGGCCCTTTATATAGGTTGCACATCATAATCCAGTACAATGGGGACTTGGTCTCCTCCTAACCTAACGTCTTGCTATTCAGGCCACTCGTGTCTTCAGGACTAGAAGTACTTGCAGATTAGGATCTCCTAAGCAATGCCTCGACATACATGCCTTTGATTAAAGGGACCTTTTAGTCATGTGCCTTGGTACAAGCCGTGTGCTTGGAACCTAAGGCTCTGATCACTTTATATTGAAGAGCTTCTCCCGCGATCTGGTTTGCTTGAAGTCTTGGGTAAACCAAACCTCTTACTAGAAAAAGCGCTTACGTTCTTTCTTTGTGTGCGCGCCATAGTCAGAGCTGTGGAAACTATCTTCCCTCTTGTGTGCTTGGCTCGCTGCTTGTGTGACACCCCTATCCCGGGGGTCCCGTTAACAACCCATCAACCCTCGAAATACTCGTGGATGTAAGGTAACCGGGGCCACCACACCATCGATAATCCCCTTTACTGGGACCGACAGTTTAACAGTCGGGCGGGGTCTCCTTTGTATAGGGGCTACACATCTAGCGCAATACAAATTACATGGCAACAGTGATGTTATCTGTGACCACAGGGTCCACATGCAGTAAAGCTGGCCACGTAAGGCCCATTTATCCCATACTCAAACATATAAGCACATATTTATAAAACCACTAGTCCATAAGAGTTTAAATTGTCACTCTTATACAAATACGCCCAACCCATATATCATTTACAAAATATAGCTCAAAGTCCGCAATCCGAAACTTTCTTCCATATATGCGCTCCGAATCTGCAGGTCAAAGCCCACACTGCACCTGACACTGTACCTAAGGGTCCCCGGCGAGGTGGCTGTGATGGCTGATAATAATCTACTCTGAGGCTACTCCCGCCTAAGTGCATCTGTGACATTTCAAACAACAAACAAACAAACATTCAAGTGAATCATGTAATAATAGCAAATGTCATGTCATGGATGAGAATGTGTCACCTATCCCATATCCAGTCCCTCATGACTCCTCACACGCGCAATTTAAGTGTGAACCTCTTTGTCATTTTCTGATGACAACTGAATTACTCTTAATCTTTTCATTTTCATTTACAACCATCGCCTCGAGTCCTCATTTGACTCCTTAGACATACATTTTGCCATGAATGAAAACCATTTCCAAACAAAAGTGTTGTTTTAATCATGAACAACCCTCCGATATAAATAGTGGACACACTCAGATAATCTATTTTGTGGGCTGACCCTCAGATGTATATCAATTGGGCAAACTCGACTGGTGATATATGGACCAACCCTCAGTGCTGCTCGGTGGGCGGACTTTCAGGCGATTGAGATTATATGGACAACCCTCACGATCTTTGTAGTGGACACACTCAGAGATAAATAATATTGTTGGTCAATCCTCAAAACAATTCTCTCGAGAAACCACCTCATGCACTCCACTCTATGTTCTAGGGTTGCCCAGTGCATATGAAATCTGTGAAACCATTTCCATTTCCTTAACTTGCGTCACGACTCATTTGGGTGTTGTCCTATTAACCAGTACTAATCAACACCATACGGTGTTGATCCTGTAGATGTACTCCACGACCTGTCGAACACCTAACACGATTAATCGATCTCAACTATGCACTCACACCCCATGTTATGCGATGTTTTTCGTGCATGTATAATGCAATTATGTCATTACCTATTCATACCATCTTTACATATATAATGAGAACTATATGTGCATACATACTCAGCTCATATTTATCCATGCATCATTTGGACATTCATATTAAGGTTCATACAAATTCCAAATCAAACATACAATTCAAGCATATATATGGACATCACAAGTCTTTACCACCGGGTAATGACACCACAATCGATCCACTAAGCACAGTGATGGCCTGAATTTGTCCCGCAGTAGCCTCAAGCGAGCCATGTAATGGCCCCTCAATCATGTACAACTATGTGTCATTTTATTTGTTACACAATGACACACGAACCACTCAATCATATTCACTTTCCAACCTGATAACACACAAAAAATGGCTCAAATCTCGGACCCACGTATAAAGCAGGGCACCTCTTGGTCCTTCCGCGGTTCATCATAGAATATTGTGATACTGCAAAACACACTACAAAACCCCGAAAACATCGGTCGAGATCAAAACCAAACCTCGACACAATGGGAATGCTGAAAATAGTCCCAGAATTCTATCATGGTATTAAGCAGTCGAAAATTCAGCTAGCTGATGGCAGTCCAGAAATTAAGCACAGCATTGTAGAAAACAATCCAAAAATTTCTAAATTCCTATACTGGAGTCCAAAAATTTGAGAAGCGAAATTCTGACCTTTCACGGTCTCTAAGCAATCCATGACCTCTAAGCCAATCTGACCATTAAATGGCCTTTAGGCTAGAAATAACCTGGAAAATTCTCTACCTCATGAAGTTTGTGAAACTCAATTTTGGTGCCTGTAGCTCGTCGCATGGATCGAAACTGCCTTCGGCCCGATGAAAACCTACGGTCCGATTTTCGTAGATTTGAGAAAAAAGCAAAGAGAAAAAAATAAAATATTTTTCTCTCCCTCTCCACGCGCCCCCCCTCCGTTCTCCCTTTTCCATTTTGACTTTTATCCTTTTTGTTTTTATTATTATTATTATTATTATTATTTTCTTTTTCTTTTTCTTAATTCCCTTATTACCTTTTATTGCATCATCAATCATGTGACTAATTGTGAACCACACATTCAAGTGTATCACATAGCTCTTGTCATGTGTCACTCTCTTGGGGTGCCATATGGCATCCGACATCTACTTCGGCATTGTAATTCGGAGCTATCTCGGTCGACGAAAAGCTATAGATTTCCGCGAGACAAATTTAGCGGCATGATCCGTTTAGATCATCCGAGATCTAGAGAATTTTAGGTTTTCAGCTGAAATTACGTTTTACCGCACTGGAAAATTGAATTTTCTGGGTTTTATTCTTCCTCCCTTAGCAATTTCGTCCCAGAAATTCAACACATACGCATCGCTCAGCATGCGTATGCAACCTATGACTTCCGAGATCATGCTCAGTATGATACTTGCCTCGTGTCTGATCATTATTGACTCGATGGGTTGTCGACTCATCCTTGTCGAGAATGACATGAAAACGAATATATCTCTTGCCACTAGAAGGTCCATGACGGAATCCCGAGATCTCGCTCTGATCAGAACATATTTGACTGACTCTCTCACCACCCAGATACTATGGGAGAATTTTCCATACAATGGCTCGAGGCCTTTCGACCTGTAGCTAAACCTTTCACACAAGATGCGATAATGAACATGATGCATCAAACAACCATCTGAGAGTATGAAAATGTACCTGCATAGCAGGCTGATCTTGCACGCTAATCTTGCTGGCTGATCTGATAGGCGTAGACATGCTGGAGTCCCAGGGTCTGTTATAGTACTGTGCGACCTCGATCATAATCAGACCCCTTTGACCTGTAAATGTGCTTAGAAGGTTCTTGTATAACACTTTACGACTAAAACTGATTCCTTTAACCCATACTGGGGTGTGGAGGAATAAAGCGTGGCGTACTGTCCCGCGATGGCGGAATTTGCGTAGGCCCAGGCTCCCGGGATCCGTACATGGTAGGCAATCAGCTTCATATGTCATTTAATAGCGATAGAAGCATGTCTCGGCCCCGGTTGGCTTGTACTAGAGGCGCTGCGTGGGATGAAAAGTCCTCGTCTCTTTCGAGGCTGAAGAAGGGTGAGTCTTCCTTCCTGTATAGGCACTTGTCAGGAATGCTGTGCGTACTCCATCTCTCTCTCTATGGCCAAAGTTGTCAGGGTAACATGGGGTCCATATCCCATGGCGAGCCCACGATCTTGCCCTAGAATGGACAGCCAGGTCATTTCAAATCTCTGGCTTGGCCATATCTTTGTGGCCGCATGGTAATCGCAGCGTGCCAGCTGATGAGATCGCCATTGTGCTCCATCCTTTGTCATCGTTTCCCTGCCTCAGCTCTAGGAACTCTTGGGCCCTTGTCATGTCTAACGGTGTTGGAAAATACTTGCTCATAAGAGGCCCATGGAACTCACACTTGAGTCATTTGCCTCTAAATCCACTAAAGGTCTTAGCGGTCCCTGCGCCCAGGACTCACCTACAGGCACAGGCGCGTAGCGATCTCTGTTGCATCGGAGGTAATATCCATAGCCTCCGATACCTTCTCAATCTCACTAGGAACCAATGGTCTACGCATGAGGATCCCCTCCCCCTATGCTTGTCGAGGATGATGCTGACTTAAATCTGGAGGTTACTCGGACCTCCACATTTACCGGTACCTCTTTATGCAATGGCGACAGCGCAACCAACGACCTCAGCGAGCCTGGCGGTCAAATCTTGGTGGTGCGGCTGGCACCTCGTGGAGCGACCTCTCGTCCTCGGCCTCGACTACTCGTTATCATGAGTGGCTATGACTTTATTTAATCTCATTTCGGTCGAACTAGTAGTACACGTACGATTACTAGTAGCGCCTTATGACCATGGCCGGCCAGTTCGCCGGCCTAAGTGGTGCTACTTACTAAACCGCTCACCTGCTGTTTCAATACCAACACTTTCGGGTTCATTTCACCCCGAACCCTTAGGTTATAGTTCTAATGCCCAGCATTCCACTTCTTCCTATAAACATTATACCGTATAATTTTCAGCCTTGATAACGGTAAATCACATTTATATACATCATACCATGTATAAGTTTTCCCACGCAATGTGTAACACCACAATCCCACCCACAATCCTGAAACATGGAACATGTAGACGCAACCACCAAAGCACACCACGCTGCATCTGAGTGGGTCTAAACGAGTCCATGAACTCCGGTATTCGTGTACTAACTCGGAAGTATTTATGGCGCTAGTATCAATTTCACGCATGTAAATTAGCTAAGCGTATTATGACTGGGTAGTGGGTATGCCTGTGCTCGATACCTGTCTTTATTGTTTTATCGAGGTCACATTGACTTAAAAGTGTTATCAGAACCTCTAAATGGTCCTTGATAACCCAGGCACCCGACCATCATGTCCCCTTTTCGGGACCATTGATTTTACTTGAAAATCGGGAAGGAGTCTCCTTTGTATGGGGGCTCTGCCCAAAATACAACCGATTACAATTACATGGAAAAATATTGATATTATACCATGACCACAGGGTCCACATAAGAGTAAAAATGGCCCACGTAAGGCCCATTTATCCATACTCCAAACATATAGCATCATTATAAAACCATAGTCCATAAGAGTTTAAATTACATCACTCTTACTTAAATAAATACAACATATATTTACAAAATATATCATATATATCAAAACCTGTCGGCTTTCTTCATATGAGTCAGTGGATTGGCCTTTTAACATGCCTGAAAGTCTACGACGAGGTGAGCAAAGCCCGAGTGAGTGATAATCTCCTATGAGGGCTACTCATTTTCAGTGCACATGCAATGACATCCAAACAAACAAACAAACATTCAAGTGATCAGTATCCATGCCTAAATCATCACATGTCATGAATGAGATGTGACTCTGCATCCGTATCCAGGAGTCCTCAGGCTCCCTCACACATGATTTGCCAATGTGAACACTATCATTTTCAGTAACTGTGAATTACTCTTAATCTTTTCATTTTTCATTTACAACCATACGCCTCGAGTCCTCACTGACTCCCTCAAACATGCATTTTGCCATGAATGAAAACCATTTCCAAACAAAGGTATTTGTTTTTAATCATAGACAACCCTCCGATATAAAGAGTGGACACACTCCGATAATCTATTTTGTGGACAACCCTCCGATGTATATCAATTGGGCAAACTCCGACGATTGATATTATATGGACAACCCTCCGATGTATATCAATTGTTGAACAGACCAGATATTATATGAATGACCCTCTGATGTTCCAATGTTGCGGATTTTCAGATAAATATGTGTTGAAATTAGACCCTCAGAAACAGGAATTCTCTCAAGAAACCACCTCATGCACTCACTCCTATTGTTCTAGGGTGCCCCAATTGCATATGAAATGCAATGAGCCATTTCCATTTCCTTAACCCGTATGACTCATTTGGACGTTGTCCTGCTTAAGGCCTTAATCAACACCATCGCGGTGTTGATCCTGGCCGTGTACTCCACGACACACCGCGCCGAACTTTTTAACACGTGTGATCTCAACTATACACTGTACCCGTATTATGCGATGTTTTTCGTGTATATTGCAATTATGTCATTGCTTATTCATACCATGCTACGTATATAATGAGAACTATATGTGCATACCTCATGCATATTTATCCATGCCATCATTTTGGACATTCATATTAAGGTTCATACCATTCCAAATCAACATACGAATTCAAGCATATGGACATCACAAGTCACTACCATAGGGTAATGACACACATCAATCCCTAAGCCTAGTGATGGCCTGAATTTGCCACGACTGGCCTCGACGAGAGCACGTATGGCCAAGCCTCGATCATGTCTGACTATATGTCATTTATTTGTCACACAATGACACACGAACCACTCAATCATATTATTCACTTTCCAATAATAACACACAAATGGCTCCAAATCTGACCATATAAAATAGGGCACCTCTTGGTCCCTTCACGGTTCATCACCGAATATTGTGATACCAAAACACACTACAAAACACAAAAACATCAGTCCTGGGATCAAAACCAAACCTCAACACAGTCCGGGACTGCCCGAAAATAGTCCCGAATATTCTGTCATGACTGTCCAAAAATAGTTTCGAAAATTCAGCCCGAACTGTTCGAAAATAGTCCCGAAATTAAGCTCAAACTGTCCAAAAACAATCCCGAAAATTTCTAAAAATTCCTATACTCGGTCCAAAAATTTGAGAACTGAAATTTACGGCCTTTCACGTGCCTTAAGCTAATCCACAACCATTAAATGGCCTTTAGGCTAGAAATAACACAAGTAGGAAAATTCCTTACCTCGTGGAGTTTGACGAAACTCCAAGATTTTGGTGCCCACGCGTAGTTCTCGTCGCATGGATCAACTTTGCCTTCAGCCCCGATGAAAACCTAAGATCCGATTTTCGTAGATCTGAAAAAGAAGTAAAGAGAAAAAAATAAAATATTTTTCTCCCCCTCTCCACGCGCCCCCCCTCCGTTCTCCCTTTTCCATTTTCACTTTTATCCTTTTTATTTTTATTTTTATTATTATTATTATTATTATTATTATTTTAATTATTATTATTATTTTCTTTTCTTCTAATTCCTTTATTACCTTTTATCGCATCATCAATCATGCGACTAATCAAGGAGCCACACATTCAAGTGCACCTCACATACCTTGCCACGTGTTATTCTCTTGGGGTGCCATATATTACCGACACCCCACTTCCTTGAAAAAAGGTATACTCGACTATCTCTAATTCAACGAAAATTTTGGGTCACAGATTTCGCGAGATGAATTTAATGCGCACTGCTTTCACATCCGAGATCTAGAGAATTTTCTTGGCTTTCAACCGAAATTACCGCTTTACCCTTTCGTAAAAATTGAATTTTTCCTAGTTTTACACACCGGTTGTCGAGCTCTTCCCGTGCAAGACTCAAGGTATGTCTCGCGCCCTTTGTTTTCCTTCCCCGCGTGCAATATTTGCCAAGGTAAAGGCCCACATATCGTGCCGTTCTCGGGTCATGTAGTCGAGGGACTAACAAACTCTCCCCCACTAGAGCTAGCCGGCGTCCTCAACAACTTCAATTGCATATACTAATGAATCTGGTCTTCAAACTGCCACAGGGTGGTACCCTTCTCCCAGCTTGCTTCACTAATGGGCGTCCCTTCCAAAGGAATCAAGTACTGGCCCACTTGTCTTCCAAATTTCCCCATCTTCCTATCCTGCTAAATACTTGTGATCTCTTTGCTGAACTCAACCTTGATCATAGGTGGCTTCCGCTTTGCTTACACTCTATTCGAAAAAGGGTCATGATGATAAGGCTTCAAGAAGCTTTTATGGAATGTCAGGTGAAGTTTCAATCGCTCAAGTAGCTTTAGCTTGTAGGCCGAATTCCCAACTCGCTTTACAACTTCAAAGGGACCATCATACTTCGGAATCAGTCCTCTTTGAAACTGCTTGTTTCGAATTTTCTTCCATATTTGGGGAGTGAGTTTGAGCAGAAATTTCTCCCCCTCCTCAAATTCCAAAGGTCTTCTCCCTCAGTCAGCATACTACTTCATGCATCTACTTGCCTTCTCTAGGCTATCCTGGGCTTCATCTAGTAAATCTTATCGGGTTCTTTGCAAACTTATACGCAGCAGGACTCACACTACGTCCAAGTTGCTCAGAAGTCAACACGTCTAATGGCTTATGAGGCTAGAACCCAATCGCTACCTCAAAAGGGCTCATCCCAATTGCTAAACTTCAATGCACATTGTAAGACAACTACGCGGGCTCAAGAAGTTCCAACTAATTCGTTTAATCTACTGTCACATAGTGGCGCAAGTATTCCTCAAGCATTTGATTCACTCGCTCACCGAATTTACTCCAGATAGGTGGTGATACCGTAGAGAACTTGCACACGCACTTCAAATCGGGAATGTACCAACCAAAAATCTTCTTGTGAACCTTGTGTCTCAATCACTCACTATGTTCTCGGGCATCCCAAAATGTTTCACAACATTATTGAAGAAGATCCTCGCTGCTTCTTCATCTAGACATTCACTTAGGACTGGCATGAAGACAGAGTACTTAGAGAACCTATCTACCACTAGCAAAGCAGATTTGAAGCCATCAACCTTCAGGAACCCACTAATGAAGTCCATAGGTATGCACTGCCATGGTCTCTCCGGGATAGGCAGGGGTTGTAACAATCCCACTTCCTTTTTCTGCTCAATCTTGTCTACTTGAAAAACATGGCATGTCTTGACAGAGGCTTCAGAGACGCCTTCCTTCATCTTCGTGTAGCCATTGAATGACCAGGCAATGCCGTATCTTTCTCTCCAGGTGACCAGCCCACTTTGTATCAAGGCGCCTCCTTCAAAGAATTCTCGTCCGCCTTGCTTGAAGGAACATGTAGCCAATTCCAGAAATGTGAAAGCAACTCGGTCCCTCCAGCCGCAGGGCCTCGCGATGCCCCCTTTCACCCGCTCTACCAACCTTCATATGTAGAGTCTTGTGGCTTCTCGCCCATTTGCTCCTGGGTGAACTCTGCCACAACTCGACTCAATGATCCCACATATTCGCAGAATCTCCTTTCTACTCAAAGCATTCGCACTTAGTTGTGTTGGACCCTACTTTAGAACCCACATGAAAGTCAAAGTTCGCTTAAGAACTCTGCCATCAAGTCGTTTGCAACAAGATTCTTCTGAGTTTTGAAGAATGTATCGGCGACATTATCCGTCATTACTGTAAACCTGGGGCCCATCAAGTAGTGCTCCCAAGTTTCTAAACAATGAATGACCGAAGTCATTTCCTTCTCATGGGTGGAGTACCTCTGCTCCACTCATCCAACTTACGACTCTCAAATGCAACGGTGCCTCTCAGACTAAAGACACCCCTAAGGCCCCCGTCCGACGTATCAATGCAGGAACTTCAAAAGGCACTCTAGTCGCAATCCAGAACCGGCTCTGAGGTGATGGCATCCTTAAGCTTTTGGAAGGCAGCCCAACACTCCGCATCCCATCCCCACTTCCTCTCTTTCAATAGAAAATCTATGAGAGGGTAAGCTATCTTGGAATAGCCTGAAATAAAACATACGTAAAAGTTAGACAAACTAAGAAAATATCGAAGTTCTGTCACCTTAGTAGGGGCAAGCCATTCTCGAATCGCTGTCACCTTTGCACCATCCAGCCGAATCTATGACTTAGAAATCAAGTGACTCAAGAACTTGATCTCGGTTTAAGCAAACTCACACTTTTCTTTCTTGACACACAACTGGTTCTACCTCAATTTGTCAAACACCTTCTCAAGGTGCACCAAGTGATCTTCTAAAGTCTAGCTGTAGATCACTATGTCATCCAAGTAGACCACCACGGATGAGTCCAAGAAGTCGAATAGAATAGGATATCATTCATGAGGTTACAAAATGTCGTAAGGGTATTAGTCAACCCAAAGGGGATGACTAGAAACTCGAAACTCCCATATCTCGTCACACAAGTGGTCTTGGCTTCGTCCCCTTCAGTATAGCGAACTTTCCAATACCCAGACTGCAAGTCAAGCTTGGTGAAAATTCTGCCTTACTCAATCGATCGAACAATTCCGCAACCACTGGTATCATATACTTGTTCTTGATACTGACTTTGTTCAAAGCTCGATAGTCCACACATCCGTAGTGAACCATCTTGCTTTTTATGAAACATAACCGATGCCTAATAGTTGATTTTGTGTGCTATAAAATGTATACTATGTGTGCAAGTGCACGCGTCGCCTCAAGTAATAAAGTGAAAGTATAAGTATCATCCCACGAGGATTGAGTTACTAATTACCGAAATTAGAATAGTCTTATCTTTATTTGGATTAACACAAGGTAAAATTTAAATGGAAAACAAACTAACCCAAAGAAATCCTAAACTAAAATCTCTAACATGAAAATAGAAAATGTAATTACAAGAAAGCCTAGGGTTTTGATTTCATCTAACAAATTCCTATGATGAGGCTCTACTTATTCCCAATGATGTGGCGAATTTCACCTAAGCACTGTTATTCTTTCTCAAACAATAACAATCTACCCTTGGAAAAGGTTCTAATGTATCTCTACCTCAAACCATTATAACAAAGGATGCATTAAGCATTAGAAACCCAATAAGCCACATGTAACCCATAAATATCTCTATTCTATGGAGAAACATGACATTCTATTCATGGTCTAACCTAATTATTGTTTCTCAACCTCAAATTAGGTCACAAATCATATTAATGGTGATCAATCATCAACAAGCAATAGGAATTGAATAGACCATTCAATATATAAGAAAATCTAAACATCAAAGATTACAAATTTTTGATGTAGTACGGAAGATGGGGTACAAAAGATGGTTTTCCGTCGATGCGAAAATGTTCGAGATTACGGTGGAGGGGGAAGGAAAGAAGGTAAAGGGGTACATAACGGAAAGAAGAAAAGGGATGGTGAGTTGGATTCGATTCGGGGAAGAGGGACTCAGCAACCTACTGAAGGGAGTTAAGATCTGTTGTAAGGAGAGCTCTTCAACTAAAAGGATCTTTGATTGGAAAGAAAATGGACTCCGAATCGCAAGTCGAGAGTCGTATGTTTAAGCGAGATTTCTACTCAGGCTTAGTTGCTGTACGGGGAGGACAAGAGACACAAAATTTTCTTCCTTGAAGGTAAGGGTCTAGTAAAGGGATGGTCAATTTTGGTAGGAAAATTAAGGGCTTTAGGGATAAAGGGAAAGCCAGAGGAAAAAGAGGTGGAAAAAACTAAAGGAGGAACTATCGTCAAGGGACTCTCCTTCGTTGAGGTCGTGAATCTAAAAAAAAACCCTTCAAATGCAGTTTGGGTGGATACAGGTGAAGTGTGCCTAAGAAAGCTATGGGGACCCTAAATAACTGCTTGGTAGGAAGTTGGAAGACATCACCGAACTCTTTCCCAACTGTGAAAGAAGTGGAGGCATGGGCGAGAGGAGCGTGGAGATTAGCGGCAAGTTCCGTGGCTTACAGAACAATGACTCGTTGGTTGGCCGGAGTTCACTTTTCTGTAAGAAACAAAGTGGGTGCTCGACCGTGTAGAAGAACCTATGAGGGATTCTGGCATCTCGAATGGTGGAGCTCAAGTCGATGTGAAGAAAAAGAATGGTGAAGGAGGCGGTTAGAGCGGTAGGGCTACTTACATCTCTCGACTCAAGAGGTGTTAGAATGGTCAGATAGTCAGGAGGCTTTGTAGCCCTAGACAAGGAAACAACCCTAAGAACTAAAGTCTCGTGGGCCAAAATCCTAGTTAAAATTGCGAGGACGAGGAGGCTAAGCTCTGTCAACATCTTAGAAGGATGTAGGTAGTTGAGCTTCGCTATGGTAGAACTACCGCCGTACTCAGGCTATCCTCGCATGGCACCCGATTTTGAAAGGCCTTATTCAGAGGTAGAAGATGAAGGCCCAACACGCGCTGCCCAACGCTATTGGCCTCTGATTCATGCCACAGTAGGTGTTATGAATCAACAAAATTATAACCTAAATTACTCCTACTGCCATAGCGTAACTACTGCAGTATAGAGGCTCTAGGGTTGAACATAGGGATGGGTTTTCTTCGTACAAATGATGTGCAGTGATTCCAAAATGGTGAATTTGGTTTCGATTTTCAAGTTTGGTAAAAACAGTGAGAGAGAATGGTTGTAAACTAGGAATAAAAGTGAAATAAAATTTGAAAAAGATATCCTTGAAGTCTCGGGCCACTGGTTTAGGGTTCTAAGGAAATCAACATGTTCTCGGGTCTTTTTCCTCATGTTGGGGATAATGACATATAGTCATTTCCCGAACCGGATCTTCATTTGGCATTAAAACTTAAACCCTAAGACTATTCCCTCTTGAAACATAGCATTTAATAAGCATAAATGTCCCTTACAGTCGAAACACATCTCATAAAACTACCCTACAGTAACTAATAGGAGACAACTAACTAGATGACAGTGGATCTAAAGATAAGCATCCACTGTAACCAAAAAAGCTTGCCAAATACACGTTAGTGAGGGTAGGTCTAAAAGATTTTAACCTAAGGTGAGATGCAAGGACTTAAATACCCATAAATGCGCGCATGAAAAACAAGAGAACATGTGGCTTACCTCAAACCTTTCACTCCAAAGGGTCTCTCCTTCAAGGATGAGAGGGGTTTAGCCAAGCATGCCTCGATTTGTCATCATCAAGGCGTGTTTGGATGGCGAGAAAATGAAAGAAAATGAGAGAAAGGAGAAGAAGCGGGAAAAACGGGGGAAAGCTAAAAGCTTCCCGTCAATTTTTTATTGATTGATTAAGTCCTCGTTTTATACTCGACCGAGCTTATATATGCTCGTAATAAGGGAATACCATAAAAACAACCCAATTCATAAGGTATTAGAAGGGATAAAATGGGAAGAAACAAAAAGAAACAAAAAGCAAAACGGGTAGCAAGATGAAACAGGGCAGGATGAACAGTGGCCAAAGCTATGAATAGTGTCAGGAACATGAACAGTGTGCGCAGGAAGCCATTTCTCAACGTGCAAAATTTCTTGCAGCTCCACTTTTCTTGCATTTTCTGCTCTTCTTTCCTTCTGGTCTCTTATCTGCAATGCTGAGTTTGACTCAAATTCTTCGTGCTTGGATCGACTCAACAATTTTGGAACGGTTAGCTCGCAAAAACTTCAAAATTTGCCACAAATGCGATCGCAGAATGTAAGAGGGACCAATGTGCAAATCGAGTTAATTAGAATGATTAGTACACAAAAAGCACTCAAAACCTATAATAAATAGGGTTCAAAATAGCACTTTTTGGGCACTAATCAGCCTCCCTAGAGAAAGTACAGTGAGATGAGCAGAAAAGCCAAAGGGATGGGACGTTTGCAGAGGAGGGCAAGGTATGGGAAAAAGCCGAGGGGTCTTCTGCAATAGTCCAACTCAAACGATCAGAAATGGGGCCCACGATAAGAAATAACAAAGACCTGGGTCTTTGCTCAATACTTGGAGGCCGATCAAAATGTTAGCCGTAGTCCTGTCACGATCGTGATGATGGGCAAGTTCAACCATTGGCCAAATCGTGATTCTGAGTCTCGCTCTAAATTTTTGGGCAAGCTCACATTTTGGCGTCAGACTTCTTGGCCATGTAAAGAGCTTGCAAGCTCTTTACATGGTCGACCCAAGAAGAGGGGGCAAGGTCAAACCCAAGGAAAAGCCCTCACTTTTGTGGGTAGACAATGGGCACAAACCGAAGGCCTGAATTTACTTTAAATTATGGAGAGGCTAATGTTAAGAAAGTAGAGGAATAGAACATCAAAGAAAAGAGGCGGCAATAAGGTATGATCCGAATGAAACCCATTCCCCTACTCCTCCATTTTTGGACTAAGCCCCTACAATCAAGGGGCTCTTCGGTTAGGGGGTTTTTAGGTCTGGCGGGGAGTCAGAGGTAGGGGACAGAGATGTTTATAGCTCTCAAATCCCTTTGAGGGTCTTGATGCCAACAGAGGACTATTAGAAGGTTCTTCAGAGTGGGCAGAAAATCGTTTTCATTTCGAGATTTCCAACTCTAAAGGAAGTTTTGGAAGTGGAGCAGCGAGAGTCAAGATGAAGATTCTTAGAAGGAGAGCTGCCTCTTAAGGTTTAGCAAATTCCTAGGGATGTCTCTAAAGGGATATGAAGATGAAATTCTAGGTTGGGCTTGATGCTTAAAATCAGTGGCAGAATGCTAGAAGTAAAAGGAAAGGGGGTGCATAGGACCACCAAGTTCGAAAGGGAAATAAAGAGGTTGGAATGGTCAGTAAAGAAGAAAGGGGGGAATAGAAAAGGGGTGTTCAAAAATGGGACATGGGGCTCTCAATTGAGTTGTTAATGAAGATCAAAATCCTTTCTTGGAACATGAGGGGGGCCAATGATGTTGAGAAGAGAAAAATGACCAAAGCCTTCTTAAAAACTCAGAGAGCGGATTTAGTGTGCCTTCAAGAAACCAAGCTGAAAGGTATCACTCGGGGGCTGTTAAGGAGTCTAAGCGTAGGTAGCTTCATGGATTGGGTTGTAGTAGATGCAACAGGTGCATCAGGAGGAATATTGATCTTTTGGGACTCCATAATGTTTCAATTAGTTGATTCTGAAGCGACTCGATCCCTTTATCCTAAAAATTCCGCAATCTTGAAGACAATTTCACGTGGGTTTTTTCAGGTGTTTATGGCCCTTGATTACTGTAGAGAAGGAAAAGCTGTGGGAGGACCTAGGTGCCATTAGAGGTCTATGGGGAGATCCATGGTGTATTGGAGGCGACTTTAATGTCATTCGTTTCCTAGGCGAGAAAAACGGGGAAAGTAGAATTATAGGGCCCATGAGAAGATTTTCTCAGATTATAGACGAGCTGGAATTAAAAGATCTCCCTCTTCAAGGAGGTTCTTACACTTGGAAAGGGGGACATAACAACCATAGAATGGCTAGATTAGACAGATTCTTGTTCACAAATGATTGGGAAGACTATTTTGGAGGAGCATTTCAGAGTTTACTTCCTAAACCTACTTTCGACCATTTTCCAAATCTCGCTAAATGAGGGGCTCGCTGCAGGGTCGATCCCATTCTCAAGGTTTGAAAACATATGACTTAAAGCTTTAAGAGTTGATCTTTGACCTGTGGAACAGCCTTTGAGTTTGGGTCCTAAGCAGCCTTGTGTTGATGGAAAGATTGAGCCTCACAATCTTAAACCTTGAAACAAAGAGGACTTTGGGAGGGCAGAAGAGAGGAAAAAAACAGCCTTGAAAAAGTTGGCTTATTGGGACGAGGTTGAAGCCCAAAGGACTCTATCTCTAAATGAGAAGGAGGCTAAGGTGGAAGCAACGGAGGGCTTCAAAAGGTGGGCTCTGTTGGAAGAAACATCCTTGAGACAAAAATCAAGAGAGTTATGGCCTAGGGAAGGGGACAAAAACACTGGATTTTTCCATAGAATGGCAAACTCTCATAAAAGAGGTAACTATATCGTGAAGTTGAGAATAAATGGAATCTTGATCACTGAGGAAGAAGAGTTAAAACAGTCAGAGATGCTTTCAGTTGTCTTCTCGCACTAAGGCGAAAGTGAAGAGCTAATCCTCAAGGTCCAACTCTCCTCATCGATCAACCGAAAGCTACAAGATTGGAATTGCCCTTCTCGGAAGAAGAAGTCTATTTTTCTCTCTGCAAGCGTAATGGGGATAAGGCTCCAAGTACAGATGGTTTTACAGTTGCTTTTTGGCAGCTCTATTGGGATTTCGCTAAGGGAGATATAATGAGATTGTTTAAGGAGTTTCATGAAACCATAAAATTTGTAAGGAACCTAAACACAACTTTCATCGTTATAGTGCCAAAGAAAAGCGGAGTTGAGGACTTCAAGGACTTCAGGCCTGTTAAGGTTTAGTCTCCTAATCCATTTAGGATTCTTTTCCTTCTCTTAGTTCCCACTAGACTCTAACTCAAGCTTCCTTTTTCCCTAACACTAGAGTATAAATATGTATAAGCCCCTCCTTTGTAAATTAATGAGAATCAATGTATTCCTTTTCTCTCAACATGGTATCAGAGCCATAAAAGAGTTTGAGAATACTAGGGTTAGGGTTTCGCAGTGTGGTCAATTCCGACAACCCATCCAAAGACCATGTCACAATCCAGTCATGCTACAGTATTCATGAAGCCTCACGGAAGTCAAACCATCATCAGAGTACCTTGCCGCCAGTAAATTTTACCAGCGAGATTTTCCGACGACCTCCATTCCGGACAAAGAGCACACCAACAGGAGCGCCTTCCTCTAATCTACCTTCCGGTGGAAGCCTCAACGGAAAATAGTATCACAAGCGCTCAAACATGCCGATCTCTGGTCCGGAGCGTGAATCTAGGGCGCCCGGCACAAGGCGGTGCATGTAACACCGCTTACATGCGCTCCAAGAGGGTGCGGCTCGCCACCGACAAGCCCAACCATCCATTCCACGCGCCCATTGCCACCGGAAGCCCTTCTTTCGCTTCTTTTCTCCAAATCACACATCGCTGTCACGCCTCGAATCTCCATTGTTTTGTGTTTTCTGGAGCTCTACAACATTTTCAGGACCTTGGGAGTTGTATCTATTCATTCCTACTGATTTCTCATCTCTATGGCTGAAAAAGACTTCTCTATGGCTGAAAAGGTCGACTTTAATTTTCAGATCTGAACTCTTAAGTGATTACCTGATAAAATCACAAGGGAGAAAATTATCATCATGGCACTAATGGACCTTTGGTTTATTAGTAATGGATGTGAGGATCATCTTATTACTACGAACACTAGTATTCTTGAAGATAAACGTACTCAATGGAAAAAAACCGATGCTTTACTTTGCAATATTCTTCAGCAATCTATTGATGCCAAGACTCTATATAATATTGGGGCCTATAAAACTTGCTACACTCTCTGGAATCAGGTAAAGAAACTGTACACTAATGATATTCAGCGTCTCTACCGGGTAATATCCTCCATCACCAATTTGAAACAGCTCGGTATGGATATATCTTCTTCTGGTGGACGAATGTCTGCCCTTAAGGATGAACTTATCTCTATTTTTCCAAAGTCTACTAATACTGAGACTTCCCTGTCCAAGATGGATCAAGTCTTTATGATCATTCTTCTCGCTTAACCGCCAAATTTTTGAGAACATCCGGAACAGATATCACCGAAGTAGCTATTCCAAACTTTGATGAGGCGTTTCGCTTCTAAGCATTTCGCTACACCTCCACTGCCACTCAATCCATGCGATCTGAGATTACACCAGACAGTTCTATAATGGTTTCTCAGTCTCTTTCTCGAGGTGATTCAAGAGGTGGACGCGGTAGCAACCGAGGTAAAAGACAACGTCCTCAATGCACATACTGCCATAGGCTTGGACACACCCGTGATCGATGCTATCGCTATATAGTCGACCTCCCATCAGCTTCATTTGCCTCGCCTTCTCGATCATTCAAGATGTTCGACTTGCCCGTAGAGCTCATCCACACCTCAAGGGGTCATTCTTATGACCAGTGAATATGAGGAGTACCTTCGTCTCCTTCAAGCAGCCAAATCTTCCTCCATTGCTTCTGTTGCCCAGACCGATAATGTCTCTGCTTACCTTACACATTCATTTCGCAGACCTGATCCTGATACCAGAGTCTTCCGATCATATCTCTGGTAATAAAGACCTTTTTTCTTCTCTTACCTTTCCATCTCCTTTACCTACAACTACCTTAGCTAATGGTTCTCAAACCATAGCTAAAGGCATTGGCTCAGTTTGTCCCCTCCCTTCCTTGCCCCTTGCCTTTGTACTTTATGTTCCTAATTTTCCATTTAATATTATTTCCATTAGTAAGTTGACTCGTGATCTTCATTGTGTACTTACTTTTTCACACAACTCTGTAACCTTGCAGGACCGGCGTATGGGGAAGACGATTCGCATCAGACATGAGTCACAAGGCCTCTTTCACCTCGCCGCCTTTGTTCCACTCGTTGCATCTCCACGTAAGCCCTCCTTCATAGAATGCCTCGGTCATCCAAGCCTCACCAGAATTTGACTACTTCCTTTATTTGACTATTTCCTTTCCTCTCTATTATTTTCTTCCTTTTTTGTCTTTGATATTGTTTCCTTTTGTGCCCTACCTTTGTACATAAATAGGAAGGACCTATACTGTATTTTACACACTCATTAAATAAGAAAAGTATTATTTTCTTCTATTCTTTCACAATAACCATTTAAGTAAGATTATGCAAATCTTGAAGAAACGAGTGTTTATCTTAGCTGCTGAAGTGGAAAAGAAAATATCGTTTTACTCAAGGTCTCAAAGTTGGAAGAAAACTAAAATAAACAATTTATCAGATGGGAGGAGAGAAGAAAGATTCCACCACAGTTTGTCTCACGTGACTTGAGAGTAAGAGGATCAAGGAGATATAACCACCGGATATGCATGATTGTGAATGAGTAGGGGTGCAACTTTACAGGTTGTTCCTTCTTGTGAAAGCCTAGATCACCTAATCAGAAAGTCAATAAAGCAAGCCAAAGGATTCATTTATTTGGCATCAACTTCCGGTATTCTTTCCTATGCAAAGAAAAGCTTCTACTAAGAGGAATTTTGTTTACATTTTCTTTTTTAGAACGGCAAGATAAGAAGTATTTTGCTTACATTTTCATACATTGTGGATTTCATTTCCTTTTTGAAGGATATCTCTTTGCATACTAACCTTACCTTTATTTGATACTGTAACAGTATAGTTTCTATCAAATAAATAAATTTAAGAAAATGTGTCCAACTACATGTCACAAGTGCATGCAATGCTTTACAATTTAAAAAAAAATTTGAGTGACTAATCTTAAGAGGAAATTAAATATGAACAGGCACAACAATATAGCATCTAACCATGTTCCTCAACAACTTAAGAGAGAAGGAAACCTGAAAACATGACCGATAACTGATGTCACCTTATACAGCGCATTAGATCCACGAAAGGTTCCATTAAATTCATGGACTTCTGTACTACCTTATTGTAGACACTATAGATGAGGAATACAAGACACAAGTATTGTTAATTTTCATTCTTAAAAGGACATCAATTCAAAAAAAAATACCAAATTTTAAAAAGGAAAGCATCCAGATGTAGATCACTCAGTACTAACGTAAAATTGACATGAAAAAAAGTTACAAAAAAAAGAAAGAAAGAATATGCATGTAAAACAAAATTCAAATATAAAAATGTAAGTGATGGTACCAAGATAAGCAGATGGAGTGTCTTGCGATGACACCAAGGTTCATAATAATAAAGAACACCATAATATGGAGATGCAACAAATGAAACCAAAGAAAGTTGAAGATGAACTATGTTGAGAGAAAAGGAATACTATAATTCTCATTAATTTACAAAAGAGGTAACATACATATTTATACTCTAGTGTTAGGGTCAAAAAGGAAACAAAGTTAGAGTCTAATTAGGAGACTAAAAAAAGAAGGAAAAGAATCATAAATGGATTAGAAGACTAAACCTTGACACCCCCCCTCAAGCTGGAGCATATAGGTCAAAAGCATCAAGCTTGTCACATATATACTTTATCTTAGGACCTCTAAGAAACTTAGTGAAGATATCTACTGGTTGGTCATTGCACTCAAGAAAATCCAGATTTCTCATGCATCCCGATGCAATCTTCTCTCTGATAAAGTGGCAATCCACTTTGATGTGTTTGGTCCACTCATGGAAAACTAGGTTAGATGAAATATGCAAAGCGGCTTGATTATCACATATAAGTTTCATCTGCTCATCCTTCCCAAATCTTAGCTCTTTGAGGAAATGTTTCAACCATATGAGTTCACATGTTGCTAAGGTCATAGCTCAATACTCGGCTTCAGCACTAGATCTGGCTACTGCATCTTTTTTCTTAGTCTTCTAGGATATTAAGTTACCTCCAATGAACAAACAATACCTTGAAATAGAACGTCTATCTGTAGGTAAGTCTGCCCAGTCTACATCATTGTAGCCAACAATCTGGGTATGACCTCTATTCTCATACAAAACCCCTTGACCTGGTGTTCATTTGACATAATAGAGAATACAAACTACAGCATCCTAATGGCAATCACAAGGTGATTATAGGAACTGACTAACTACGCTCATAGAAAAGGAAATGTTAAATGAAAGGATATGAGATAGTCTTAATTTACCTTACAAGTCGTCGATATCTCCCCTCGATCTCGTAGGAGGCCCCCCGACCAAGTACAAGCTCACATTCAATCCATAGGAGTGTCTACAAGCTTACAGTCCAACATACTAGTGTCTACCAATATATCCAAGGTATACTTCCTCTAAGATATAGCCACTCCGGAATTAGACTAAGTTAGCTCAATGTCTAGAAAATACTTGAGTTTCCCCAAGTCTTTTATCTGAAAGTGGATGAAGATGTGTTGTTTGAGTTTCTGAATACCATCTTTGTCACTGTCTATAATGACAATGTCATCCACATAAACAATCAAGTAAATACACTGTCTAGTAAAGGTGTGATGATAAAAAATGGAATGGTCTGCGATGCTTTGAATCATGCCAAACTCTTGAACCACTAAGCTAAATCGATTAAATGAAGCACGAGGAGACTGTTTCAGACCATATAAGGAACGACGTAGTTTGCATACCAAACCATACTCCCCCTAAGCAATAAAACCAAGCGGTTGCTCCATATAAACCTCCTCGGTGAGATCACCATGAAGGAAGGCATTCTTGATATCCAACTGAAAAAGGGGCCATGAGCGCATAGCAGCCATAGAAAGAAGCAAGCAAACAGAGGCAATCTTGGCCACCGAAGAAAAAGTATCATAATAGTCCAAGCCATATTGTTGAGTGTACCCCTTAGCAACCAAATGGGCCTTAAGCCGATCAACTTGGCCATCAGGTCCCACCTTCACTGTATAAACCCAACGACAACCAACAAGAAACTTGCCAGGAGGAAGAGCGACAAGCTCCCATGTGCCATTGGAGTAAAGAGCATCTATTTCCTCAGCCATTGCCTATTTCCAGCCCAAATGAAAGAGAGCCTCGCCAGTGTTTTCAGGGGTAGAGACAAAAGACAAGGTGGAAATAAAGGCAAAGTAGGGTAAAGATAAACGACGAAAACTGAGAAAATTACAAACATAATGTGGGTTAGAAGTAGAGCGGGTACCTTTCTGAATGGAAATAGGTCATCAAACGGTTGCGGAACCGGAGCAGAAGATGAATGTGGCATAGAAGATGATTTAACAAGAGGGCTTGTAGGAAGACGAGGACGGTGAGTATAAACCTGAAGTGGTCGATTCACAACATCCGTAGGTGGAGAAGGGAAATCTGGAGATGGTAAGACGAGGAATAGATAAGACATCTGAAACAAGAGGACAAGTTGCAAATGAGAAGAAGGAGGAATCCTTAAAGAATGTGATATCAGCAAAGATAAAGTAGCAATTAATGTCAAGAGAATAACAACAATAACCCCTCTGAAGGCGAGAATAACCTAAGAAGACACACTTCGTGGCTTTGGCTGAGAGTCTGTCTTGCCCATGAGTGATAATATGAACAAAACATACACAACCAAAGACACAAGGAGGGAGGCAAAAGAGAGGTCGATTAGGTAGCAAGACAAAATGAAGGATTTGATCATGCAAAACAGAGGATGGCATACGATTAATCAAACAACATGCAGCTAAAATAGCATCCCCCCAAAAAAGTTGAAGAACATTATGATGGAGGAGAAGAGTGAGAGTTGTCTCAACTATATCACGATTCTTACGCTCAGCTACTCCATTTTGTTGAGGAGTGTAAGCACAAGATGATTGATGAAGAATCTCATGGGAAGACATAAAAGAAGAGAATGGTATAAAGGAATATACCTTTGCATTATCACTTCTTAAAATATGAATCGAAGTATTGAATTGAGTGCGAATTTCATAATGAAATTTTTGAAAGATAGAAAATAACTCAGCTCAAGTTTTCTATGAAAGGATAGAAGAAAAGAATATTTTTATTTATTGAATGAGTGAGTGAGTAAAATACAACATAGGTCCTACCTATTTATATATGTCAGGAAGAAAAATAATGTATAAGAAAAGAAGGAGATAAATCAGAGAATATCCTATGACTCTTAACACTCTCCCTCAAGTTAGAACATATAGGTCATATGCACCAAACTTGTTACAAATGTACTGAATCCTCGAAACTCGGAGAGACTTAGCGAAAATTTCTACTAGTTGGTCACTCGAGTTGACGAAACTAGTAGTTATGCATCCTGAGGCAATCTTCTCTTCAATGAAGTGACAATCCACTTCAATATAATTGGTCCTCTCATGAAAGATTGGATTAGAGGCAATGTGTAGGGCTGCTTTTTTATCACACACAAGCATCATTTGTTCATCCTTATCAAATCTTAGCTCCTGAAGAAGTTGTTTGAGCCATATGAGTTCACAAGTTGCAAAGTCATAGCTCGATACTCAACTTCAGCACTAGACCTGGCCACTACATCATGTTTCTTACTTTTACAGGATATTGCTGCCTCCACAAATACACACATCCTCAAGTGAAGATATGCCCGCAGCTTAGCCCGCCTACTACATCACAATAACGCAACAACTGAAAGTGTGACCTCTGTTTTCATATAACACCCCCTGACCCAGTGTTCCTTTGATATAACGGAGGATACGGATTACAACATCCCAATGACTATCACATGGTGACTACAGGAATTGATTAACTACGCTCACAGGAAAGGAAATGTCCGGTAGGTGATGGTGAGGTAGTTCAATCTCCCCACTAGTCGTCAATATCTCCCTGGATCTCGTAGAGGCTCCCCCTATCCAGGTACAAGCTTGACATTCGGATCCATAGGAGTGTATACATGTTTACAGTCTAGCATACTAGTTTCTTCCAATATATCCAAGACATACTTCCTCTGAGACATAACCACGCCAAAGTTAGACTGAGTTATCTCAATCCCAAGAAAGCACTTGAGTTTCCCCGAGTCTTTTGTCTAAAAGTGGCTAAAGAGATGTTGTTTAAGTTTCTAAATATCATCCTAATCACTGCATGTTATAACAATGTTGTCCACATAAACATAAACAATCAGATAGATGCACTGTCCTAAGGATGTATGATAATAGAAGACAGAGTGGCTTGATGTACTCCGAGTCATACCAAACTCTTGTACCACCGAGCTAAAGCATCCAAACCAGGCTCGAGGGGATTGCTTTAGGCCATATAAGGAACGGCCTAGCCTGAATACCAAACCAAACTCCCCCCTGAGTAACAAATCCAGGTGGTTCCTCCATATATACCTCCTCGGCAAGGTCGCCATGGAGAAATGCATTCTTGATGTCCAACTGATATAGGGGCCAATATCTCATAGCAGCCATAGATAAATGTAAGACCTAACATAAGCCATCTGTAGAACAGAGAAAAGTGACAATTCAAGAAGATGGTAAAGATCATAATCCTTGAGAATAGCAACATAACCATCAAGTCGAGAATAACCGGGGTTAGTACATTATCTCTCGTGGCTTTGGCTGAAAGTTTGTCTATTCCAAGAGTAAGAATATGGACAAAACAGACACAACCAAAGACACGAGGGGGAAGGCAGAAGAGGGGTTGGTTTGGAAAAAGGATGGAATAAGGGATTTTATCATATAAGATAGAAGATGACATAGAAGGACACCTGGTAACATGTTGAAGGTGCAAGATCCCCCAAACTCCGCTGAGGAACCTTACGATGCAATATAGAAGAGTGCGAGTGGTTTCAACTAAATGACAGTTCTTGCGCTCAGCCACTCCACTCTGTTGAGGAGTGTAAGCACAAGAGGACTAATGAAGAATCTCATGTGAGGACATAAAGGAGGAGAACTGGCCTAAAGATATTCTGGCATTACTCACTTACAAGATGAGAGCTGGCAGAAGAACATTCAAACTTCAAGATGGAACTTCCGGGAAAATAGAGAATAACTCACCAAGTTTTCATTAAAAATAGTCAAGTACAATGAGAATAATCATCTATAAAAGTGACAAAGTACCAGAACCCCAAGGTAGACTTACTCTAGGAAGGACCCCAAACATCAGTGTGGACAAGCTTGAAAGGAGATTTTGTCCGTTGATCTAGGCGCCTAGGGAATGGAACACGAGTATGTTTTCCAAGCTCACATGACTCACACTCAATTGAGGACAAACTAGAAAAACGAGGAACCAATTTTCGAATCTTGGAAATGGTTGGATGACCAAGGCGACTGTGAATAAGGAGAGGAGCATCCATGGAAGTGCAAGCAGTGGAAGATGAAGGAAAGAGGCCATGTGACTCACGCCCTATGCCAATCGTCCTCCTCATACTCCGGTCCTACAATGTGACAATGTTATCAGAAAAGATAATCAAAAAATTAAGGTTACGAGTCAACTTACTGATGGAAATCAGATTAAAAGGAGAATCGGAAACATGCAAAACAAAAGTAAGGGGTAAGGAAGGTAGAGGACATGCCGAACTGATTCCTTTAGCTATGGTTTGAGATCCATTAGCTAAAGTAACCGTGGGTGAAGGAGAAGAGTAAGGGAATAAAAAATATCCTTATTACCGGAAAGATGATCAAAGGATCCAGAATCAAGAATCCAGGGTCCAAATGAATGTGAAATGTAAGCAGAAGCGTTACCGATCTGGACAACGAAATGGATGCAAATTTGGCTGCCTGAGTGATGCAGAGGTACTTCTTATAATCGTCGAGCGTAAGAACAACTCCCATAGCTGTGGATAAGCTGCCTTGTAATCCATAGAAGAAAACATCAGCAAAAAACTAACTTAATCAACAAGAGAACAGGAGGACCAAGCCTGTGGAGGGTGTCAAGGATCGGTAAAAGCATAAAACAACCACTGTGGGAGTAAGAGAATCGAAGAATCTGCAAGAATCCTAGGTTTCAAAAAGGCCAAGCGTGAGAGAAAAATAGCAAAAGGCATAGACGGTGCTCAAATGGAGAAACCAAGGCTGGAGGATCGTCACGCTAGTGACCTAGTTGGAAGAAGGTCGCGAAAGTCAGTGACGCGCCATCATGCGCCACCCACACGCCAAGACGTGATGGCCGCCGCCAGATGGTCAAGCGGTGAGGCGCTTATGGGATCGGGTTGTCTCCTGTGTTTACTACCGACGTGTAGATCAGGCGATGACGAACCGAATGGTGGGGTTGTTAGCCGAATATGGAGCAATCATTGGAAAAGATCACCAAAGAATTTTTTTTCAACAACAAAGAGATCTAACGGCGAAGGAGGGGTTTTAGAGCTTCCTGGGACAAAGGCGGGGTGGTCGGAATGAAACACAACCATTAGGTGGTTTTCCATAATTAAGAACACGACAAAACCCTAACCCGAACCTTCCATGGCTCTAATACCATGTGAAAGAATAGAAGAAAATAATATTTTTCATTATTGAATGAGTGAGTGAGTAAAATACAACATGGGTCCTACTTATTTATATAGTTCATGAAGACACAAAAAAGGAAACAAATAAAATACAAAAATGAAAGAAAATAATGTACAAGAAAAGAAGGAGATAAATCAGAGAATATCCTATGATTCTCAACTTTTCATTAAAAATAACCAAGTAATATAGTAATGAAATCCTAAAGTAGATGCAAACCTAGAAAGGCCCCAAACATCTGTGTGGACAAGCTCAAAAGGAGACTTCGTCCGAAGATCTAAATGCTTTCGGAATGAGACACGAGTATGTTTCCCAAGTTGACTTGACTCACACTTAAGCAAAGATAAACTAGAAAAATGAGGAACTAACTTCAAACTTGGAGAGGCTTGGATGACCGAGACGATTGTGGAGGAGGAGAGAAGCTTCCGTGGAAGTGCAAGCAGTGGAACAAAGAGGCGAGCTGAGGTGAAAGAAGCCTTGTGACTCATGTCCTATGCCAATCATCTTCCCCGTACTCTGGTCCTACAAGGTTACACAATGAAGGTCACGAGTTAACTTACTAATGGAAATAAGATTAAAAGAAAAATCAAGAACATAAAGTACAGAGGTAAGGGGCAAGGAAGGGAGGTGACAAACCGAGCCAATGCCTTTTGCTATGGTTTGAGAACCATTAGCTAAGGTAATAGTGGATAAATGAGGCAGAAAAGTAAGAGAAGAAAAAATGTCTTTATTACCAGAGATATGATCAGAAGCTCTAGTATCAAGGATCCAAGGTACAAATGAATGTATAAGGCAAGCAGAGACATTACCGGTCTAGGCAACAGAAGCAATGGAGGAAGATTTGGCTTCTTGAGTGAGATGAAGGTACTCTTCATATTCACAGAGTGTAAGAATGACCCCCTTAAGGTGTGAATGAGCTCCCTGAGACAGAACTCGAACCCGTTGAATGGTCAAAAGACTGAGCCAAATGAGCAGTACAAGGAGGACGACCATGTAACTGATAGCATTGATCAAGGGTGTGTCCAAGCCTATGACAGTATGTGCATTGAGGATGTTGTCCTCTACCTCGGTTGCTACCGCGTCTAACTCTGGAATCATTTCAAGAATGAAACTAAGAAACCATCACATAAGTGTCCGGTGTAATTTCATATTGTATGGACTGAGTGGCAAAGGAGGTATGGCTAAGTAACCGAGCAAGAGCCATCAAAGTTTGGAATAAATGCTCCAGTGAGTATATGTTCCCAAATGTTCTCAAAATCTGGCCCAAGGTTAAGCAGAAGAATGATCATAAAGACTCAATCCATCTTTGACTGTGAAGTCTCAGCATTAGTAGACTTTGGCAAAATAGATACAAGTTCATCCTTAAAGGCAGACATTCGTCCACCATAAGAAGATATATCTATACCGAGCTATTTCAAATTAGCAATGGAGGATATTACCCGGTAGAGATGCTGAATATCATTAGTGTACAGTTTCTTCACCTGATTCCAAAGAGTGTAGCAAGTTTTATAAGCTCCAATATATAGAGTCTTGCATCACTAGACCTGTCGGAGAATATTGAATAAGAAAGCATCGCTTTTTTCACCACACCGAGGACGTCGATCTTCTAGATACTGTGGTTCGCGCAGGCTGATAATCTTCACGACCATTACCAATAAACCATAGGTCCACAGAATTCGCGCATGATAGATAATTTTCGCTTCACATGAGTTTATCCAAGGTAATCAGAGGAGTTCCAGATACGAAAGAATTAAAAGTCTGACCTTTTGCAACCATAAAGACATCTTTCTCGACCATAACGACATCTTTTTCAGCCATAAAGATGATAAATCAATAAAGTCAGCATCAACAGAACCAGTAGTTTCAAAAGGAACAAAACTAACTCTAGATGGTGAGAGGAGCTTCAGAGGTGTCGGACTTAGAATAAAAATCAAGAAGAAGCTAAAAGTATATGTCATCGAAGAAGAAAATTGACAAAAGAGGGTGATGTAGGTGTTGGATCAGAAAACCAGGTACATAGGCTTATAGATCAGCGACATGTGACTCAAGTGATGAAGTTCGACAACCGAAGAAGAAGCCACAAGCCAGCACGTGAGGGACAGTAGCGGAGGGGAGATCTGCGCATGGGACACCTGTTGTCGAAGATTCTTCCACCGGCGGGGAGAACAAACTCCGACGATCCTAGTGGAGTGTCCATGTGCCGGAGTTGGGGTTGCTGGAAAATCTCACCATAAAAAGTTACAGGCAGCGGTTGTTCCGAAAGTGGCTATGGTTGTCGCTCCTGAGAGGCTTTACGACGATTGTAATGCGACCAGAGTAAGACACGATCGTTGGATGGGTCGTCAGAATTGACCACACGGCGAAACCCTAATCCTAATATTCTCAAACTCTTCTATGGCTTTGATACCATGTTGAGAGAAAATGAATACTATAATTCTCATTGATTTACAAAGGAGGTAACATACATATCAATACTTTAGTGTTAGGGCAAAAAAGGAAACAAAGTTAGAGTCTAATTAGGAGACTAAAGAGAAAAGGAAAAGAATCCTAAATGGATTAGGAGACTAAACCTTAACAAACTACTGTTACACTAGTACTCAAATATACAAAAAAGGTCTAAAGCTTAAAAAGTGAACTCCATTATAAAGAAAGCTAGAAACATGTGGAAGGCAGCTCTTCCTTGCCTTCTTTGGCCAATCCGAAGGAAAATAAACAAAGGGCCTTTTGATACGATAGTTTTCTCCCACTGCATTGAAACATTCTTTCATAACTTTCCTCACTTCTTAGGCAAGGATAATTTATGAGGGGGTACTTATCGTAGTTTGCTTATGTGTATTCTCTAGCTCTTCTGTACGCTTTTGTTTCGTATCGTATATGTCCCTCTACTCATATCTTTTGTTTTTCTTCCTTCTTCGTATATTCAGATACTCTAAATTTTGGTCTATTAATATATTTCTTAGCTTATTTATCAAAAATAATAATAATAATAATAATTCAAATCTGCTTGGTCAAATTCAAATAATAAGCAATTGAAAATTTTCAAACCATGCCATAAATTGTCACTGGTGTATTCCCGATAACAATTATAAAAAATGGCTTTTGAAAACTATTTGTCCAATGATCTGTAGAACAAGTGTCCGTTTGGGAACCTGAAATGTTTTTCAATATGTTTTTAAAAAATCCTTTTTAGAATTGTTGTTCTATTTCTAATCGTTTTACACAATGGTTTAAAAGTCGACTGCACGTACCGTCCGACCGCCGACCGAGACAAACCGGCCCGGCCCACCATTAAAAACCGCTTTCGTAATAACCGCTGAATCACCCGAACCGACCGGACGCAAAATCGACGAACCGCCTGCTCTATGGAACCGCAAGCCATAATTTATTTTTTTTGAAACTTTTTTAAAAGCAAAACGATGTCGTTTAGGGATTTTTTTATCCTAAAACGACGTCGTTTCAGTTTTTTTTTTTATCTCCTCCACGCCCTCACGCATCCTGTCTCCCTTGCCTCGCTGATTTTTCCTCTACAACTGGAATCTCTACTCTCTTCTTTGTTCTCTCTAATTGGCCTTTCCAAGCCTCAGATTCTCCACCTGGGCGACGCCCAAGAAGGGGCAACGACGCCCAGCAGCGCCAGGAAGCAACAAGAGAGGAGCTGCGCCTACTGTTCAACAAGAGGTCGTTAACGCCAAAGGGAGCAAAGAAGGGCACGGCAAAGGGAGCGGTAGCTCTTACTCTCCGGTTCGGGATGCAAATAATAACTCCACGACTGCAATGGCGATCCACTAAGAAGGCATTTAGGCTCCATGGCGCCGCAAGTAGCTGCAACAACAACGATGCAAAGAAGAAGTCTTCCTCCAATCCGACGACATATCCAGTCCAACCCGATAGCCAATCCTCCTCCAACTCCGAGATAGAAGCGCATTTCGATCTGCGTCTAGGTACCATTCCCCCTTCCGAATAGATTAACTTTCATTGATTCAATGATTTTCTGGGCTTCCTCTTATCACATCGACTCATTTTAGCCAAGATTTATAGATCGATTCGATAATCTATATCATGTTTTTACAATTTTTACAAATTGAAATACAAGTAAATCAGAAAGGATGAACACCGGAACACGCCTTGACATCATTGTGCTTCTTGACTATTTTCATATTTATGAGAGAATAAAGCAATTGTCGAAATTGGAAAACTCAAAACAGTGTGTGTATTTTTAGATTTATGAGAGAATAAAGAATGTAAAAAACGAACCTGAAAACAAATTTTTGTATTTTTCAATTTATGAGAGAATAAAGTACTGTGGAAATTGGAAAACAAAGGGAGAGACATTTTAGGTTAATCGTTGAGGAGTTTAAGAGACAAAGTTTAATTCCAAACAGTTCCATAAATTTGTCAAACAATATATGATGATTTCAGAGAGTATAATTATGTCAAGTTTGCACTCCAAGCCTTAAATTCCAAAGGGACAAACTCAATTTTTTCAAAGGGTTTGTGGTTGAGAAAATGCAACAAGTCTCATTACAATAAATGATCCCTAAAACATAATAAATAGAGGGGAACTCAGCAACAAATTAAGCTGCCAATCGATCGACCTGTTTGACCAACCGATTGACTATTTCATTAAATGCACTACTCATTGTGCATTTAATGTGTTGCAGGTTACCATTTTAGAGTCGTTGGACTTGGCCAATTGCATTACCGGTCTACCGTTTGCTCTATTTGTTCTATAAAAGAGCTACTGCATCCAACCAATTGAGTTACACAACTCAGTCGGTTCCTAGCCGATCGACTGTTTCATTGACCAGTTCCAAAAAAGGTTACTTGACCCAAATGGTTGAGATACACATCTTAGCTTGTTGGTAACCGGTTGACCAATTCAATCGGTAAACCACAACTGGTTGACCGGTTCAACCAGTTGACCCTATAAATGCTAAAACTCCTGTGTTTTTTATTTAGATAAATTCTAAACCTTATGTGTTTCATTGCAACACATTTTAAGATTATAAAACCTAAGATTTTATGCTCAAATTTGAGTTTTCAAAAGGATATGCAATTTTAGATTTAAAAATGAGTTATGAGTAGGGTTTGAAATGTAGTGATATATCGTCGATATTTTGGAGATATGTGACGCCCCAAAACCAGGGTGTCCATTGACAACCTCAATAACCTCATGAATACAGTGGATGTCTGCAACCCGACACCACTCATGAAAATTCCAGTAGTCTCCTCTACGGGAGCTCTACCCAAGGTACAAAACCTGTCCCAACAATTTATAAAGACCACACATGATCCACATGCGAGTAAATAATGGTCACTTAGGCCCCTGCATTAATACTCACAAAATATATCAACTATATACAATAGTTCAAGAGTTAATAAATTACTCTTTACCAAACATATATCAAATTTAGAGTTTTAATACATGTTATACAAAACGAATACCCAAAGCCACAACCCGACTTTCTTCTAAACGAATTTAGTGAAAGGCCGTCCTCCCGTACACTCCCCGTACTCCGAAATAGTGATCCGACAAGGTGAGCAAAGCCCGCAGGTGATAATTTCACATGGGTTAGCTCCCACCTAAGTCCACATGTCATGAGTGCCCAATCACATCTTAAGCAAATACATGATCCTACTTAATCGCCTACGCCCAATCTCCATCTCGAGTCCTCACCGACTCCCTCACACTTGCCTAAGCCAAATACGAGTAAAATTACGGTTTTCAAAACAAAAGCTTTTTGTTCTCGAAAACACACTACCGAGTTTCAGTAAAATTTATTGGACAACCCTCCGAGGAGAATCTATTGGATAACCCTCCAAAACAATTCATGGGCCCCTCCGACGTGAATTGTTGGACAATCTCCCAACACAATTCTCCTGGAAAATCTTCCGTCGAAATTCCTTTCACAAACATTTTTCCTTTTTATTTTCTTTCATGTCATGCACTCACTCCTAATATTCTAGGGTGCCCCAGTGCATATGGAATGCATTATGTCAATCCCAAAATGTTCATGCTAATATATTTTTCATGTGTATATTAACATAATTAACTCACAATAATCCATGTTATTCAATTCACAATCAATAACACCAAAATTAGCTCACATGGGCTAATTAACAAATACAAGCAATTCATTTTGAATCACTCAACAACACAAAAATTCACACCAAAATCACGTGAACAAAGGGAAACCCTGAGTTGGTGACCACCACCTACCACAAATAGGAATTTTCTCCACTCTGCCTCAGCTTTGAAAACCCGAAATAAATCTACAAAACAAGCCTCAGAATATTCATAATCATTTACATGGCTCTTAGTCAAAGAATAACACAAGTAGGAAAAGATCCCTACCTCTTGAGTTGTCGGACTCCAATTGTAACCTGTCCACGTCGTAGCCCTCACCGCGTAGATCGATTTCGCTTTCGTCCGCCGGTAACCGACTATCCGAATCGCAGCAAATCTAGAGAGAAATAGCTCTTTCTCTCTCTAAAAACCTTAATCTCAACTCACTGCCGATTTGTTCCAGCCACTGCACGTTTTGTCTTCAAAAATGGAGAAGAAGACTATTTAACTTTTGTCTTATTCTCATTAAACATTTCCATAATTCCCAATGTATCCATTTTGTCTTGATTTTTGACACTTGGCACAATCTAGGTCATTCATCTCATCCTCCCACTAATCATGCAACATGTGTCACATGAGTACATGTAGTATGTGACTTTTGTTATATCACATGTCTCTTACAATCCGTTTTACGGCACCCGACGCCCGGTGCCTCGAAAAACGTGAAATTCCGACAATCTCATAATTCAACGAAATTTAACGTGATAGCTAGATTTCGCGAGACGATTCCAACGACGTGTTTCATTTCATCTCGAGATCTAGGTACTTCGATTTTTACCGAAATTACCATTTTATCTTTTAGAAATCAAATTTCTCAGCCTACAAAGATATTCGATATTTCGAAAGGCTCGGACCATCCCTACACACACGGTATCAATAATCGATTGAGGGAAAAATTGGAAAATATCGAACAATATCGTCGATATATAGGTGAAGCATCAATACATCGGCGACAGTGTTGATTGGGTTTAGTGCGTGGAACAACGCGTGTGTCGTTTCTAAAAAGTGAGCATTGTCGGCCATATATCAATCAATATCAGCAATATATTGCCGATGTATCAATGAAAAAATCGACGATAAATCAGACACATAGACGTCTTAGATTCTGCTTTGATCTAATGACTGAGATTCTGTCAGCTTTTTGAAAAAGTACCAACAACTACTTGTAGGATCTAACGGTCAGATTTGAATGTCGTGTTGATCCAACAGCCAAGAGTCAATCTGGCATATTCCTTAGCTTCTAATGGTCATATTTTTTTTATGGCGGTGGAGTTTGAATTTGTGACTTGATACAACGGCTATGAATGATTTCTAACGGTCAGATCAAGATCTAATGGTCAGATTTTATCCAAAACCAAATCCAACGACCCGAATTCTTTTCTAATGGCTATTTGACCATAAAACGACTAGTTTGACTCCAAAAAAATCTATAAATAGCCTTAAAATCACTCATTTTTTATATCAAATTCATCCAAGCTCTATATTTTTATTGATATCTCTCAAACATTCTTAATTTGGGCAAGTCTTGGACTCTTGGTGTTGAAGAATTTTTTATATCAATTCTTGGTGTTCAAGTCTTATTTTAATACAATATTTGTGCAATTTAAGGTATGTTTCCATGTTAATTAATTTATTTTTACATTTGTGCAATTTAGTAATTAAATTTAAGTTTGTATATTTATTATTTATATGTTAATTTGTATAACATTAGCTCTATATTATAAATATTTATATGTCAATTTACACATTTTTTTTATTTATTTATAGATATTTAATTTAAATTTATATTTAGATTAAGATTATGAATATGAAATGTAAAAAAATAATAATTAATATATGAGATATGAATATATATTATGTTTAATTTAATTTATATGTTAAATAGTTTACACATTTTATTTACTTTTAGATACTTAATACAACTTTATATTTAGATTTAGATTATGAATATGAAATATTACAAATTTGTTAAAATTTATGAAATATGAACATATATTATATTCAATTTACTTTATACGTTAAATAGTTTGCATATTTTATTTATTTTTAGATATTTAATATAAATTTATATTTAGATTAGATTACGAATATGAAATATAAAAAAATTGTTAATTAATGTATGAACTATGAACATATATTATATTTAATTTACTTTATATGTTAAATAGTTCACACATTTTATTTATTTTTAGATATTTAATATAACTTTATATTTAGATTTAGATTATGAATATTAAATTCGTATTATGGAATATTCAATATAAAATTTGTTAATTAATGAAGGGAATATGAAACATATTATGTTTAATTTACTTTATATCTTAAACAATTTACATACTTTATTGCTTTTTAGATATTTAATTTAACTTTATATTTAAATTTAGATTACAGAATATGAAATATAATGAAATTTGTTTAATCAATGTATGAAATATAGAGATCTATCTATCCATACGTAGATTTGAGTCATTGAGGTCATCTTATAGCCGAAAAGGCTCTTAAATAAATTAGCCGCTACGTATATTGTAGCTGAGTTTGCTGATTTTCTATTTTAGCTCCATTTTCGCTAAGTGAGTTTCGCCGTATGCATTCAATGGTTGACCTAATCATAAATATGAAAATTTAGGGCATTAGAACACTTATTTATATATAAAAACTATAAAATAACATTCAAAACATATGGATAAAATGAGTATAAAATATACTCATCAAAAGTCTTCTAAAAAAGAGAGTTGATTTGAAGAAAATTTTTATTAGTGATGAATGAGCTTCTCACAAGCTTAGTTGGACGACCATTGGACATGAGGTTGAAAGACTCATGTTTGCTCATGCATATTACGAGAAGGTCTCTAATCCAATGTCAATCTAGGAGACACTATATACAGTTATTCGCATTGTTGATTCCGAAGTCGTCCCAACAATGCCATTTGTGTATGAGTTGATTCAAGTAATGAAACAAAATTTACATCAACTCAATGCTAAAGATTGGATCAAAACAATCATCACATATTGTTGTGATAGAACTCTCAGACATCTTCTCCATGCAGTAGGTAACTAAGCAATATCATAATCACATTTAATGCATATTATCTTCCTTTTATTATATACTAATTCTAAATCACTTTTGTAGCATATTATCTGAATCAAATATTTCAATATAGACCTGGAGTTAGTAATGACCCTAAGCTACTCCAAGATGTTCACGAAGTATTTGCAAAATTAGCTTCTACTATTGTAGGCCTTTGTAATTTTGGAAATGAGGTATATCAATAAGTTATAATTATAATTAATTGATTCAATTTAATGGTTACACTTACACATATATTGATTTGACAAGTTCATTTTGAATTCACAAGTTATAATGTTCCGAGATGCGAAAAGAAGATTTAGTGATCGAGCATAAATAGCCTTAAGAGATTTAATGGGTCTTGGTTAGTGTTATCTCTCATTAAAACTTTAAAAGTAAAGTCCATTACCATGTTATTATTAGATTTTGAATATTAGTTATTTTTATTGTAGCTGAATGGTGGTTTATGTATGGAAATCACGCTCCCACGTTGAGGAATTTAACCCTTAAGGTTCTTTCCTAAACTGCATCTGAGTGGATTTTATCTGAAGAAGTTTATAGTGAAAGTTTCACTCAAGACACGAGAAACTCACTTCAGTCCTTTGTTACTTCTCGACCATTTTTTTATTCAAATGTTGAGCATAGTAGTAGACCTAGTTTTACCGGTACTTCTACTACAGGTTATGATGCTCAAGAGGAGAGGGGACCAATGATGGTAGTGATACTGGAAATGTTGGTGGGGATATTGCAGATCGACAACAAAGTCAATATCCATTGAGTTCATTCATCAGCGAATACGATTTCTACATGCACAAGTATACAAGACGAAGACCACGATAATAGGTTTCGAGTAATCGAGTTACAGAGATCGATGTTCTTAAGGATGACAAGACAACACAATGATGATTCCCTTTTTTCTAGTTTCGAGTCTATGAACATTGACACTCAATACAGTGATTCATCCAATGACATCAACGTTTTTTCTCCTTACACAATGAGTTATGGTCAGCATTTTTCAAATCCTTTGACTTCCATTGATAAGAATATGGAATGATAAACTTTCCTCATGCTAAACAAATACCATTCCACATTCAATATCAAATGCAACAAAGATTTCAAACGAGCATGTGGGTGAACTCCGAATTTCCTATCCATGGAGAGGTTATGGGTAGAAGTCAAGACATTTATGCATGACATATTCGATCTTATAGCCAATATTATCGAAACACCATGTCTTGGTTTGAGTATTGTCTTCAACAAGATGGGATCCCTTTATCAAATGTTGCAATGAAGCAACATCGATCTTTATTTTGGATTTAAATGTAAGACCCGAGAAATTCCAATTTCTGGAAAAATGGCAAAATCAGACTCGCTTACTTAAATTGTAATTTCTGCTAAAATCAGAATTTGACTCTCTGTGATCTCTGATGACAAAACGGATTGCACCGTTGGAATCGCCCTCACTAAATCTAGCTAGCATGTAAAATTTCATCAGTTCCGAGATTAATCTAGCTCCAAGACATTTTCGAGACATCGCTGGCCAGCCGTAAAATGATCTTCGATGTGAAAAAAGTCATATATAACACGTACTCATGTGTCATATGGTAAGGAGCAGAAATTATGAAATGGACGGCCGGCATGTACGAATGTCAAACTGAATAGAGGACAAATCTGGCCATTTTTGGAGCCATAACACTAAATGACAAAAGTGCTATAAAGGGGTCTTTCTTCAAATTGAAAAGAAATCAAAACGTGGAGGAAAAAAAAAAAAGGGGAAACCAGTAGCCATTTCTGGGCTTGAGAGGTTTTTAGAGGAGAGAACACTTCTCTAGATTTGTATCATGAATTCAACCGTTTGGCTGGGCCTTTCTGACAAGAAGGAGAACTGACCTTACGCTGAGGGCTTCAAGGTACTGATTTGTGAGTTTTTGACAAACTCCGAGAGGTGTGGGTTTCCTACTTGCGCTTTATTCCTCTTAAATACTTTGCAAATGCTTGAGTCGAACGAGGCCGTGAGAGGTTGAGCTGATCGGTCCCAAACCTCGGGACCGACCGATATGAATTCGAAAGTACTCCATTGAGCACCAGATCGCCACGGCTGATCGGGCTGTCAAATTGGGTGATTTGGTATTAAATCATGTATTGATTTGGAAAAGGCCCGGGAATGGTCATGAGATGCAGCTCCACGTGCAACCGATGACTGTTGGTGCGTCGGGAACCGTGAACCCTGGTGGTTTTACTGCTCCTAGAATAAGAACACGAACATATTTTTCAGGAAAATATGTGCTCGGGTCGAAAGTGGATTAAACAATGTCGTGGTTTTGATCATTAGCCCAAGCGAAGCACTTGACGTTTGAAAGATAATTACTAAGATGATTGTAGCGACGATATTATGCGACATGCTGCGACGCTACATTTGCATGTGATTAGGATCAGATCGAAATGGCATCCATGCATTCCATATGCACTGGAACATCCTAGGACTATAGGAGTTAGCGCATGAGATGAGTCTAGAGAAAATGGTTCGGAGGGTAGTCTAAAAACATTAATTATCGGAGGGTAGTCCAAATTTAAAATATCAATCGTCGGAGCGACCCAATTGATATTCATCTGGTGGTACCATTAAACAAATAATATATCAATCGCCTGAGTGGCCCAATTGATATATATAATTACCTGAGGGGTTGTCCACAACCAACAAACAAAAAATTCTCATACGAGGCTTAGGCGAGCGTGAGAGCTCAAGTGATGTAATTCGATCTAAGTCGGGTCAGCGCATATTCGCAGGATCATGCATTTGCTCAATGTGCTGCTTAAATTCAACATTGCACGCACTTAGGTGGTGAGTAACCCACTTGGGGCGACATTCTTACTCGAGCATTAGCTCACCTCACCGTGGGACCCCTTTTACAGTAATGGGTGGAGCTGCGAGGAGACGGCTCGTCCTAGAGGTTGAGTTCTAGAAGAAAGTTCTAACGCAGCTGGCTAGCTTTACATGTATTGAATCCCAAGCTTAAGATGTATTGTTTAAGAGTGAAAAGAACTCTTGTAACTATAGTGGATATATAGTTAGATTCATACTATGCATATTGAGTATTGTTTATGGGCCCAAGTGGGCCGTGATGGATATATATTGACTATATTGCACTGTTTGTACGTGATATGTGTTTTAGATAAGTTTTATCGTAAGAGGTGCCCCGTACAAAGCGAGATTTCTCATTCGATTTTCGCGAAAATGCTCGTCACCTGATATTCACATTCTGGTTGACGGGTAGTCAACGGACCCTCGGGTTTTGGGGCGTCACATTAAAAGACCATTGCAACGTAATTTCAATGTGTATATTTGATTATTAATGTCATTTTTACATTCTTGCAAAGTATTTAATGAATTTCAAAGTATTTTTTTTTAATTTTTGATATATCGATATTCATGTAAAAATATCCACCGATATACCTCCGATATATCCGTAAAATCCAAGTACCGATATATCCGTTGAAACTGATATTTTTAACCTCGGTTATGAGTGATGCATGACAAATGATAATGTCATAAGTACACCAATGCTATCACCTTATAAGGATTCTTAACATTATAAAGTCTTCATATGATGCTTGAACTTGAAATCCCGATTTTCTTTACTTTTTGAACTTGATTTTGAATCAAATCTTGAATGAATGATCAAGTCTTGAAGTTTATAATCACATGCTATGTGTCACTCATCTCAAGTAAACTATTAGTAACTAGTTACCTTGATTGGTTATCTTCAAAACCTCAATTAGAAGTACCTTGGGCCAACAATATCTATTTATTTTATTTAAAAAGAATAATATGATATATTTTAAAAAATTCAAATAATTCAAATAATTTTGTAAACATTTATTTAATTTTTTTTATAATCATAAAAATAATTATTTTAAATTTTTATTAATACAAATATTTATATATGTTTATTCATTAATTCAAATCTTTTTGTAAATATTTTTTATAATCATATAAATAATTATTTTAGGTTTTTTATTAATACCACTTCATTTATTAATTCAAATATTTTTTTAAATGTTTATAATCATAAAAATAATTTTTTAAGGTTTTTATTCATTAATTCAAATATTTTTAATTTTGTTATAACCAAAAAAATATTTATTTTAGGTTTTATTAATATACATTTTTATATGTGTTTATATATTTTTGTAATAAATTTTTTTATTTATTATGATATCTTATTTTTATAATTAAATTAGATATCTTTTATGGTAATTTTAATCATATAAAAACGTTTTTATACCTATATAACATGTTGTAAAGTTGAATAGCTTTTTCATATTCTTATAAAAACATGATGAGAAAGTGTTTTGAGTCTTTTGACTAATAACTCTATAACAAGAAACATTGGTAAATCAGCCCATTAGTTGGGCCAAACATAATGGTGCACAGTTATCACTTAATTGGGCCCGGGGACCAAGTATGGGCTGGGCCTGGTCCTGGGCCTCAGTATGATACCCATTTGGCCCCAACATCTCTTGCCCTTTCTTCCTCAGTGATGAGCTGAGCTGAGGAACCGGAGGCGAAAGAGGACGAAGCAAAAATGCAAGCTCTCATCCGCACTACGTCAAAACTAAGATCTCTAATCACTAATCAAGCCGTGATTCTGAGATCCAATGCCCTCTTCTCTTCATCTGTTTTTCCAGGCAAGTATTTTTTTTTTTTTTTCCCGTTTTCTTTGTTTTTTTTCTATGTATATTGCCTAGAAATTCTTAGGATATCAAACGAATGATCCATATTGTGACTTTTCTCGGGTATCGATTGCTAGGTTTTATTTATTTATTGGTTACGTTTTTGTGCATTTGATGTCAGGCGCAAGTAGGGTTTTGCCCGTGTTGGAAAGAGTTTTCAGAACAATCTGATCCGTTTTGATATTTTCTTGATGCTAGTTTGGTGGTTACAGCAAATAAGTTTAATTAGGGTTCTTGATTTTCCGACAGATTATAAAAAATATTTAGTAAATGAATTGATAGAGAAAATTCCCTCCCCCCCAATTAGAAGAAATTGATAAACTTGTTTCGACTGAACTGAGCGGGAACAAACCCTAAGTGATTTTTTTGCTCTCTTTTTCGGTTACATTCTTTGGAATGTCCAGTGGACTCGCTTTTCTCATTTATTTATCCAAAAAAGAAAAAAGAAGTAAATGAAATGGTAGGTTTTCAGGCTGGTTACAGAACTGGAAAGGTTAATTTTATTCCTTGTGAGGATGTTACTTTCAGAACTTCACTTTCTAAATTGTAGGGGAATGTGTCTCCTCCTGCTTATGCTATGAGTTTTAAGAGCTTTATATGTTCTACAGGTGGGAGGGATTTTGAGATTCAGGCTCTTAGACTTTGTGCGGGGAATCATAGAACGTGATGGGTGGGACAGGGACATTCCAGGTAGTGCTATGCCGATGCGTCCTCAGTATGCTGTTGAGCACAATCCAGATATTGTCAATATAAAGATTATTCGCAACAATACCTTTGTTACGGTGACGGATTCCAAGGGTAACAAGAAACTTGGGGCTACCGCAGGAAGTTTGTCGGGAACGAGAGGTCCTAAATCTGATGCAATTGCAGAACATGCTGGACGACTCTCAAGAAATCTTGGTTTGAAGTCTGTCATGTTTTGAAGGTGAATGGCTTACCTTTTCAAGAGGAAGAGACAAGCAATCTTGGGCTGGAAGGAGGGCTTCAACTCTTCTAGAGGAGATGAAAATCCAATTGTGTACCTTGAAGATACAACTAGACGTGCAAATAATGGATGCCGACTTCCTAAGAAACGCCGGATCAAAGGTAGAAAACGCAAATCAAAGTGATCTTTTGGAGTATATAAACTTATTTTGTTTGACATCTTATTATTTGCAATTTAACTAGTAACTTAGCTTTATATGAAACTTCTTGTCATGTTTACTTTTTAGAGTGTTGTAGGACACAACTTTTCTTATTCAATAACATTATTGTGAAAGAAGTTGTCAAATGTTGTCTCTTTTGGGTTTTGATGATGGCTTATTTGGTTGGTAATCATTCAAGTTGCATTTGCATCCATGGTAGGGTGTGTTGAAGAAACTTATGACAATGGAACTATTATGTTTTTTGGAAACTCTTTATGGTTTGTTTAATGCGGCTTCTATTTCAATTTCAACCAAAAACAGTAAAAAGGAATGTAAAGCTCTTAAACATTTTATATCCTTACACAGGATGTTCTAGCCAGCAACTTTCATGCATTATTTATTTATTTTTTGTTTACAAATTGTTGAAGTGGGTATTGGAAAGAAGCAGGTGCTCCAGACATCCAATACAATAAGACAATTAAAAAGGAAATTTGGAGTGGAAGAATTTACTTTAGGACTTGAGTAAAAGCATAAACAAGTGAATTATTGAAGGTTTCATATGAAATGATCGAGTCTATACGATTCACATAACTTACGATTATATCTGCATAGAGTGCAGCGTACAACTAACTCGTGTTCATAAGATTTTAGGCTAAAGCATTGAGTTTTTTTTTCCAGCTATTTCAGAAACATGATATAATGCACACTACTGATTATGGGGGCTGCAATTATACTACGTAGGAAATATCTTTGGGCTTACAACTTATTCTCCTGTCCTTATATTAGGCAAAAGTCCACCAAAATCACTCCTTGTTCAAGCATGCCTGCCAAAGTGCTCAAAACTGCAGCAGCCATATATATATATAGGTGTGCTTTCTTATTAAAGCTCCTGTTTACTGGGGTTGGGGTCTAGTTTGGACGATGTAGATGTCTTTCCCAACAACACATCCTTCCACGTCCTGTGGGCAACCGAACTTGCGCTCAAGGAAGAAGCCAACAGCACCAAGACGCTGGCCGAGCTGCCTCCGAAAGACTGCATCAACTGTAAGGGGTTTCTTGCTGTAATCTACAGTTAACCGGATAACCTCTCCATCAGCAGGTCCTGCACCAAGTACCAACAGCTCTTCGCTGAAATTTGCAAATGCCAGTGTCCGGACTTGCCCATCAAATTTCCCGGATGAAAGGCGCCATGGAGTGCCCCGTGTGCCTGAAGCTAGGGTTTCACCGGTTCGAGCACCCTGCCTCAACGGAGGTATGATCATGGTCAGTGGGGCTAAGTGTATGGAGCACAAAGGACAAGTCTGGTGAAAGCAGTTTCTGCACCAGGACTGCCATTTTAGCATCCTTCTGTGCCACTCCAGCAGCTCGCCGGCTTAAAACTGCTCTCCTAGTGTACAGTGATGTCCAAAAACTATTGGATTCAAGAGGCTAACATTGGGAATCGATTCATAAAGTCCAGCAGCTGACATTCCCGCCAAGTCCTCAACGGTGGCGCTTGAACGGACTATTAGACGTGCTGCGTTTGTTGGAAACATTCTCTCCAACTGTTGGATGATTTCTTTCGAGGGCTGCAGAGAAGAGATCAATTCCTGGAGCTGACAGCATGGTTTGTCAAGGTCACCACTTTCCATATTGGCTGTTTCATCTTCTACGCAGACAAGAAGGGCTTCACTGATTCTGCTTTCTCCAGTGCCAGTTCCATAGATCCAAAAGGAATCACTGCACCTCTTGGAACATTAAATGAAGTAGGCACCCCCTGGTCACTGTAAACTGCAATTTAATAAATGATAACGGGGTAATGAAAAAGAGATCAAGATATTAATTGTCAAATATGAAATTGAGATTAGGAAACCAGCTCCACATGAACATCAGATGCAACAAAATATATGCTAAACCGGAGATGTGATATATAAGGTTTTGTCCCATTAAAGTTTCTCTTTTATTCAAAATTCATTTCTTATAACAACCGTTGTCACTTCAAACATGGATATAAATTGTATACGTTATTCCTTTCAATGTGCTATCACGATGCCATTATTATATTTTATTTCTGTAAGCTTCTAACAGGCAATCCACCCTACCCTTTAACAATAGGGCTGTCTAAAAAAAAAGGACAAAAAAAGAAAGAATGATGTTGCGATTGATTCATCATAAATGACACTAGGAAACATATATGCTTCACTGGCACGGTTGTGGTCAGAATCTGCAACAACTTTGAAAAACAACAAAGGAATATTGGTAGATATTTGCACTTCTCATATACTAGATCACTATGCTATGAATCAAAGTATAAAAGGGTTTTTTCCCCCCCTCTCTTAAAGAAGTCATAAATAGTCTGATTGTTAATTTCTTTAATTTTAGCACTACCACCTTAAGTTACCAAAATTTAGTCATTTTACAGTAAAATTGCCAGCTTGATAATGAAATTCAAGGAAGCGCTACACTTAATTTAATTAGATAGTACTGAAACACAAGACAAAAAAATATGGTATTTGGGTAGATAGACTTTACCTTTCACAGAACCTGCTGACAGAGAAGCTAGGCGACCACAAGCAGCAGCCTTTGCACCAGAAGTTTGCATTTCTGCATCAGCAAGCTGTACAACCTCTGGTGTAGAATTACCCTGAATAAAAAGCTTCCCTTCAGCAATTTGATGATCAAAATCAAAGTTAATAGAATTGACAATATGCAACTGGCACATTAAGATGGTTAAGTTAAAAAACTGCACCTGCATTGAGCCTGAGGCTATGTTTGTAGACCAGGAAGAACTATCAACCTTTGTGTCTTCAAATGTCGATGACCCATTACCTAAAAGATCTTTCACAGGGAAATTGCCAGTGGTATTATCTGACAAAGATGGAAATATATTAACTCCTGCTGAGGAGGCTTCTAACCTGAAAGGATCCAAGAACATTTAGAAAAAAAGGAAAAATAAAAAAAGAAAAGAATATCAAACCACCAGATTCCATGGTACACGTCTAGCCACCAAATGATGGAATTTTAAGACTACAGATGAGAAGAAAATGATGATAGATCAAGATGTTTTACATCTCATTTAGAAACAAAGAATTGGTTATAAATCAAGAGAAGCCTGGATAAAATACCTCACACATTTTCCATTGAGTTTTTGTATATCAGCAATTTTATCATCATCCTCACATGTCACAAAGATGACTTTCTCAGGCAAAGTATATCGGAATGAAGAATTTATTTGAACTTGAGTAGCATTTAAATATCAAATGTATTACATACAGATAAAGGCTCATTAATCTGAGTTAGATGGAATTGAGAATCATATAGAGGGTTTGACATTCTGCAATAGAAGAAATCATTAGACTTGCCTGTCGAGCCCTAACACCAAGATGTGATAAGTGAGGCAGTTCTTGCAAAAGGACAACTCCCTTTATGTTGTTCCCAGCAGCTGTTACCTGCCAAAGGCATTGACTGTGAGAGAATACACAAGCCATTACACGGCGGTATTCAATCTAAACAGAAGGCAAGATAAGAAAATAATGTGAGAAGAGAGAAACCTCCTCATCTCCATCTGCTCTGTTCACCACAAGAATGACGGGTCCATTGACAGATAATGGCAGTGAACCTGGGATAATGCTCTCAACCTGGATTGAAGTAACATTCATAAAACTTCACATAAAATGTAACATTGAAATGAAGGTCTGAAAAGGTAAACAGAAACTAATATGAAAAAAAAAAATCAGAGATCAAATGAATGTGTTAGGAAGTTGCTTTAAAAAACAGTTCTGTTTTAACAACAAAAAATGGAAAACATATTTGACAACCAAAAAATAAAAAACAAATTTTTGTTCTTAAAAATATAAAACAAGCTGTTTTTTGGAAACTGTAAAGAGAACAAAGAGAGGAATTGGAGGAATAAATTCCTTGTATTTTCCATTGAGTCATCATACATATATATACAAGAAGGTTAGCCTATACATTAGGTGAAATGATCTACTATTCCTAAATGGTTACAACCCTATAAGTATAGTATCCTAATAATATACAAACCAATATGTTAACGTATGATACATACTATAACACTCTCGTCGTTTCAGCACGACACACTACGCCCAACTTGTTACATAAATAGCTAACCCAGTCTCCACTTAGGACCCTTTATGAAGATATCACCTAATTGTTCTCCAAACCCACATATCTTCAGTAGAATCAAACCGAATCAGATTTCAAAATGAAAATGACAATCTATCTCTGTGTTTAGTTCGTTCATGGAAAACAGGATTAGAGGCAATATGAAGAAGGGCAGCCTGGTTGTCACACCCGAGCTTTGTTGGGACTGAGGTTTTAATACCGACTCCCTCCAAAAGTTTATGGAGCCATATAATATCGCATGCAGACTGTGTCATTGCTCTATACTCAAATTCTGCACTAGATTGAGAGACAATGTTCTTTTTTTTTTTACTCTTCCATGAAACTAGATTCTCTCCAATAAACACACAGTAACCCAAAGTGGACCTTCTGTCTTCCTTAGATCCTGCCCAATCTGCATCAGTGAAACACTCAGGTCTATTATACCCATGATTACTGTATAAAATACCCTGTCCCGGGCCTCCTTTCAAGTAACATAGAATCTGTTCTACAACTGCCCAATGATCAACCGCTGGAGTAAGATACGTATCGGGTTTATAACACTACCAGTATGCAATATCAAGGCGCTAAGCATTATAAGCGTATTTTGCCAATCTTCCACCAATTCTTCATATCTCTCGCAGTTTTCAAAAAATTCACCTTCTAGTAAGACGTAGCTTTGTGCCATGTGAACATGATTTACCGCCAATTATCTCTGCTTCGCATAACAGGATCCAAAGATATATTTCCTGAGATGTTAAGATTCCATTGCTACTTCCTCATAACTTCTACACCCAAAAAATATATTAGCACGCCTATGTCCTTTGTGTGGAATTGGCCATGAAGAAAGGACTTGAGTGAAGATATACCTGCCATATCATTTTTAGTAATGACAATATCATTAACATACACAACTAACAAGATGATACTCGCTTGAGAATTTATGTAAAAGACAAAGTTATCAGATTTGCTATTTTGCAGGCCAAATTTCTCAATCACTTCATTGAATTTGCCAAACCATGCGTGTGGACTCTGTTTTAAGCTATATAATGATTTGCGGAGACGATAAACTCTACCAATCTCCCCGAGCAAATAAAAGCTGGGAGGTTGCTCCGATATACACTTCTTTGCAAGATCCCCATGAAGAAAAAACATTTTTAATATCAAGCTGGTGGAGGTCCTGTACCAAGGAGTTGTTGCCAAAAGACAGTAAATGCCCATCGGAAGTCAACTTGGCAACCTAGGAGAAGGTATCAGAATAATCCACCTCATAAGTTTGGGCATACCCTTTAGCAACAAGGTGGGCTTTCAACCGAGCAATTGATCCATCAAGATTAACTTTTAGAGTAAACACCGAACGATAACCAATGGCTTTCTTCCCAACAGCTAAATGAACCAAGTCCCAAGTACCATTGTTAGTCAAAGCATCCATCTCTTCTATCATGCACTAGGCCAACCAGGGTGAGCGAAGGCTTCAGAAACCTTGTTAGACAATGAAATAGAGTTCAAGGATGCAATAAAGGAACAAGAATGTGATGACAAGTGGTCATAAGAGCAAAATGAGGAAATTGATGAAGACACCACGCTTACCTTTACTCTGAAAGAATGTAAAGATCATCATCGGGTAACTGGGATTACGTCGGCGCTTATGGAGGCTCGGTTTTATCAACCATGTTTTAACATTTAATAGAAAACTGGGGTCCACTTATCGATAGTCTACACTGGTTACAGCCTGTTTGTAGAGGTCGGTAAAACCATTTGAAGGGAAAAAGCAAGCGATGGATGAATCAGACTTTCTCATTTCTATCAATCGCCACTTTTTCCTTCAAATCAGTTTTTACCATTTTTCACAAAACCAAAACATATTAGTTGTGATTTCGTTAATTAGTTCCGCTTATTAAATTGTTAAAACATGTGGTTAATTAAAAAACCGAGATTAAATTATCTAATCTCATGCATTTCATATATTATTTATGAATGTATTATAAATACACAAGTGTTATAGGATTGCAAATGAATAGATTGTAATCATTTTTTTTCTTTGCATTTTTTATTGTATTTATAATAATTATTATAATTTGAGCTTTAATATATGATTAGAGAATTGTAAATTTATTTTTTAATTATGGTTAACCGAAAAACCGATACATGGTTAACCGAATAAATGGTTAACTGAAGATTTAGTTAACCATATTAATAGCTAAGTTTTTAGTTTATATAAATAACAAACCAAAACTGAATTATCCGTTTTTATTTTGTGCCACGATTCGGTTAACCGAACCATGCCCACCCCTAAATATAACCTTAAAAAATGAATTTCTTTCTTAAGTAGAATACCCGAAAAACTTAAATAAAAAAATCTAAAAATGATTAAATGATAATTTTAGGGGAATTCTTCCCTTTTTTATGTATTTTTTAAAATAATATAAAATGATTAAAGTAATAACATATTATATTATCTTATAAATATAAAAATAATTAAAATAAAGTATTATAAATAAAATTTATTTCTAAAACATTTTTCAAAATATATTAAATTAAAAAATTTTCAAATTGAAAACAAAATTTTATTCTATCAAGCAATTGTAACTTATTACTTAATTTTATTTGTTTTTAATCATTAAGTTTATACATTCAAAAATAGAAAAAACAAAAGTAAAATTAAAATAATACATTTAATCCCAAAAGTTTCTTAATAAAATTTTTAACTCAATATAATTTGTTTGTTCTTTATTTTTAAACTTATACATAAGTAATGTTAAAGTAATAAGTCTAAAATACCAAACATAGTCGGAAAATGATTTTCACATTTTCAATTTCTAACACGAAAAATATATATAAAAAAATCAAAAATAATAAAAATTCTTTAAAATGTTTACATATTTTTAAATTTATTAGCTCTTATATAATTGAAAGAAACAAATAAAATAAAATTTAATAAATATATAAAATTAATTTTTTTTTAAGTTAGAACCAATATTTTATTTTCTTCCAAATATTTTCTTATCTTCCATTTTTCCTTTCCTTACCTCGCTATTTTCTTTCCTAGGTACTTTTTCCTAATTCCAACCAGAGTCATAAAGAATGGACGGGAAAAAGCTCAAAAATCAAAATGTCACAATCCCTTATTTAGCAAGACTAAACAGAGAAGAATTTTGTAATGTGGTACACACAAAGGAAAGCTTGAGGCAAGAAGAAAAAAACAATGGACGAACCTGGACGGAGAAAGTTGGGCATCACAACTATAATGGATCAGAGAAAAAAAAAAAACAGCATAAAAGAAAGCAACTAATTTACATTTATGCATGTAACAAACTCTACAAATAAATTATACCATAGTTTTAAGTTACCAGAAATTTCAAACATGCCATACAGGCCAGCAAATGAGATAAACAAACTTTTCCCACTATAGTAGGATTTAGCTATTTATCATAGGGAGAGAAGAAATAACAAAAGGTTTTTTCTTACCAAATTGCCATATTTGACTCCTTGCTTCCTTTATATGCCCGATATATCATGTTCCAGATTAATAGCAGTGTTATAGACTCCCAATCGGCCAAGATCAGCATCATTTTCAACCACGATTTCAACTAGTAACCTACTCTTTTTTCTGACTGTCTACTACATCCTTTTTTACTCCCTTCATAGTTCATACACATGCACCGGCTTTTTCCTGCTGTACTCACCCTCGAAACATCAGTTTCTACCTCTCCATGAGTAAACAAACATTTCATTGTCTACAGACAACAAGTTGCACTAGCATATGACCAGATTTTGTCACTACTTACCAAGTCTAAAATCTGTACAACCCTATTTAACTCACCAATTAGCATCTCCAGTTGTTTTGAATAATTTATTTACTCCATAATGGAGTTTTGTCAGCGAATACAAACAAGTCAGTCTCTCTAGCCTGTGCTCAACATGATTCCCATCTTAAAAATTCTGAAAGCAACTTATTAAGATTCCAATTTCACTTTGCAGAGGAGACATTTAACTCCCCTTCAAGCAATGCCTTATGCTATCTAAGAGAATAAAGAAAGAAATAAAAGAATATAATAAATTGCCATATATAAAAGCTAAAGTAATAAATAGATAAAATCAGAAGTTTTAGACGGAAATAATATGTTTGAAAAAAAAAAGATTAAATTAGTTTGGATGCCAAAATAATTACCAAATTACTTCATAATGTCGCTGTCCAATTGGATTTCATAAATCTGCCAAAAGCCGCTAACCATAGCAGAGGCAATATGAGTTTAAAATGTTCAAATGTCGTTAACCATAACAGCGACTATTGCATTTCATAAATCTATCAAAAGTCGCTAACCATGCGGTAAGGGAATTCTTGGCTAAAATGTTGAATATGGTTATTATGGCGACAATTGCCTATATAAGACTTAGGGTTTTTTTTTTTTTCCTAATTTTCTTCTCTTCGTACCCTTTGCTCAGCTCCATTTGTTGAAAGACCTTGCGTCTTGGATTAACCCCAGTAGTATTTAGTTTGCGGTTAGATGCGGTTTCTTCAATCAGGTTTATTCCGATCGTAGCCGGCTATGATTCTTGTTTTTTGTAGTTCTTTGTTTGTGGTGCTCGATGGTTTGGTGTTATTTGTAGCCGGCTATAAATTACAACATCAATTACATTATATAGGAAAAAGAATAGGGTAATTGTCGTTGCCCATTACAACAACATTTGAACATTTAAAACAATCTCTATAATGGTGCGACTTGGCAGGTATGAAATGCGATAAGCGCTTGTTATGTGCTGTTGTTAAACTCATATTATTCTTTGCTATGGTGCTGTTTTGCGAATTTATAATCAATTCTTAGATCGTAATGTGGCATTCTGAGAAGTAATTTGAGCAATTATTACAGCATCAGCTTATTTATCATTCAAGCATATTATTCAGATCTAAAACTCTAAAATCGGCCTAATCAACTTTTCTTATAATATTTAATGATGAGAAGCTATTTTTCAGATGCCTACTCACTAAGCCTCTTTTTAAAGCCCATTCTTACATTTAAAATTTTACTTTTTTTTTTATAACTGAATATTAACAAATTTTTCATTTCCAAGAATTGCACAGAATCTATTACAAATCATAGCCTTAATTACCATATTCAGAAATGTCAACCTAAACAGAGAAACATGACATCTAGTGGAATGGCTCTCAACATTATTTGGTCCTTGAAACTGAATTTTTTTATAGGAAAAAGACTTAAATACCTTATCTTAAAGCAGAAGCATGTGACAATAAGCTTCCTGTGTCGAATTCCAAAGGCAGTCCTCTCCCTAGAGTAGCAAGACCTTTAACAAATCCAAAAGCTGCAGATGTTCCTGTCTTTAGCTGAATGTTGTCCAAGTCTCTTCTTACTGCATATCGGAAGGTCAAACAATCCACAGCTAACAAAGTTGATTGCTATAATTTTACTATTTGTCTCATGATTTAATTTAATTGCATGGGAAGTGATCCTCATATGATAATCTAATTCTAAATAAACATTCTAATCTAAACCTATCAGTTTGTAGCCTACGCCATCTTTGACTTCCCTCGGGGCATCAAAACCAAGAAGTTTGGAGGCATATCTTTTCCCTGATCTGTTTGACTGGGGTCAGTGAGCTTTCCTTGAAGGCAGAAGCTTCTCTAGCTGACCGCATTTGACTTTAGTTGAGGTGTAACTGGGATTGGGGTTTAGTTTTAACTTCACATGATAGAAAATCTCATCTTTCTTCAGACTCCTCTTTCTTAATCGGTACTATCTCTTAGTTTTTCACAGAAGAAACAAAGGAGATCCATTCTGCGATTTGCTTGTGAATGGAGTTAGTTAATCAACGAGACTGGAAAATGGTTAACACAAAACTAGACTATAGGAGGATCCGTTTAGTAGACTGTAGACCAAGACAGAGTACTCATTACCACTTTATGGTAATTATAATATCTATACTTGGGCAGCCAAAAATCATTTTCAAAATAGGAGGGCCAAACAACAAATAATTGCAGAAGAAAGAAAGGCAGGTGATCATTGTAAGTTGAATAAAAAATTGACAGGTTGCAGGATGGTTGAACGCCCACATAAAGAAAAAATTTTAATTCAAAAAAATTCCCACATGTGCATAAGCAAATTGAATGCTCCAAATGCATAGCCAAGAGATCAAATATAAGCACGAATATGAATGGACATCTCAACACCAGCAAGTGAATGTTTGCATATGAAAAAGAGGGTGGCCAAGAAGAAGATGAACCATAGTAGCAAGCACAAATAGCGGTAAAGAAATGGAAAGGGTCGTTGGAGGTTGGAGGTTCTAGGTATCTTGATGAAACAAAGATTTACCTATCACCAAAAAAAAAGAATGATTATATGCTAGACATGAATAAGTTGCTTGATGTAAAACAATCTTAAGGTAGTTTGTCCAGAATCAAGCAAAGTTGGCAAAGCTTCCTCTTTCGAGAGGAAGATAAAGAAGGTACAAATAGTTCAAGTCATGGCAGCACAAAAAAGAATGAAAAGAAAAAGGTGAGGAAAGAAAAAAAAGATTGAAAAAATGTAAATCAGTAGAGGTTGACAAGTGATCATCATATCACTCCTATGAGGAACCTAAACAAGCCTCGGTTGTTTGAATAGTTTCCATGTCAAAGTCCCAAAGTCACCTAAACAAGCCTCAGTTGTTAGAATAGTTCAGTATAAATAGTGCAACAATGAATACTGAGAGCTTTGTGAGCTCTTCCCATCCATAACAAAACATTGGCAATTGGCCTTCTTGTTAACCACTAGTCATGCAAAATCTCCTTAGTGGGAACTTTAGATTACCATATTAATAATGTTGGGGATAAATTGATAGGAGCCTTGTTTTTTTTTTTTTTTTTGATAGGTATAGAAATGAATAGGAGATAATACATTTGACAGAACTAAAAAGGGAAGATTTTACAGAAGATGAAGCGAACAGTGCACACGAGAAAGAGAGAACATAAATCTTTCAAATTCATCCATCTCCAAATCAACATGAGAACAAATGTGTGAAGCTGCACCATATATTGAACATGTTAACCCAAACAATAACAGGATTACACTTGCCCAGTACCATAAAAAGATATTTCTAAGAAAGAAGATTTTCTAAATTCTCGTGACTCAAATAATTCTATTACTAAATTACACTTAAATAACATAATCAGCAAGAAATACACTCATTCACAAAATATGCCTGGCTGCCATGATGAACACTAAAACCAAACAATGACAGAATCGCACAAGCCCATGCTCATCAAATTCAAAAAAACAAAGTAGCATGACAGGTAATGAAAATCCAACTAAAAACATAGCCTAAAAAGATGTAGAAATTCATTGCAATAATCATCACTATAAACTATAAATTTAACGCGTTTGGCCAAAACTATTGTAATTATATCTGTCAAAAAGCAACCTACATAAGCATATAATGATAAAATAAATTATCACAATTGATTTAATCCAATCCATTCCTCAGTTGAAATGAGAAAAACCTCGCTCACCTATTCCACTAATATCCCGTAGTATTATGCAGAATTGAACCAAGCGTACCCAAAACCGCAAACGCCAACAAGGGGCTGACATCCAATGTATCGAACACCGGCGGGATGATATTCCGGAAAAGATTCAAATAGGGATAGCACAAGTCCCAGATCGCCGACAGCGGCTGCCGGTGCCATGGAATATTCGGAACCAACAAGCAAAAACCTAACCGTAGCACGCCACTGTATATATCCAGCCATGGCCATCCCCACTTCGCGACCACCGTGAGCAGGGTGTTTCTGAAATGAGCACTGGAACGGTCCCGAGCGGCAGCAAAAAACAGAGGACCCACCGCGCAGAGCACGCTGCTCTGGAGGTTCCGAATTGCGGTGAGCCCTTCAGGGTTAGGAGTAAAATCAATTTGCTTCAAATTGAGGAAAATCTGTTGGATTTTGGAGATGAATACTCTGGAAACTGCGACAGTTGAAGCCAAAATTGCGGAAACGGTGCGTGTAGAGTCGGAGAAGGGAGCTTTAGGAGTGGTGGCAGAGGCGGAGATGGCGAGTGTTGCGTCGCGGCGAACGCGGAGCCGTAGACGGTGGGGTTTGCCCGGAGGGAGGATGGGAAGGGAGACATGGAAGGAGGGGAGTGGCGTGATGTTGGGTGCATATAGAGTGGGGTTTGGGGTTCTGAGAAGAAGGGTTTGGGAAGCCATTAGAGAGGCCATGAGAAGAAAGCTGAAGTGAAGTCGAGCGCAATCTATTTGAGCTTATGTGGTTATAGGGGTTGTTTGGTTGCAGATTTGATATGATCTTTAGAGGAGGCTGCGGAAAAGGTTATCCCGGTTATTGACATTTTAAAAAGGGATATTTGTTTAAAATTAACAAAATATTAGGGAATTTACAAAACTAACTCTTATAACTTTAGAGATATGATCATGTTTGGACAATTTTACCCTTAATTGTTTGGGTTTCCCTCGAAAAACATCTTAGATTTTACTTGTCCCTTCTCTCATAGTTAATTCCTCGAAATTTTTTGGTTATTTAGGCATTCATCCCCTCTAAAAGCTAAACTCTCATTTTCTTTCAGCTTTCATTACCTTTAATTTATGTCATCATCTTCTCCAAAACTTCATTGCCTTTGGTTCCGATCATCATATTGTTGGATATAGTGAATGAAATGAATGGCGTTAATTTGGATAATTAACTTTGTGCACGAATTAAGGATTTCGGTTATAAGAAATAATTATTTGGATTCGATTAAATAAATAATTATTTGGATTTCGATTATAAATTTAATGACACTCAATGAATGAGATTAATGACATTGATGAATAATTTATTGAGTCTAAGCGTTTGGGAGGCCAAAGGTTTGGCGTTAAAATGTCAATCTACTCGCTATATAAGGTTGTCGGTGCTATTTATGCGAAGGAGGTAAATCAAGGGTGCCTCAAAAGATCGTGAGTCTTGAGTTTTAAGCCATTCGTCGCTTTTGTCGGTGATAGGCAACTAACGTCGTCGGTTAATAGTGGAGGCAACGTGCTTTTGTCGACCATTCGACACCCAGTTTTATCTGGGAGGCAATGACATGTAGAATCTGGCCTTACGAGGAGAAGGCGAATTGTGCTTAAGAAATTGTGAATTCCCGAGAGCTGGATTTGTTCTCGACTTGTTATATTCCCCTCCTTTCTTATTGATTTAATTTATTTTGGTTTTTCTTGAATATGGTATTTTGCGAAGCATTATGTATGTTGCTTGGAATGTGTGGTGGTTTTTATCGTTACGGTTTCAAAACGAGGAGACGATTTGTTATCTTGATCTTAAAATGAGTCGGACTCCGCAAAGAAGTTATTGTTTGGTTTGGTTGTGGACATGAAAAAAAAAAAAAAAAAAAGAAGGAAAACTCCTTTGGTTTGGTAAACAAACGATTTGGTTGTTACTGTGTGGAAAAGCCCTTCTTAATTGGGATCTGTACGACCGGGTTCGAGATCCGATGCGGGAATTAGAGAGTGCGGTGAGGATTATATCGCGGCTGAATAGTGATGGCTGGGTCTCATCACCACCATCTAATTTATCGGATGAATGATGAACCCGAGTTCAGGTAATAAGCGTTTGGTTTGTTACATGTGTGTGAGAAAAAGGAAAAAAAAAAGCGAGAACCAAGTTTTTCGAGGTTGTGCCTTTATTGTTGAAACAATTCTTTTGTTTCTTTAATAAGGAAAATAGTGGAAAACCTTTTTGAAAAACAATAAACCTCTGGTTTGGTGTTTAGGAAAAAGCAAAGCAATATTTGTATTGATTGTATTGAGTTAGGGCTCTTCGACCAAAGAAAAAAGAGAAAGGAAGTTTTTTTTTTTGTTATGTTAAAAAAATTCGCAATTTATGTGGCACTAGAGTAAGTTTGTCTTTGTACACAAAATTGAGTTTATCTTTTGGGAAAAAAAAAAAAGATTGGATATAAAGGAAAAGTGATCAATAGGAAAAGGGAAGGAACCAATTGGAGGAAGGTTATTTGAAAGGACAAGTGTCTGGAAAACCATAACATTTTTTTTTCCAAATAAAAAAAAAAAAAAAATTTGTTGGGAACAAGGATTTAGAAAAGAGTTGTATGAGGTTTTTAAGAGAAAAAAAGCTCTGTTTGATTGAAAACTAAACATTTCTCTGACCAAACAGAAACTAGTGGTTTGTTGGTGCAGAAAATCACTTGTTAGTGCATACAAGAGTAGTCGATGAGTATGGAAAATCTTTGTTGGAAATACAAGGAGTTAGGCGAGTTTGAAAAATCCTTGTTACAGCGGTCTGAGGACAAGTATCGAACTTGAGACCTTGTGTAAAGATCCTAATTGCCTATCGAGACCTAAACCTTTAGGCTATAATTAAGGATTGTGTTGAATTATTAGATTGACATTTTCTTGAATATTTGGAAAATGATCTTTGATTCCAATCAGAGTGTGTATTTGAATTTACCCCAGTAGTTATGTGTTTGCACTTTGGGTACTGATAGTATCATGGAAATCCTCAAAACATAAAGGTTATTGCCGGATCCATGTGGAATGCGAGTTTATAGCGGCTAGACAGAATGTGGGAAGGCGGAATAGATACGCCGCCTATAGGACATTCGAGGTGGCCAGAAGCCGGTGCCTCGTATAAATACGTTGTGACCGGTCGATTTGCTATTGGTAGAGCACAAAGCAGTATGTATAATGGTAAGTCTAGACATATCCTTCGTAGACACAATACCATTAAACAACAACTCTCATCTGGGGTTATCTCTGTAGATTATGTAAAATCTAAGGATAACATTGTGGATCCGCTAACCAAAGGGTTAAACGAGTTGGTTTGAAAGTCGTGAAGGGAATGGGGCCAAAGCGTAAAAAAATAAGTCGATGCAATGGATACCCAACTGGCGGTAGAATCCCGAATCTAGGTTGAAAGGAACTGACCAAATTGTAAAGCTTTGATAACTCAGCTATGGGGATATTATAGGTGTCCATTCCTATGATGAACAGTGATGCTCATAAGAAGGTTAAGCTATGCTTTTAATGATCTCTAAGCATTGGCCAGTAACATGAGCTACTCTTAATTTATAAAGAGATCGCACATGTAAGAGTGAAGTGGGGCCGCCGGAGGGAGGGGTGGAATGAGGGCGCGATTCCTGTTAAACCTTGCGGGAGCCCGGGCGCATGTCCATGGCCAAAATGGACGTAAAAGTGAGGGCGGGCGTGTTCAGGTGCTTATGTGAGATATGTCGTGATCTCTTGAATGGCGAGAATAGTTCGAGGACATTGTGTCTCTTGTTTAGCTAGTAGAGTAAGCGTATTTTCCGCGAGGGAAGGTTCGAAAGTCTTGTTTCTTGCTCTCTGTCTGATTTCAACCGTTCTTTTGCTATCACCATGTTGGTCGTCTTTAGTCGTAATTTCATTTATGTGGGGAATTGTTGGATATAGTGAATGGAATGAATGACATTCTGGATAGTGCTGTGCAATTATTTGGATTTCAGTTATAAGAAATAATTATTTGGATTTCAGTTATAAGAATTTAATGACACTCAATGAATGAGATTAATGACATTAAATGAATAATTTATTTCGGAATTCTAAACGTTTGGGAAGCCAAAAGGTTTGGCATTCCAAAAGGTCAAGTCTCTCCTTTATATAAAGGTTGTCGGGGTATTTGTCTGAAGGAGGTCATCGAGGGTGCCTCAAAAAGATCATCGAGTCTTGAGTTTTCCTTCCTTTCGTCATTTTTAGTCGGTGATAGGAGCAAACACATCGTCGATTCGTGGGAATTAGTGACAACGTGCTTTGTCGACCGTTCGGCCGTTTTATCGCAGGAGACGGGCCTTGGGAATCTCAAAAGCCTCATAGGAGAGGCAATTTATCTTAGAAATTGTAATTCGAAAGCTCGAGTTGTTTCTCCAACTTATTATATTCCCTCTTTCTTATTGATTTAATTTATTTTGGTTTTCTTGAATAGCGAATATTTAGGCATTATGTGTATGTTGCTTGGAATGTCCAAACAATTGGTTTATGCGTTCCCAGGTTTCTACAACAAGGAGATAATTTGTTCTAACACATATTGTATCTCTTAACGTATGATAAGATCAAATAAAGATACATAAATATATTTGGGAAAAAAAATGGTGATTTTGTTATTCTGACATTATTTGGTTATTGTGGAAAATGGAATTTTTTTTTTATAATAAACATGAAATAAAATGTTTGTAAAGAGGTTTTGTATCAAAATTGTGAAATTCATAATGTAAACAAATACTAAGTTTCTTTTATAAAAAACTTATCAGATGTTAAGTTTTTTGTAAAACAACTTTACCTAAACGTAATTATAGTTACGTTTTTTTACTACAAACTTAACAGTATTTTTTTTACAAAGAACTTAAAAGTTGTTAAGTTTATAGTTAAACAATTTTATCTGAATGTAATTATAGTTAAGTTTTATTTACAAATAACAATTGTTGAATTGTTGTTAAACAACTTTCACATTATGCCAACTTTAATTAGTTTCTTTACGAAAAACTTTCTACGTATATGTAAGCTGAGGCAATCTTTGTGATACGATGATACTGCTACATTTGTCTTTATGACACACATGTTCGTGAGATGGACCCGATTAGTGAGAAGTTCAAAGATGATTTGCTTGGTCTATGTGCTAAAACACTAAACGTTTTTAAAAAGACTCGATTCAAGAGAAAGTAAGGATAATGAGTAACCTTATACCCCGAAGTGTAGCTTAAAAAACAAAGACGATTTGCCTAAAATAGAAAATGTCTTTAACAATGATGATTTCACAGGGAAAAAAAAAAAAAAAAAGGAAAAATTCGAAAACGTTTATTTCAAAGAAAAAAAAGAGCCTTAGAAATAGCATTTTAGATAGACGAGTGAGAAAGAGGTAGACAAAATCATCTTTTGAAAAGACTATTTGCCAACAAAAATTGTATTTTTAAAAACACGAATTTTCTTATATATCTTTTTACAATCAACGAAAATAGTTTCTTCAAACACGATTTATAAATATTTATGGTAATCTTCAAAACACTTCTTTTTTTTTTGACTTCACTAATATGGTTCCAAAAAAAAAAAAACCTCACACTACTAAATTACTAATAGAAATTTCCACATGATCGTGGGCTTTTCATTTCCAATGTCAGGTGATTAAGGCTCAGGATGGTTATTGTCCTGTAAGCCCAACTATCACACATGGCCCAATAAACTCACCTCTGACAGCATAGAAATGCTTTCTCTACAGCCTGCCTGCCCTGCCAGTCTCCGGAATGAAAGTTGAAACCTTGCTCTGCACTGCTAGGAGCTTCACCAACTGCAAATCTTTATTCTTTTCGCTCAGGAATCTCAGGTGCGTCTCTCACTCCAGCACCTCAATTTGATTTTCAACACGATTTTCGATTGCCAATTGTTTTTTTTTATTTATTTTTTATTTTTCTCCAGCAAGCATCTGATTCTGATTGTGTTGCAATTTCTCAGACCGGCATCTGGCTGCGTTTTCTCGGTCTAGGTCTCATGCATCTTTTCTTTCTGCCAATTTAACTAAGCTCTACCTCCTTTCTCTCTCTCTGCGATTTCAACAAAATGGAAGTTTAGGTGTGATTTCTTGCTTTTTCTATCACAAAACAGATTAATATAGTGGCGTTGAAGTGTGGATAGTAAATTTTCAAGATTTTGTGGAAAAATTCTGTTTGGTTTGTGGTGCAGAGAATGGGAATTTCAAAATGTGTTTTTTTTTCAGAAGTTTCACTATACTTTATTTTCTAGTTCACTTTCCGCCCTTTTTTCTCCCTTATTCTAAAAGATGTATATGCTTTTTTTTTTTTTTTTGTCAAACCATTTTGTTAAGGTGCATTTAAAATATTTGTTTGAAACTGCGTTGTAAAAATTTCTCTCTTATGCTATTTTTTATTTTTATTTTAGCAAATGCACCTAATAAACCCTTTTATAATTATATACAACAGCGATAAATTTTTTCCTCAAAAAGAGTCAACCTTATGAGGTCCCTAAGCATAATCACTATGTATTACAAACAAGGTTTCGAAGATAGGCTTGTGAAAAAAAAATGCACTATGATGACTTGCAAGTTATAAATTTTTCAATGGAAAGAATAAGGATCTTTATTAATAAGCAAATTTAAAGTCAATCTTCCAAAATAATAAAAACTGGTCCTCACCAGAAATTCCATAATATTACTTAATTCTTACAATCTACTAAGATAGATTCAAAACAAATACTAAGAACTTGTCTATCTAGTGGGATTCCATCTTCAAGAAAATAAACTCCTCTACTTCATCTAGAGCTGCCCATCATCTTCCTCAAGTCCAAATCCCATAATTTTCACTGAGGATAAAATATTAGCTTAATACTTTACATCATAATTTAAGTTACTAACGGATAATAAATTACAAGACAAATTAGGGGTCATATTATCAATAAGAAATGAGAAATTTTTGATAAATCATTTTCTAACAATAGCTAAAAGTGATCCATCTCCTTTTTTATTCTTTTGCATACTATCTGGGGATTATAAGAAGATAATATATTTGATGTGAACCAATGATATGATTTTTTGGGAAACGATTATCCTTTTAATTGAGGACAAAAGGAGATTGATTTAAGATTGAAGTTTGTTGTGCCTATCTCATGCCTAGAAAAAGGAGGTATTACTAAGGAAGGTTGATGCCCATGTTCATATCTCCCACTTGGTAGGCATAACCCTCCTGGCCATGTTTTTTCTTCCAGTTTGTTGACTTCTTGTGAGCCCTCCAACAAGTGTCATAAGTATACCATTGTTTCTTATATTTGTCACCCCATAGTCCATCACCTTTTTTAGAATTCATTTCTCTCATTCTTGGTTAAAGCCCTTAATAATAAGGGCAAAAATATCTTATCATATTCTAGCCCTTGGTGACTTAAGGTTCTTTATGACAAATCTTCTAGCCTCTTCTCTTCAAACTTTTGGGGGAAAAAACTCAGAGAGATGGGCATGGGTTAAACCCTAGGATTTGACCTCACTTCATCAAGGTCTTAGTTGAATCTCTCGGAGGAAATAGAAAACAAAGACATTGTCATTCTATACTCATTTTATTTACTCCGCTATCCCTAAGGTTTTTCAATTCCTCTTCATAACACAAATCCAACTTCTATCGTAAAATCAACATCTTGTTAATACCTCGCGACACTACAATTCCTCTGTTTGGATTGCCACAACTTTCATTTTAAAACAATATCTCACTTTCTTGGCAGCTCTTGTGAAGAGGTTCCCTATTTTAGATTCATCGGTTGATAAGCTAAGTTATTTATCATGGAATATTTTTGAAGGTAAATATTTTTTTTCTTTTTGTCCACATTGGGGCCTCAAGCACGGAATCCCTATAAGCTCATCCAGCGGCTTTTGCCCGAAGCCAGGCCTCAAGGGCTTGTTATCATGAGACTTTATATCCTCAAGTTGCTAACTTTCGATCATCTACAACCCCTTTCTTCACTTCATTTGTTAGGTGCCCAAGCTTTCCTCTTCCATTGATTGTTAGTTTCATAATCTAGGCCCATTTTAAATAATTCTTACTATAAAATTTATGAACTATTAACTGAAGGGTAGAACTAAATGACATGATATCATTTCCATTAGAGGAACCACCATTATTTGTGCGCTCATCTCTGTTTTGTAGCAAGGGCGACGAGTTTTGCAATGCGGTACAATAAATAAAAGCCTTATTTATTTGTCAGCTTCAAAAGTAGAAGGCCTTTTCGTTCAACCAAACTACAAATCAATCATATCTCAATTCATTAAGCATACATGAAAAGGCAATACAACATGCATGAATGAGGAGTGGTTTATAGATAAGAGGCAATATAAATAGTGTGGGTTAGAACCCTTGGGTGTGGCATTCCCATCCCTCTATGCAAAGACGCCTTCCGAAGGTGCTTATGTGGCAGATTGTTAGGACCATGAAGGGGAATTTTGGAACCCAACATTCCCTAGGGCTTTTAATGATTGGGAATTAAAATAAATCTGCAGCTTCTTTTCTGCTTTACAAGGGAAGAGAGTCTGCGTAGAGGCAAAAGATACAGTGATCTGGACAACCTCTAAAAATGGAACTATTAGAGTGAAGACATCTTTTTTTTTTAATCGCTAAACAAACAGTATATAACACTTATAACACTTTTTTTTTAGAGTGAGGACATCTTATAACACTCTAACGGGAGTTGGAGAGGTGCAGTTTTCCAGAAAAATGGTTTGGAATTCTTTGCTTGGGAAGTGTGATGGGGAAAGGTTCTAACTCAGGATCAACCGAAGAAAATGGGAAGACAGTTGGCTATCATATGCCCCCTATGAGGAATGGAGGAGGAAAATGTAGATCACCTGCTTTTGTTTTGTACAAAGGTTCAAGGCCTATGGGCTCTTTTGTTCACATTGTTTGGTGTCAACTGGGTGCTCCCAGGTTCAGTTAGGGAGACCTTGAAAGGGTGGAAAGGCTATATTCTACCAGAAAAATGCTAATATAAAAATCAGGTTTGTGATGCCCCAAAAGCCAGGGTGTCAGTTATTCACCGTCAGCCGTAATCTACATGTCTCGTGTTGTGAGACCATCGTGATGTGCGAAATATGGCATGGCTTCTAGCATCTCTTCGTAAATGTATATTTTATACAAAAATGATTTAATTACAATTTATACAAAAAAATGGGTCTCTTGCCTAGAATTTTAGAAAATACAAGATAAGGCCATCTTGGTCGTTTCTTCGCCTCTAAGATCCCAGTCGTCCCATTCGAAGTGCGTGCTTGGTCTGCAAAAATATATTCATAAATGAGTGACGATATGATAATTGGAATTCCTCTTGGATTCGCCATACAAGTCTGATGCAATGACACAACAAACATTCGACACATGCTAATGTCGCACTCATGCATATATTAACAAAATTAATTCATAAATCATGCTATTCGGTTTACAGCAATGTAAAGATTAAGCTCCACGTAAATTTAAGGCTGTCAAGCCGGTTCGTCTTAGGTACTTATCAGCAATCCGGCGTGTATTTACTCCTTAGCAATAACCTGACATGTGTAATCCGCATGAAGCGGTCAGGTGGTATCCAGGCATTCGAATTTATTCACTCGGTCGAATATTTTGGGCGAAATCACGGCTATCCAGGGCCGCAAACAAATCCCATCCATTACATAAGCTAAGCAAAGTAGCCAGTAGGAGAAAAACTCGCACCTTTGGGAAGTTTGTGAAACTCCACAGCGGTACCAGCGTAGTCCTTCTTGAGTAAGAGCAGCACAACTTCGCCTCGCCCGGGGAAACCAGCCAGTCCGTCGTAGGGAATTTTAGAGAGAAGGTAGAGCCTCTCTCTCTAAAAACCCTCTCTTTCTCCACCTCCCTTTCTCGGTTGGTCTCCCTCTCTCTTATTTTCCTCGGCCCAAGTTGGTGAGGTGGAGACGAGAAAAAGTCATACCAATCTGCGTGTCAGCCGTCGGTAGCTCAGTGGATCCGCACTATCTTATCCACCCACTTTGAGATTTATACAATGGCGTCATGCCATGTGTACCTATAGCCCACACTTGATTTCAAGTTTATTTGCGTCTATGGCCCCAGACGTGGCGCCTCTTGGCCACCCCAAGCGTGCAGTGTCATGCATTCCTCTTGGTGTGCCTCAAAAGCGTGAAATTCCATTTGTCTCGGGTCGGAGTCGACGTGGTAGCTAGATTTCGTGAGAGCGATTCCAACGGTGAAGTGGGTTTGTCATCAGGTCTGAAAAATTCGGTACGGCTAAATTACCATTTATCATTCCTTAGAATATGGATTTCGGGGTCCACATTCTTCCCCCTTAAAAGATTTAGTCGAAATTCCAGCACATCTTGCATCGACCATGTGCATATGCTACTACTACAACCCGATTCACTAGCGAAAATTGTGTAGATGACCTTTCAAGGAGTCACGATCCTTTGAAACGATCGATGGACCAGTCGGCTAAACCATGTCGTGGACAATGACCATCTCCCAGAGCTCGTGTAGGCTCTACCCGACCTTGATGGCATTTCCGTTGGTATCCGAAATCTCGAGGAGTCACTCCCAGGCTCTCACATCCTCGACTCTAAGTCTGTCACGATAACCACGACCGTGTTTTCATCTCGAGTCTCTCCCGACTCCTATCACTCAACTCTAAGTCTACGTGATAACCATGTTCGTGTGTTTTCATCTCCCGGGCAATAGAACTATTCGGATTACACTTTGAGCCTTTTACATCCACACAGAAATTTTGGGATATCTCCCCGGGTCTCTTACACCCCACCTGAAATTGGTTCTCCTCTCAGGTCTCTTACCTCTGCGAAATTCGAATATCTCGCAGGTCTCTTACACGAAATTTCGGATAAGCTCGCGGTCTCTTTACACCTGAGTCGGGACATCTCCGGTCTTACACCCTCACAGAGAATTTCGGATAACTCACGGGTCTCTTACACCTACGGAAATTAGGACATCTCCCCGGGTCTACCACACCATCACGAAATTCGGGATATCTCCGGGTCTCTTCTGGCCAATCTCGGGTTTTTTCACCTTAGGGGATGCGACCCCCTTCTTGCTTTGCCTGACACACTTTAATTACTCTTGTTTCTTGATTCGAGACTATGAGTCTTCATTGGACGTAGTCGAAGACAAGAAAACTCGACCCTCGCTCACCTAGTGTGGTGAATGATCATAGTGCAACCACACGGGCTAAGTGCGATGTCTCAGTGCACATGCAACCTTGATAATGCTTGTGACACTTGATCCGGGGTCTGAGCGAATCTTGAAATCTGCAACTCACAATCGACCTATCGATCGACTCTCACCTACCACAGAGAAGAACATCCACATACGGTTTCTCTAAAGGTCATACGACCTCTAAGCCCCGAATCTACCACAGAGATGCATTAATGAATGAATATGATGCATCCATTTAAATCTCCCTTTCAGTTTAACAAGTGCGAGTAGAAAGCATTACCGCATATCGGTTATCACAGGCAGCGTTTCAGTCATACCACGAGATCGCCTCTAGAGACAATCTCGCCTCATATGCCCAAGCTGGCAACAGAAATAACATATAGTCTGCCCTGCTTGACTAGAAGTCCCGGCCTATGAGTCACGTACGACCTCGACCCACACTCACGGCCCCTCGCCCACGTCTTTATAGAAGGTGCTTGTATAACACCAGCTAGCTGGTTCCTGACCCGCCTTAGGGTGTGGAGGAATGAAGCTGTTTACTCTCTGTTCTCACGACTAACTAGGGCTGTCACGAAACCACAGGATCCACGTCTGCAGACGATCGAGTCTCACATGCCCATCTTTGTCGAAGTTACATATCCTCTTGCCTTGGTGACTAGATGCCCGATCTGGCCACAGTCACGAGCTTCGTGTGACGAGTCTTCGCCTCTTCCAGAACTAGAATGGCTGATCCTCCCTCTTGCTACCAACGCTTTTGTATCCGGTACTCCGTGCATCTCGATCTCTCTCTCCCCGTAAATTCGGGGCCGAGTCTGACCATGGAGTCCATGTCTGTGGGGCCAGTCTGATCCACACCCGAATGGACAACCCCGGCCCATTCTCGAATCTCACGACCTTGGCCACATCGGGTAGCCACGTGAGTCATCACTAAACGTGCCAACTCGGTGATCAGCCACATGCTCCATCCGCGATCCTTCGCCCCACAGCCCCGACTCACAGGAACTCCCCAGGCCTTCGCATGCCTCGCCGGAGTCTACGGAAAGTACTTACCCATGAAACGACTCTTGAAACTCGCCGTGTCATAGCCTGAAGTCTGCAGAGGTCTGGCCAAATCTCTCCACCATGCACAGGCGCCGGCCCATACATTTGGAATGTGGTAGCACGATCACGGTCGTATCGGAGGTGATCGTAGCCTCGATGCATTCGATCTGCATAAACCAGTGGTCATACCATCCAGGATCTCCTCCCCCTATGAATGTAGGAGGATGATGTACCCTAAACCTCTGGAGTTACCGGACCTTCACGACTACCTTCTGTGGCTTGTCGCGAATCGCGATCGGCCAGTAATACCCTACGGCCTCGGCAAAGGCTGTGATCAAATGCGGTGGGCTGGTCAGTGTCGTGGTGCTTGACCCGGCACCTGCGTCAGGCGACACATGCGTCCTTGCCCTCTTTAGTCATCTACATAAGTCAATGACAGATAAAATTTCAATGCAGTGTCTCTAAGGCTCAAACACAGCCCCCAGACACTATTCATATACTGAAAAAAAAAAAATTCACATACCACGTCGATGCATTTATAGTAACCTCAATATAATTATCTTATATATTAAATCATACCCAAAAATTTTTTTAAAAATTTTGTATTCTTTTTATTTATTTATTTATTTATTTATTTTTTAACCACAGCAGACGATTAACTCATGAATAGTGTCCATGAGCAGTCCAGAGATAGTATTTGTAAAGTGTCTTGAATCAAAGCTGGGTTGGGTGCACGAGTGAGCTCACCCGTAGCAGTCGTGCGCCTGCTATACTTGTATGATGCCGAAGCGCTTTAGCTTGCCTTGCAGCGACTAGTCGTGCGCACATACACTCTTGGTGTATTTGTTGCTTGTGCTGAAAATGCGCCCGCCCTGTCGCGACCCCGAGAGCGAGTCGCGACGAAGCCACCCGCAGCGACGAACCATGGCGACATCAAATCGTGTCAGACACCACTTTCGAACCATAAATTCGCGACCCTCAAAGGCGGGTCCACGACCGCAGTTTCTGCTTGCCTAGCCGAGCAGTCGCCACACGAAACCGAATTTGCGACCCTCCACGGAAGACTAACCTATGCCGACATCGTTTTTCATATCGCGTACCGTTCACGCCTGATGGGATTTCGATGTGACACCAAAAATCTAGGTAGCGACCTCCACTACCACCATATCGCGACCTCAAAATGATGTCGCGACCGAAATCCATGTCGGCCTCCTTTACGCTGACCAAAAGCGGCCGGTCGCGACCTCGGCTGTTCGCCCAGCCCTAAAGGCCCTCTGCGTGCGACCTGTGAGATCACGCTCTTCGGCGTCGTTTACGCGTCGAACAAGCGGTCGCGACCTCTGCTGGGATCCCGACACGATTCCCGGTGTCCTCCTGCGGCGCCAAAATCCAATTAAGCGAGCACGAGACCTCTTGTAAGCTTGACGGTCGCGCCCTCACAGTCGAGCCTCCATGGCCAAACCAAGTCATACGACCGGCCAATTCGCAGCCCATTTAAATTAGCGACCTCAAGTACTCATATAACTTTCCACCTTGTTCGGCTAAAAATCAAGTTTGCAACCTCAAATTTGAGTTGCAACATTCATAATACTAAGCAAGGTCGCGACCTCCCTTGATCTTCAGCGACTTGAGGATCCTGACCCATGTCCACGACATGAGAAATTCATCCACGACCAGCGACTATCCACTCGACCTACGCATGTCACGACCTGAGAAACTAAGTCGCCTAGTGTGGAAATTAGCGTGCCATTCGACACGCTACAAATTTTTTTTTTTTTTTCAAATCCTCCCGGTGCATTTCTTCCTGCTTCTCACAGGCTCATGGCACAAAAAAGTGCGCTCTAGATCATTAAGCAGACTCTTGCTATTTACCACTTCTAAATTTCTAGAATTTAATTACAATTCTTTCCTTGTGCCATGAAATAATTTTCGAATTCCACAAACAATCTTGTTCATGTTTGGCGAACCTTTGTCAATTTGTTTTTGTTTTATTTTGGTACATTGCATATAATTGGAACACTAAGGTTATATTTTTAACGTTACTGGTGTTGTAATTTCTCTCTTGCTACTCACGAGCATACAAACACATAACACAATATAACAAACATGTTATACACCATTCATCAATGCAAAATGGATGCATGATCTAGCAGATTTCCCTTCAGGTCCTAGGTAAACCATATACTAAGTTCTACGCCTTAGAGCTCCCAGTGAATTGTTTACCTTAGCTCTGATACCAAATTTGTGGCCCCAAAACCGGGGTGTCAGTTGACTACAGTCAGCAGCGGAAATCTACATGTCTCATGTTATAGGGCCAATACATGTCTAGGCCACTTGGGCCTACACATCTACTCATAAAATGTATATTTTATACAAAAAATGATTTAATTAGAATTTGTTTCACAATTTATACAAAAAAAAAAAGGGTCTGCTTTGCCGGAATTTTTAGAAAATCTGAAGATAAGGCCGTGCGGCTTTTTCTTACTACAGATGGGATGCATCCGTCCCAGTCGCGTCTTGATGCGCGAAAATATATTCGCGACATGGTGAGCAATGCCCGATGGTGGAATTTCCCTACTTGGACTTCCACTAAGTGCGTCTGTCGTGTGACACATTCAACACATGTAATATATCGCCATTAAGTATATTAGCCAAAATTAATTCCATATATCATGCTATTCAGTTTACAACGATAACATAAGGTCAGCTCTCATGGGCTAAGGCTGCAATCCGGTTCATCTTGGAGCCTTAACAAAATCTGTCGGCATGTTATTTACTCGCCTTATGCTCACAACATCACAAATCAAGCAAAACGGTCTGTGAATTTGTCAAACCATTCGATTTATTCACTCGGTCAATCTTTGGAGCCAGGAAATCATGACTCATCCAGAAGTATCAGTAATCCCCCATCATTACACTAACCCTTAGAAACAAAAGTAAAGCAAGTAGGAAAAAACCCTACCTTTCGAGTTTGTCGAAACTCCCCCAAGCTGTACCATCGCGCGTAGTCACTTGCCGTGGGAGGACGACACCTTCTGCCTCGCTGGGAAACCGACGGTCAGTCCTTAGGGGTACAGAGAGAAGGTAGAGCCTCTCTCTCACAAGGCTCCCTACCTTTCTCCACCTCCTTTTCTCGGTTGGTCTCCCTCTCTCTTCCTTTCCCTTACAAACCCAGTTAGTGAGGTGGGACAAGAGAAAGTCATCTGATCTGCGATGTCAAACCATCATTAGCTCAGTGGATCACAGCCTTTCATATCACCTTTGAGATTTTGCTCTAATGGCATCATGCCATGTGTCACCTATAGCCCACACTTGATCTCAAATTTAGATTTGCATGCGCCTTTGGACAGTGGAGCCTCTTGGCCGCAGCGTGCCAAGTGTCATGCATCCCTCTTAGTCTTATAAGCGTGAATTATTGTCTCGAAATTCGACGAAAATTCGACGTGGTAGCTAGATTTTGTGAGGCGATTCCAACGGTGAAATCAGTTTAGTCATCCAGAGATCTGAAAAATTCAGTTTTGACGAAATTACCATTTATGTTCCTTAGGAAATATGGATTTTTTAGAGTGCCATGAGGTTAGCGACTCCTTTATGCATGTTTTGGATTATTTGGAGGGCGAGAAACAAGGCTGTGTTTGAAGATGTAAAGCCTTCAGCCCAAAAGAATGAAAAACTAATTAGTTTAGGCTCTTTGGTCTTGGCTTGCTACAGATTTTAATTCTAAGATATTGCTGATTTTTTATGTTCTTTGGGGAGTGTATAGGGGCTAGTATTGTTTGTCCTTTCCTTTTTTTGGCTTCTCTTTTTGAAGCCTCGTATACTTTCCTATATACCATGGGTTCTTTCCTTTTGTTTTAATATATTACCTATCAAATAATAATAAGTAACCCCACCAATGTCTATGAACAAACACACAAACATTAGTTAATCAAATGAAGCCAGTCCTTATCCACACTTGGGTAACCGTAACATAGCGGTAGTGGATTTATTTTAGATTGAATATCGCAAGATACATATTCATAGGAGTAAGCAAAGGATGCATGTGATGTAGAGTATCTAGCAATGCACTAAAGTATACACATACACAATAGAGAAATTGCGAGTATCACAAAATGAACAAATATACACATGATGTTCAAAAGATAAATAGTGAAGTATGAGAGTTTCCAATTAGAAAGAACGAAAACTTTGGAGGCGACTCCACGGTCTTTTGGGCAATACGGAAGGAAGGAAATAATGTTGTTTTTTGAAATGAGTTTTTCTCATCCAATGGTACGAAACACTTTGTAATCTCCTTGCTTGAGTTGAAAGCAGTCTTTTGTAATCTCTTTACTGACGAGTTTAATCCATGAGGGGGATTACTCCGTTATAAGTTGCTTTTGTGCATTCTTTAGGTTATTGGGTGGGTGGTAGGTATACTCTATCTATACCTTTTTTTGTTCTTTTCCTGTTAAACCCCTGTATACCCCCTGGATACCCTGGGGCTTGGCTCTTTTTGTTAATATTATGAGAAACATGGTTTGTTGAAAAGCACTAAGAGAGAGAAGACATACCATTGATGGAAGAAGGCACCCGAAATGTGAGTTGCCTCACTGCCCCATGCTTCAAAGTTATAGAAACCTTTGCTCAGGCAAGTAATAGACAAGAAGGGAGTGTAATCTTGAATATCGACTACAACAAAAAATCAAAATTCTTTGGTTAAATAAAAGGAGAAATTCATATGATAGCTCAGATTTCTATAATGACAATTACCATTACCATGATGAGAAGAAGTTTAGGACACATCAGAAGGATCAGCAGTCTTGAGTAGCCTGAGACCATGAGCTTTGGCTGAGGAGGAATGTAGTTTCTCGACCTTGAAAGTGGCCATATATAGAATTGGTGCGGGGAGGAGGTCTTCGCCATCTGGTAGTGACTCTAGTGATATATTTGGTATTATTGACACAGGTCTCATGATGCACATCTCATGCTCACCCAACTCAACAACTGATCCGCTAAGTGATGGGGCGTCGCGGAGGAGCGGAAAATCCCCATAATCACCATCAACCTCATTCAAAACTTGATAACGAGTAGGAATCATGTTGTCGGAAGGGATAAAGGCAGTAGGCAAGCAGGCCGCGTTTGGATTCAAAGTAGATGAAGACGTCCTTGTATGCGACCTGGGCACACTTAATATACAAAACCATTAAGGGGACCGACCCAGATTACCTCAATGGCCGATTTCGTAATCTTCGATTTCCGTCATCAACATTGCAAGAATAATAACAATCGCAATTGTCGATGTGGCTCCTGACCATCACGTAAGATTGGTTCCACAGCGGTGAGCAAGTGCGTGACATTTTGAGAATCTTTAAAACGTGAAGCATGGAAAGGAGGATCAGGAAGGGCCTTCCATTGCTCAATCAATGGGTTATAAACCTCAAACGTTGGAGTGGGGCGAGTGGGCGGTGGGCAATATGGCGCGAGGAGAACTTAGACGACGCATTAAACACCTTGATCTCTTCAACGATGGGAGATGGTTTTCCTACTTGACATGGAGTATGATGCTTAGGGAGTAGAGTGGGTGCGGATCCCCGAAAGATTTGAAAGCGAAGGCGTGGGCGTCTCATCTTGGCCCCAGTCATTATAAAGGAAAGCCGATTACGGTGATACTCCTTCTTAGTGGTTTTTCACCGATATGTAGGTTGGAGTCCTCTTCGAAGAAGCCCATTCCCGAAGAAACCCACTTCTCCACCTCCATCTTCTTCACCTTTTGCAACGGTGGTGCCTGAAACTAAATTCAATTTCTAGGGTTAATTCGTCCTTTTGAGACGTGTGAAGGTCGTGATGGGATGTGTTTTTCGGGCACCCGCCCCTAATAGGACGGGTATGGGTAACATGTATGGGTATATCTAAACGGATTAGGGAAAGATGTTAAAGCCGAATCGAGCCCTTTTTACAACCGCTCAAGTTGCACGAATTTGAAACCCCATGTCCATACCTTCGCTCAAAGCGCCTCCCGAATCCTGAAACTCAGTCCACCTTTACTTAAGCCACACATGCAGCCCAGGTACCACATGGGCCCGGGCTCAGTTCTCTGGCCGGCCGGCGGGTAGGCCGGGACCGGGCCCCGAGCGGTAGACGAGGCGCCGGTCGATCTTGGGCACCCAGCGCCTCATTTACGGGTGCCTCTTCACGGAGGCTTAATAAGTCGACAACTCCACTAAGCTATGACTAACCCTTCATGATATAAATATAAGTCCTCCCACGAACCGGTCCGTAGCGGAATAGGAAGAACGGCTACCGGTAATGGCATATAGGGAAGCGGGTTACGTAAAGAGAATAAGTCATGGCACCCCGAGAATAGTATAACCCTACCTTTAGGGAAGAAATGGAATCCCACCCTCTAGGAAAGTTGGATCTCGCTCTCCTCGTAAAGAGAAACAAATCACACCAAATAAGGTATGCAATTCTTGATTGAGACAATGGCGGTTCTATCCCTCAGTCTTCAAGAAGCTAACTTTTCCATCGGAGGGGCGACAGAATACCACAGTCGTCTTCTTGTTTGTTTTGCGAGTTCTGATCGGTATTAATGCCACGATGATCCATTGACTACGAAAATTTAGGAGGCGCGGTGGTGCGGAGTGCGTGGGAAGCGCCCGGCGAAGTCTCGAGAGGCGATCACGGAGTAGCAGGTACACAGCTCGGGTGATCTCGATCTCACGGCGCCAGCCATTCCCGAACGCTACCATCGAGCCGTCGGAGACATATCACATGACCCGCGACTGGTAAGCCCACCCGTCGAGGACCGGTTTCTCCGTTGGCACGGAGATGGAGCGAGAAATAGGAAGAAGCGATCCGGCGGGTGGCGAACTTCTGAAGCGTGCGGGCCGTTTACAGTGGGAAAACGGCCTTACGGACGCTTGGAGTCAACGGGCCATGAACCCCAGAGGTGTCGCCTAGAATGTTGCCTCCGGCCCGGGCGAATAGGAAAGGCCTGCTCTGCGGGGCCGCGGTGATCACGGAGTGTGTTGACCTCTTGGACGACTCTCCCACTTCCTTGTCCTCACCGCCTCGAGTAATGCGGAATGGAGGTCCGAGAGAGACCCTCGTCGGTGGTAGGCTATGATCGGAGACGCGGCCTTGAATGCGAAAGAGGACAAACGGGGATAAGGAGCCAGCGTTCGGTCCTGGTCCCCAGGCATATTATGCTTTGGATAAGAGACGCGACCCTACTTCTACATGCGATGCCCATTTTGGGCGTTCCGTACGTGCGTCTTTATCCCAGGTTTGGGGACCGACATGTTGTCCTCCCCTTTGGAGCGGTATATTCTAGACTATGAACCTCCACAGCGGATCGTTATTCCGCCATTTGCTATGTCACGATGGCTCCCTCAGAGCCGTCACGATCATGTTGCACTTGACGGCTGATGATCCTGGCAGGGGCCCGGTAGAGACTTACGTAGTAAAGTGTTCAGGCCCGATGGCCTCAGGCCGGGCTTTGGCTTAGTTCCTGAAGCTTAGACGGGATCGATAAACTCATTCGCGGTGTGGGTGCGTGTTAAATGCTCCCGATGTCGTGCTGTCAGGCGGAAAGGAAATACTCCCGGCTCCTCTGATCCATCCTTAAACGGGAAGAAATAGTCCATCAGGACTTCATCTGCCAGAATTGAGTGTCAGCCAGTTGATCTCTACAGTATGGATGCGGTCTTACAAAACTTCAGAAGAAGCTTTGGGCCAACCACCCCCTTCTTCCAGTCTTTATCCTTGGACCGTAGAGCAAGCATGGAGAATTATAAACAGAGACGGATAAATTCTCTATTTGGAAGAGATACTGCTCAAGTAGCCTCGCCAAACAGTCATGATAACCACCCGGAGTGCAAGCCACTAAAGGCTCGGCTTAGATTAAACGGCCCAGTAAAGTCGAAGCGCCGCGATACGAAACAAGAAAGATCCCCCCGGTTCACTTGCGACATTGCATATAGGCTCACGCCCATCATCAGGACCTCCCCAGGCTTCAAAGTGGCCCCCACCTGAGGCGAGTCGGATGTTATGATCCACAGCTATGTGATTATCACGGGGACCACCATGGCCACGAGACCCGATCCTTTACCCGAGCCTGAATTCTGGTGGAAAGGTTGATTTGGGCACGGCACCTCGGGAGGTATTCTGGAGACAAACCGCGAGGGCGATAAGCGCTCCATAGCCGACATGGTAGTTGTTGATGCCGAACGTGCTTAGGACTGGCAGGCCATCCAATTTCATCACAGGGGCGTGGCGGTAATGCCATTGCCAGAAGCGTGAAGAAAATGGTCGGGTGGCGATTGGAGCGGGGTAAATACCGTTAACACCGGGTGACACCTGCAGATTCTGCAGTTGGCAGCCCCATATCCTTTCCACATTAACCTACTTAGTCGTCACACCACACTGGCCTTTTCGTATGTATCAACGGTTTTGATGTACACGGGGTTCTCGTCGATCAGCGGTCTGGAGTCGATTCTTTGCATCTCCGGCATTCGAGACATATGAAAATCGATTGATCATCTAATATTCCGTAGAGGAGGTTTTATCGGGTGACTGTGGAGCTACCACATTGTCGGTTGGAGACATCGCGGCGCTCTGGTGGTGAGTAGCTTCGAAGCAAATCTTGTTCTCAGTGATCGAAGACAGGGCCATACAATGCTATCTTAGGCCGAGCCTGGCTACATGCCTTGAAAGCAGTTCCCTCCACATATCACGAGACCTCCGGCTACTGTTTGCATCAGGAATGGTCGATCTCTGAGAACGATTGGCGCCGACAATGCTATCGACTCTTTAGTAAAGGGGCGCGACGAGGAATGCTCAGTAAACCATCGCCGAGTATCTGTAGCGTCACGGAAATGTAGAGTGGGATAAGATATGGTTGATCGCGACTCATCCACTGCGATGGGTGTCTATGTTAGCACCCTCCTGCTGGGAGGAGAGGATCGGCTATGTAATGTTGCGATTGAATGCGAATGTGTTAAGCTTGGACCCATGGCGATATGACGGGAATAAAGCCATGCGCCTCACGGACTAAATATTTCCCATCTGCTTCATGGGTCATGCGAAAAGTGAGGCGCTTTCATCGGGACCGCCACTTGGTAAATTCGGGCGGTCGATAATCTTACGTAGAACATATTTATCGGGGCCGTCGAGTGCCGGAATGGTTGGCCAGCGTGGTGGTCGTCGAAAAGGAAGCAAGTGGGAGGCATAGGTGGTTACACAGGACCTCGATGATGTGTGCCCCGAAAGACGACTTCCTCTTTCCCCCAGTATGGGTCAGTTATGGATGCTTGATAGGACACCGGTATGCTATCTTTTCGTGCCTTCTCAGGATATCACCGGATCCGTACCCCAGGCGCGGAAAGGTATCTTTCATCACTCCCCAGGACTCTACTGTTACAATGTGATGCCTTTCGGTTTGAAAAATGCTGGGGCTACCTATTAAAGGTTGGTGACGAAGATGTTCCGCCCATTGCTCGGGAGCACAATGGAAGTCTATATTGATGATATCTTTGGTGAAATCAAAGCGGCGCGGATCACGTCGCCGTCTCCAATGAGACATTGATCTCCAGCCGAAGTACGGCATGGCGAACCCTTTAGAAATCGCCTTGAGGATCGGCGACGATTCCCTTGGCTTTATGGTCACTCAAAGGGGAATATAGGCTAATCTACCACGGCAAAGGCCATCTTGCAATCCCAGGCCCTGACTCACAGAAAAGGGATCCAACAAATTGGCCATTGCATTGGCGTATCTTAGCGCTTTATTTCGGTTCCACGGACCGCTTGAAACCCTTCTTCACTACAGAAATTGGTAGTAGAATGGAGCGAAGGAATGCTACCTGGCATTCATAGCTATAAAGTAATACCTGATTGAACCCTCGATTCTTGTGAGCCCCGAGGCCGGTGACACACTCTATCTCTACCTAGTAGCCTCTGGTATAGCAGTAAGCGCCGCCTTGTTTAAAGAATGTGGAGATGCAAAGTTGAGGCCTGTGTTCTTTATCAACAAGTCCTTGACCGACGCAGAAACCAGATATAGCCACCTCGAACGAGCTACTTTAGCCCTCCGGACAGCTTGCCAGAAAGCTCATGTACTTAGGAGCTCACCCCATTATGGTCTTAGCAGATCTTCACTCGGGCACAATTCCTGAGCGATCGTCAGAAAGTATGGCCCGGGTTGGGCGATGGAGTTGGCCCAGTATGGCATCCGATTACAATGAGACTCTTAAAGGTAGAGTCTTAGGCCGACTTCCTCGCGAGAAATCCTTTGACCAGATGCCTCCCCAAATAAAATAGGTCGGTGGACACTCTGTGTCGATGAGGCTTCGGACAAGCAGGGAAGTAGACATCGGTTTACAATTAGCCTCCCAGTAGGAAAAGTTGAGCGAGCGATGCGTTTGAGCTGTGCCACGATAGCGGGCTCAGTGCAGAGGCCATGATGGCCCGGGACTCGTTACCGCGCTCGCCATGGAGTGCGACAACCTTTTCGATTCGGGCGATTCCACGCTAGTTGTCGGACGGGTTAATGCGAGTCGAATCCCAGGATCCTCGAATGGCGAGTATGTTTCTCACAGGTGCCCAGATAAACCGGATAGAGAGTTCCCAGTCACAGGTGGATCCCGTGCGGCTTTATATGCAGAACACCAGTAATGACAAGACTCACAAAATTCGAGATTCGATCGGTTAAGTTTTCCTTTGATAAACGGACGGCTATATAAGAGTCCACAGGCTGAATCAATGCTTGAAATGTCTAACTCTGACGAGGCCGGTATGTGTTAAATGAGTTGCACGAAGGCATGCGAAACCAGGAAGAACACTAGCTCTGCAGGGCTCCTGCCTTGAAGTATTGCGTGGCTTGACTATGAAGTCGGATCTTTATGACTATGTCAAAGTGTGACCCTTGCCAACGAATGTCCCCCATCTTGAAGTCACCGGTGCAAGACTTGGTCTCTATCACAAGCCCGTGGCCATTTACTCAATGGGGAATTGATATCATCGATCCGCTTCCTACTGCGCTGGCTCAGAAAAAACTGTTATTGGTTGCCACCGTTTATTTCAGTAAATGGATAGAGGCTGATGCCTTCTCGTCAATCAAAGATAAAGATGTTACTCGATTCATCAGGAAAAAAATTGTCTTAGGTCGGCATCGAGATCAATGTTATCAGATAATAGTTGCAATTTGATAGTAATTCTCGAACACGCGGGAGTGAAAGATAAAAAACATGCTCTACCCTGTCGGTATCCGCGGAAGCGTGTGGCTGAAGCCTCGACAAAACCACCGCTAGCGCCCTCAGCGGTTGGGCTGCTAAAGGGAAATGGGTGGAGGAACTACCGAGTGCTGCAGACTACTGAGAACCCGCGGCCGGAAGCCAATCGACATCTCTCCTTTTGCGCTTACTTAAGGGATGGGCGGATTCGGCCAGGATTGAATTACGCCACCATGCGAACATATATGCGAACTGACTGTGAGTCGGTGGTCGGAGAGTTAGACGCAAGTGGCGAGCTGAGGAAGCAGCAACAATCCGGTGGCGTCTCATCGCGGCAACAAGCTCTTATATGAAGCAGTGAAGCCTCGGGTGTTCGAGTCGAGACGATCTAGTCTTGAGAAAGTTTTGAGAATCTGCGGATCCACAGCGGGGAAGAATTCAATCCAAGCCCAGGAAGAGATGTATGTAGTCACCTGACCCAGGGAATCAAGGTCTATGCTATAGACAAAGCAGTTAAACTCCTGTGCACAGAATGTGGAATGCCACGCACTTGAAAATGTATTATCAATAAAGAATGTCTTTATTATCTGTCGGCGTGTCCTCCGCTATCCGTATAGCAGGTCGAGTCTGAGTCAGTTGGCGCGGTTCGACACACTTGACCCGACATAGATAACATAATTTAGGTCAAATTCTGATCCAGGGTGGCCATGACTCATGACTGCCCCATTTGACATAGATGTTAATAACATCTAATTTGGTCGATTCAAGTCAGGGTGGCGCGTTTCAGCGACTGCAGGCCCGACATAGATAACGCTGGCTGAATTGGTCTGAGTCCAGGTCAGGCGCTGACTCATTGGCTGCAGGCCCGGCTATGAATGTATATGGATGAAGGTGAATTTCCAAAGTCCCAGGGTGGCGCGACTCCTTGACTGCTCGACCCGGCATGGATAACATCTAGGCGTTGAGTGAGAAGTCCAGTTGGCGTAGTTCTTGACCTTCCCCGGCCCGGCATAAGATCTTATCTAATTTGGTCAAATTACAAGTTGGTGCCGCAGCTCAGCGGCTGCCGACCCGTCATAGATAACATATGACGGTCGATTCACAGAGTGCGGGTGGCGCGGTTCAGCTGACTGCCCGGCTAGCATAGATACATCTGTTTGGGTGAATTACAAGTCAGGGTGGGGTGCGACTCATTGACTGCCGGCCCGGTATAGATATTTGTTGGGTGAGGTCAGATTTCAAAGTCGGGTGGGCGCGGCTCGTTGACTGCTGGCCTAAGCATAGATAACATCTAGGCGGTGAATTACAAGTCCGGTGGCGCGACTCAGCGACTGCTGACGAAGCATAGATAACATCGGGTGGTCGATTTCAATCAGGGTGGTGCAACTCCACTTTGACCTGCACGGCCCGGTAGATAACATCTTCTTTGGTCGATTACAAATCGAGATTGTACGGTTCAACGACTGCCCGACCCGGCCTCTCAACATCTAGCCCCGGTGAATTACAGAATTACGGGTGGTAGCGACTCAGCGACTGCGGAATGACATAGATAACATCTAGGCGGTCGATTACAAGTCCGAGATTGGCGTGGTTCATGACACATGACGACATGGATAACATCTGGGTGGGTCAGTGCAATAGTCACGGGTGGCGCGACTCAGCGACCTACTCGACCCGACATAGATAACATGCGGGTGGTCGATTTCAAAGTCGATTGGCGCGACTCATTTTGACTACCGCCCGACCCATAGATAACATATGGTTGGTCGATTATAAGTCAAGTTGGCGCGGGTTAATTTGACTGCGACCCGGCCTCAGATAACATCTAATTTGAAATCCAATTACAAGTTCAGTTGAAACGCGACTCGACTGCTGACCCGGCCTTAGATAACATCGTTTTGGTCAATTTCAAAGTCAGTTAAGTGCGGCTCGTGACTGCTAGAGCTTCGACATAGATAACATCTAGGCTGAATTAATTACAAGTCCGGATTGTACGAGTTCAGCGACTGCTGACCAGCATAGATAACATTTAGCTAGTCAATTACAAGTTCGGGTGGCGCAGTTCATTTGCCGTGGCCTCGATAACATCCCCAGGCCGGTGAATTACGAGTCGGGTGGCGCGGCTCAGCGACTTGCCCGCCCCCAACATAGATAACATCTAGTGGTCGATTGTCCGGGTGGCGCGGTTCAGCGACACGCCGACCCGGCGTGGTAACATCCTGGCGGTCAATTACAAGTTCGGTGAGCGCGGCTCAGCGGCCGGCCCAGCATAGATAACATCTAGCTGGTCAAATTACAAGTCCGGGTGACGCAGCTCACTGACCTACCCGACCCAACATAGATAACATCTAGTTGGTCAATTTGAAAGTCCGGGTGTCGCAGTTCATTGACCTGTCAGGCCGTGTGATAACATTTAGGCTGAATTGAATAACAGGTGGGAGGCCCAGTCGGCCGGCTTTATCAGGGCATTTCAACCACATGCCCATCCGGCTCTATATAGATGGGTTCTGCTGGCCGCATGCGTGCTCGTATGGTACGATAAGTAAAAGCGGGTAGAATTTTGGGTGACGCAGTGCTAAAGCGTACAAAATGATATCAAATCAAAAATAACAAAGTAAGAAAGAAAGGTAAAATTGTTTGGTGCAAAAACAACGAATTAAAAGCAGTCCATGCAACAAAGCGCCAACCACGCTCAACAGCGACATCTGGTCGTACGGAGATCTGTCCGGAAGAGTTGTCTCCTCTCATTGCTTGACTTAAGGTACATTCTTGAATGGTCCTCCCACTAGCGATGGGATCCTAAGCGACGTATTGAGAAACACGAGGGCGACATGTATTGAAGAACTTTGGGTCAGCGGGTGAAGAGTTCGGCATTCCATCAGGTTGAGGCTTCTTTCGCGTATGTTGTCGTAAAGCGCCTTGACCATAATACATAGTTGAGCGTGTCGTCATGCGAACCCGACCTCATCGCCTCTCATCGGCATGACCCTCTCTAGAAGGGTGAGAGGAAATTAATCCCTTCTGATCCGACTCCATGATCAAGGCGAGTCTCGTCGTCGAAGCAGCCGTTCTCCTCTTACGCCTTCTGCAAGCTTCCCTCGCGGGGCAGCGCCTCTGGCGACTCACGCTCGGACTCCACGCTCTTTGCGGGCATTTTACCTTATTTGCTAAGGCCGCGTCGGAACCGGGCCCCAGATTATGACTCTATTTGTACCGGGTATTAAGCGCCCGGTCGCGGCTTAGCCATATTGCCTCATGGCATGCCTCATCTCTCGGCCACCATTTGGTGGCTCTCAGCAATTCCTTGGAGCTCAGGCTCAATGGCAGCAATGACTTCGGCCTTCTTTAATGGCGCTACGCATCTCCGTTCGACCATTCGGCCCGAACATATAATCGTAACGCTCGATGTCCCTTAAGCGGAGCCTTCGAGCTACCGTGATCTTGAAGTGCCATGTTAGAATAGCAACAACGGCCTGAAAAGCGTTAGCAATTAAAACAAATTGATAACACTAATAACACACAGTGAAACCCGCTTTTCTTACCAATTGATTGATTGAGCGAAGTTGCGATTCAGGACACAGTCGGAAATGCGTCGATAATCCGTGGAATATCTTCCTTCGAGGTAGTAGCAGGGAGGGTCATCGACAATCCCTCGTGAAATTTAAACCTGGCGACCTAAATGACCGGTATATATGCGGATCTGAGTGCGTGTGTGATCGGCCGCGAATGCTTCCACGCGTGGAATGGCTCCGGCGGCGCGGTATATCTTTCACCTCCCTCGCCCCGGTCTGCAGGCACACCTCTACTCTTGGGGGCTCCGGCCCACGTGGAGGAAGGTAGCTATCGGTTATTACATTGACCGGCCGGTGGGGCCTTGGCAATCCGGACCGCATATACTTCGACCTGCTTGCTTGCCCCTCGGCCCGATCATAAGGCGGGACTACTTGGAGTGCACTCGGAGAGTGGATCATCGTTTGATTACGATCGAGGGCAACCTGTCCGGCTCAGTTCGATCGTAGGCCCCCGATTGGGAAGCGGGGATGATTGCCTGGTCCCGAACTTAGTCAATGGCGGTGATCATCGCGTGGAGCTAAGCTTGGTCTGCCCGAGGCGGCATCGGTCGCCGCTAGAACTTACCTGCCGCTTTCTTTTGCGGGTGGCGTAGCGATCGAGAAGCCGATCATTCTCTCGCGGATTCTCTTTCTCGAATCCACGGGGGCCAGGTCCGTGTTGACGAGACCTAAGGTAAAATTCTCACCCTTGGACCGGTGCGTTAGTCGCGGCGTACTTTTCGCTCTGGGGCGACTCAGCTACTTGTGCGGCGACGGGAGGAAGCGTTCGGGACGGTCACTTCTAGCTCTCCCGGAGCCGAGGAGTGGAAGGATGAACTATAACCCAGCAAAGACGGATGACCTCGATGCGCCAGGCCCCTGTACTTGACTTGATGCCTCGGCCTACGGATCCTGGAGGAGCTAGCGCGGCAGGCGCCATCGTCGGCCCGATCTGAAGTGCTCCCCTTCCACGACGTCTGAGGGCAATGGCCGAGGAATGATCGGAAGGGTATAAGGAGCCGGGTTACGTCTCACGTGGACTATCAGCTCTACGAGGTAAGCGAGGGCGACAGGTGGCGCTCAGCTCGGGAAATCTCAGTTAGGCGGATCTTTCTCAATGCTTTCGACTTACTCCGCCCCCATTTAACGCCTTCCTCTTCAAACCTTTCTACAGATAACCAGCGGTTAATGTGTCCTCTTACATCAGTGTCAGTATAGGGTGTGAAACTGAATCAGAGCCAGACTCACACTTTGGGAAGGATGAGACAGTTGACGTCGCGCGGCCGGGGAACTGAGGTCTCATCAGGGACCCCTCACTGGCAATGCCCTTTCGCCTCCATCTTAGGCGTCGGGGCTCCGGTGAGCAATGTATACGTCGCGGGCTCAAAGCAGAGCATAGACATCATACCCGAGCCCCTTCACGTTCGGGAAGTAAATAATGAAAAGCTCCGCCCAGCGTGAGATCAAGTTGTAGTGCAGGAATTGGTTCAACACTTGCCCAGCTGGCGATTAGGATCTGAATCATGTTGGGGTGGATAAGGGCGGCGCGGCGCGGGTAAATGCAAAAGCGTTTGACCTGGGTGCACGGGAAGCGTAGCCCGGCTGCGAGATGCTCCCGGGTAAAAAACACACCGTTGTGTTCTCCACTCAAAATTGAACTCATCAGACTGTCCACCCGACCGGAAGTTGATGTTGTCGGGCACCTCGCGATTACCTCATTAATTCCTCCATTAAGTGGAGAGGCAGGAGATGATGCTACTGTAGAGGCGTCATAGGGTGTGCCCCTCAGAACACCGCTCGTGGAAGTTTCTTCACGGGTCCCTCGCCATTACCACAGCGAGATCAAAAGGAAAAGAAAAAAATAAATATTAGACTCAGCCATACACACCTAATTAGTGCGAGGCATGCCCCGAGGCCCGAGACAAGGAGCCCTCGAGACTGAATAAATTTTAGTCCACCCTTAACTACTTCAAACCTTTAACAGCGAAAACCGGTCGCCCACGAGGACCCAGCCTCTTAAGGAGCGATGATAGTTACGTGGAATGAAGTGCGCGAATGCACGGCGTGGCTCCTGAGACCGAACCTGAGGTAAAGCGGCCTGTCGTAGTAGTTGGTCGCGAAGGAAGAAGATAAACCAAAATAACACGGAGGAGAGGAAAAGAGTCGGCTTAATGATGCTATCTATATATTGCCACCTGGGTGCGTAGTCGCGTTTAATGCGTGACAGCAGATCGTCGCAGGATCTCAACCAACTACGACTGGTTGGCTCACAAGGGCCTTGTAGACTATGGTGGGGAGCAGCTTTGAGGGCCTTCCTCTCGGACGGTTAAACCGGCCCGTTAACAAGTTTTATAATGACCAAGCTTCAATTAGATAGAAATATAGAATATCCACACACAATTGCAATAAGGCACAAAAGTGATAAAAAACTACAATTTTATTAATTGCACCAAAAAGGTGTTCGGCATTACATAGCAATGTTTGTTACCAAACAATAGTTTTACGATACATTAGAACTTCTGAGACATTCGAAGTACAAGAAAAAGCGGATAGAACATCCATTGTCGGGATCCAAAAAGAAGCGAGGGGGCCGAAAAGGAGGAGAAGATGGTGAGTGGAAATTTGAGCGAAGCCAAAAGCCCGAATGCTTTGCCGCGAGGGCTAAGAGGAGGAAAGAGAGGGATGGGGCGGTGGGAGCTTGAAGGCGGCCCTGCTGGTCGGCGGGGGGTGTGCCGGATCTGGTACGCCATTCAGTTGAGACCACCCGAACACGCCGCAGAGCGTTTATTTCCGCATTCCGAGCCGTGCGGTCTACGTAGATCCGTGCGGAAGGCACTTGATGTCGATCCACGGCCCGAGTCCTTCGTCCTGCCGAAAATCCTTTCAGATTGAGAACTTCAACCCATAGACCAATTGTCGCTTCCTGTCGGATGAACATGAATAACCGATGAACACTTCAGACCTCGTCCTCCTCTGGCCTTTTATAGCGGTCCCCCGATCTCGGGATGACTCGGTATTTGTGTAGCATCTAATCACGGTTCGAAAAAGTTACAAAATTCACATTAAAAAGCATTGATTGTCCACTGTTCACGGTCAAGCTTGTTCTTCTTTCCAACGAGGGGGCGTCGCTCCCAGGCGGGAAAAAGGGGGCGTGTGGGTACCATGGGCGGGCTCGATTCTCTAATGGAATTGGCCCGATGAGAGCCAAGGGGACGGGCCGCGTAGGCAGGAAACCTTGAATCTCTGCCAGGCGTGACACCTCTCATTTAAGTGCCTGCTGGCTCCCGGAGGCTTCCTTTCTGGTCGGCAACTCCACTAAGCAGCGCCAACTAACCCTTCATGATATAAATATAAGTTCTCCCACGAACTAGTCCCACTTTCCGGCGGAATAGGAGAGTCACTGCTCAACGGTAGTACTTTATCGAGAAAGCTGAGGTTACGCAAAGAAGAACAAGTCACCGCTTTTCGAAGCCAAGAGCCATCTTCCACTCTTTGGGGAAGAAATGAATCCTCTCAGAAGGATTCAGTTTACTTTCTACTTTATAGAGAGAAACAAATCACACCAAATAAGGTGAGATTAAGTTGAGATGGGCTGCTTGTTCACAGCCTTTAGTCTTCCATAAGCTAACTTTGCCGTCGGAGGCGATGAATCTGCGTCATTTCTTGTTTGTTTCTGAGGTTGCGACCAGGTTGGTGAATGCCTCGATGATCAAGTGGCTACGAGAATTCGAGCTACAGGTTTTACACTCTGGCTAAGTGATTTTAAAAATTAAATCTTTACCAAAATGGCTTAAAGATGGGTGTTTTATGATAATTTTATGAATAACCTAGTGTTAAGGGAAAAGATATTTTGAGGAAAATTATTTTAATGTCAGTTTTGAGGGAAAAATGGCATCCGGCCTTATCTGTTTTATCATGCTTGGTAGTTTACTTGGGAAGAGGGCGTATGAAGATACTCTAAGCCGAGTAATTCGGAGGCCTGCGTATATTAATTATCGGAGGAAGCGATCCTTGTGCTCTAGAGTGGTGGAGTTGATGAAGTTGATGAAAGCGATTCAGGAGCCTACTGCAGTGGTGGACCATACTTTGCTTTCGGTCCAGCATTTTCTGGGCAAATTACTAGCGGCGATGGAATTTCTTAGCTGTAAAGGTTAAGATGATCGAATATAAGAAGATTCCTTCTGGTGGAAGAAAAAAGATGGCTAAAACGACAGCCTCCATGATGATGATGATGATGATGATGATGATGATGATGATGTTCCTTCATGAGTAAGGAAAGGCTGACAATTGTCAAGAATAACCAAGATTGTGTGAAGCGCACTAGTTTGTGATGTGTGATGTCAGCGGTCATTAGTCAACATGACATTGTGAGGGCTTTAGACTTTAGTGTAAAATAAAAATTCCTTAAATAACATAGATTTATAAATATTCATAAATGTAATGTAACTTTTATTATATGAAAAATATCTTTTTAAAAATGTATTTTTAAGAGACATTTAAATTTTTTTGAAATTTTTATATCATAAGTGTCTTTTAAAGACACACTTTTAAAATTTTTGAATTTAAGCTGAATATATCTTTTGAAGAAATACTTTTTAAAAACTCAGAAAACGAAAAATATCTATTAAAGAGACCAACTACAAATTATTAGTATTTGTTATCTTAAAAATGTTTTTTGAAAGATCACGTAATTTGAAAACAGAAGTGTCTTTTGAATAGACACTTACTATAATTTTAAATTTTTTGAATTTAAGCATATATTTTCTAAATTGTTAAAATGTTATATTAAAAGTGTCTTTTGAAAAGAGACCTTTATAATTTTGAAAGTTTTGAATTCTTATTGAAGTATAACATTAAACTTATGTTTTAAATTTATTTTTCCCACCTTCATATATATATATATATATATATATATATATATATATATATATATATATATATATATATATATATATTAAACTTATGTTTAAACCCAACCATTAGGCTAGATCCCTTCACTTGTGTAAACCTTTTGCGAGTTTAGAATGATATTTTTTACCTCCTTATTTCATTTAATTTTGATTTTCTTTAATTCCTAACTTTTGAAATAAATATTATTATTATTCTTAGAGCCATTACAATTTGTTTAATTTCTTTCAGATTTTATAAAATCGAGTTTCATTTCTTTGATTTTCAAACAAATTTCCATTCTTTCATATTTTTTTTATAAATTCAAATATTTAAAAAAAATCAAAGTTCCCTTTTTTTTTCAATTCCTAAAATAAATCCAAAGTGGATATTACTCTCTAACCTCAAGGAAGTCAAAAATTATTTTACTACATTATATTAAGAAGTGATTAGCTTTCATAAGAAAAAAAAAAGTCAAAAAAGTATTTTATTTATGTTAAATTAAAAAAAATCATTTTCTCTAACTAAAATTCAAGAATGTTTTCTTTTGTTTCTAAAAAATAAAAAAATCATTTTCTTAATTTTTTAAATCAAATCATTTTATTTAATTTCTAAAAAATTTTAAAAAGCCATTTTTTTTAAGATGACTTTGATCAAATAAGGAACAAAGGCAATTGAAGTAGATAGAAAAGCTATCTTAATAGCAGTAGGTGAGGATTTGGGTTGCGGTAGGTGACCACGTTTTCTTAAAGGTTTAGCGTATATGAAACCCGTGATGAGACGGGTAAGGAAACGATCCTGTTTTGTGATTACCAGGATATTGAAAGTGGACCACTGTAATATATAGTAGCATAGCCTCTAAGAATGTCGAAAGTTCATAATGTTTTTCATGTTTCGACCTTAAGAAAGTACGTTTTTTACCCTTCTCATGTGGTGGAATTGGAATCTATTAAGATTTTTGAGGACTTGACCAATGAAGAGGTACCCGTCGAAATTGTAGATGTGATGGATAAGGTTCTCACAGTGCGATTGTCAAGTTGAAGTAGCTGATCAATGGTATATCGTATATGGAAAAATTTCTGAGGGTTAGAGGATGAAATGAGGGACAAGCATCTTCAAATATTTCGAGGGCTTGGGTAGCATTAAATTTAGAGGACTAAACTTTTATTAAGGGGAGGATGTAATACCCATCAAGCAAAAAAAAGGGGCAAATAAAGGAAATTTTTATGAATGGTATTTTATAATTCATTAGGGGAGGCCACAGAGTATAAAAGAAGAATAAGTAAATAATACATTTATTTAATAGGATCTTCGTTTCTCTGCTTCTGCTCTGATTGTAAAGCTCATGTCCCAGGGTTTGAAGAGGGTTTATGACAAGTTTTGATGGGCATGGAGTAGGCCCATATCTAGGCTTGGAAGGCGGATGAGGAAGTCAGGGATGCAAATTATAATTTTTATTTTTATTTATTTAATCCTTACCTTTTGGGATTCCTCCGATTGGGTTTTTAGGATTTATCTTTTATGATTTTAGTTATATGTTAAGGATTTTTATTTGGTCTACTTTTATAAATAACACGCATGTTATTGTTTTTAGTAAATTTGATATAGTATTGAAAAAGCAGAAGCTTAGTTATATTTATTTTATTCGATTTACTGGGTTTATTATTTTTAAATGGCGAGCTACGTCGATTGTGTGACTAACCGATCAGGAATCAAGTTATTATTTTTTAGATAATTGTTTTAGACTTTATATTGGATTTCAAAATTAAAGTTGAGGCCCAGAAGGTGCATTAATATGAAAATTTGGAATTTGTGATATTATAATGTTTCGTTTTTACTCTAAACAGGTAAGTAGTAATTAGATTTAAACCAATTATAGAGATGAAGGGTTGTGTCCCTTCAAACTTAAAATGTTAAATGATAGTCATGTCCTAAACCGGGTTTCGGGGCGTGACAATGGGTGTGGTGCACTGCGTTAACAATTTTATGATATTCTTTTTATTTTACTTGCATTTATATTTCTGGACGTGATTGCTTGATTCCATAATTTTTTATGATATTCCTTTATTTTGCTTGCATTTATATTTCTGGACGTGTTTGCTTGATTCCATAATTTTAGAGGTAGAAAACTTAATTTCGTTTTAGGTGTCACAGAAAAGTGTTACAATACTGATTTGTGACACCTAACTAAAAACCAAACCTAAACCTAATAAAGGAGATTGTGCTAGGTGAATGGGTAATTATGAAACTTGTTTACTAAAAAAATGGTGATGAAAAGATTTCTTTTTATGTTTAAATATATGAGTTAAAAAAATATAAAAAGTTAGATATAATTACAATAAATTAAAATTTTACTCTTTTTTTTTTGACAAAAGAAAATTTAAATTTTACTTGTTTGAACTTGAAATCGGAGGTAAAAATAAATTACTAATTTTTTAGTTTAAATTTTTAGACAAACAAGTTGATATGGCCTACACAAAAGACCCTTTAATCATGTCCAGGTTTGACATCTTTACATTTTCAACAATGCTTTTGAAACTAGATCTGAGACTAAAGTGGAAAAGTTATTTGTTGATTGTTGACTAGTCAAACTGAAGGTTGCAACGAGATTCATGAAATTATAAACATATAGACTTTATTTTATTAAAATAAAAAATAATTTAAATTTTTTTAAAAATATGTGTATAATTAAAATTTTAAATAATACTTTCTTTTTATATTTTATATATGAAACTAAGTGATAAAAATTAAAATAAATATGTTATTAAATTAAAATTTATTAAATAGAATAGGTAGTATAAATAAAAATATAATATTTTTTAATAATTAAACACTTTAGTTATAATATAATTAATTATCTTTATCATGACTCAAACTCGAGACCCCTTACTTCTAATGCCCTTCCTATTAAACATTAAATGCTTCACCACATGATATAGATATAATGGATAAATAAAAATATAATATTTTATTTAATTATATATGTATAATATCACAATTTTCAACCTCTTCTATCTCATTTTATGGAGTGGGCTAGCTGGTTTGCTTATCATTTCCTACTCTCAAGTTCTTCAAAATTGTGAATAGCAATTAGGGCAATGAGTGGGCTGACACTTGTCCTCATTCGTAGTACATACCCCGTAGGGCTCCCTACTCTCAAGTTCTTCAAACCTCATTCGTAGAATGGGTATGCTTATATCTTGAAAATAAGGTTTTTCTCATCCACTTGTAGGTTCAGTCATATAATTGTTGTAGGTTCAGTCGTATAATTGAAGTAAGTCATGACATCAAAATCTTAATGTGTAAAAACAAAAATAAAAAGATTCTAAAAACACTGGAAAAACTGTTAATAGGTCGTTGTAAATAAAAAAAATCAAAATTAAAAACAAAGCAAGAAAAAAAAGGTCACTAGCAAGAAGATAGCATCCGACAATTTTCTGATATCCCTTTTATTTTCCTTGCATTTATATTTCAGAGTCTGAAAAGTTAATTTCATTTCAGGTGTTATAGAAAAGTTTTATAATATTGATTTGACACCTACCCAAAATCCAAACCTAACATAGGATGCTTAATAAAGGAGATTGGGCCTAGGTGAAAGGGCAATAATAAAACTTATTTGTGGGTATCATGGGCCCGGGCCCAACGCGTTGTGGGTACCTCGAACCTAGACCCAACACCCACGACGGCCCGACTCGACCAAACGATGAGGAAGCGATCCGTCGAACCATGGGTACGGCGATCCTCGACGATGTCGAAAGGGGTTAAGCCCACGACATTGGCCGCCCATGGCGAGTGCGGAATTGACCTTACTTTGAACGCGGGGTTTCATATGACCGGCCCATGAGCGCCAGCGACCTTCCGCCGGGCGGCAGGGATTTCCTTGGCCGGACGGCTTGCTTAGCTTAGGCGCTTACTTTCTGACTGACGATTCTCAATGAGTTGTCGGTCAGAACACCTGAGTGAAAGTTCATTTCGTGATGAAACTTCGTCGCGCCCCGACAAAATAGGAGGCACGCTCAGTGAGTATTACTATCCCGGGAAAGCAATTACATAAAGGGAGAAACGAGAGTCACCTTTCGAAATAAGAGCCAACTTCCCACCATTAGGGAAGAAATCGTCCACCTTAGGAAAGAGTTGGTTTCTATCTGCCTCCATAAAGGAGACAAATCACACCGAATAAAGATACGCATTCTGTCCCGAGGAACAATTTTTTCACAACTCACAGTCTCTAGAAAAGGCTAACTTTGCCATCGGAGGGCGACAGAGATCACCCCGATCGTCTTCGTGTTTATTTGCAGTTACTTCTCGGGTTCTTGTCGGTGATAGAATGCCCTGACTGATCCATTGGCTCTGTTTGAGACCCTGATTAGTGCGGATGCGTGAAATCAGAACAGAAGTCGCAAAGGTGGTGCAGAGCGCTGGGTACATCCGCTCCCAGGCGACCCCCCGATCTGCAAAGTCTTGGCTGTTCCCAAACATCCCGCAGAACCGTCGGAATTTAGTACCATGACTAGCAATCCCGCGAACCTAGCCCCCGAAGACCAGTTCCTTCTTTGGCGTCAGAGCTGGAGCGAACAAGAGGAAGGCGGAGGCTAGGCGGGTGGCCGGCTGGCACGAGAGGCGAACAAGTTGCGGGAAGAAAACGGCGCTGCGAGGCCGGTTGGAAGCCGGCACGCGGCTTGTCGCGAGCCTCCTCGCCCTTTTCCTCCTTCCGGGTCCTGAGAGCCAAGGGGCGCTATGCCGGACGATATCGACCTCCCAGACGGATGAATTATCCTGCCGCGAGTTCCACCTCCGTGTGCATTCACACCATCCTCGAGCAGCGCGGAAGCCCACTCGAAAAGCCGCCTCGCCCAGGGCGGTCGGTCCATCCGGTGTTCGCAGAGAGGCATCGGACGCGGGAGACAACCCGAGCGAGGGAGACCCGAGCCAAACCGCCCCATGCTGCTCAACAATATGTGCCCGAATGACCCAGAGACCTCTAAGGCCGGGTTCCGACCATATACGCCTTTCATGTAGCGCCCCAGGCAGGGGTCAGTTGACTACCGTCGACCAGCGGAATGCTCGGGAATGTCCGGGCGACCCGGCCATTTTTCACGAAAATCGGGCCCCGAGGAGTCTCGCTGTACGGGAGCTCTGCCCCAGGAATACAAGGCACATCCCCAGCTTGGTCAATATAACAGTCTATGATTAACGGCCATAGGCTCATAAACCAATACTAATAACAATGTATATATATTTCCAACTATCGACCATAGTTGAGTTCAAAGTTTACTCTTATACGACACATATATTAAAATTAGAGAAATTCTAATACATGTCATAAACCAAAGCCACGTCCTTTTCTTCTAAACCTCGGTCTACGGACGAAGCGGGTCCCTACGCACGCTCCACAATGCGCATGGAAATAATATCCCTTCCGACGGGATATTTAATGCTCGGTAGTGGAATCCTGCAAGTGGGCTCTCTCCACAAGTCGCCGATGCAATGCTCGAAATAAACATTCGAGCAAATGCGTGATCTGCTTCAATGTCCTGGCCCGATCATCTCGTACTAGAGTCTCACGGAAACTCCTCACACTAAAACCCAAGCCTCGTATGAGAAATTATTATGTTTATTTGTTTGTGGATAGCCCTCAGATGTATATATATCAATTGGACCGTCTCCGACGATTGATATTGTTATGGAATGCCTTAGATGTATATCGATTGGGCCATCTCAGACCAGTTGATATTATGGAGGCCCATTTACCCTCCCGATGTATATCAAATTGGGCCGTCTCAGAGCGATTGATATTTTAGTATGGACTACCCTCCAGTCATTTTTAGTTTTAGACAACCCTCAGAAACCATTTTCTCTGGGCTAAATCCTCATGCACTCACTCCCTACCGTCCTAGGGTGTCCAGTGCATATGGAATGCAATGATGCCAATTCCATTACGATCTATCTTAGCGTACAAATATATAAACATGCATATATTCACATAAAAATTAAATCCACACAATCATGTTATGTAATTTCTCATTCGTCGCATCAAATTAGACTCACGTGGGCTAATGATCAAACAGAGAAATTCTACTTGAATTACTCGATAAGCAATATTAATTCAAAAGAAAGTTAATTTGAGAACCGCGTTTCGGGAATAGTGAAACCCACCGGTTCTATAGAAAAATCCGCAATCGTCGGTTAAGCAGTAAACGAGGTTTGTGGCCGTTCACCGTATACATCACAGCAAATTTAATCCATAAATCGACACACAATTAACCGCATTTTGCCGCAGTTGTGCGAAGCGGGCTTAAAAAAATTACAAAAGTCGGTCCTAGAAGTTTTGGGACGATCAAGCGACCGTTGAGGGGCCTCGATCCAACGAAACATTGAAAAACACTTAAATAAAGTGTAAAACCCAAGTAGGGAGAAACCCACACCTCACGGGTTGTGCAAAAGCTCCTTAAATCCGGTACCCGTGACACTCCGCGTAAATGACTTTCCTTCTTGTCAGGCGCCGGCCAGTCGGATCGCCCGTTTTCTTGCATCAAATTTGGAGCTCACTGCATCAAATTTTCCATTTCACGTTTTCTTGCTTTTGGTTTAATGAAGGAGATGGTTACTATTCAGAATTTTGTCATTTAACTCATTTAAAACAAATTCCAAAATGACCGTCATGTCCTTCTTTTCCCAGTTTTGACATTCGGCGCTATCTCGGCGATGAAATTTTCATCATTTCTCTCCACCACCCGCCCTGGCACATGAGTACTTGTTATATGTGACTTTTCGTCGCATCAGTGGTTTCACGGCTTTTTGACAGCGATGCCGCCAGCGATGTAAACCGAAGCGTCTGAAGTGACGAAGTATACATGCTAGCTAGATTTCGGCGAGGCGATTCCAGCGGTGAAATCGTTTCATCATCGAGTCCGGAGAATAAATTTTGGATTTTAGCAGAATTACAATTTTGTAACAAAATTACGATTTTGCCATTTTCCGAAGAAATTAAGATTTCTCGGGTTCTGATTCTCCTCCTTAAAAGGAATTTAATTACGAAGTACGGGCGATCTGTCGCTCACATGCATATGCATAGTGCACTCTATCATGCATGTAGATAGTCATTTAAATCTTAAACGATTAAACCACGCACCTTCATCCCTAAACAAGAAGGGATAGTCGGCGCGCGTGTGTCTCGCGTTCCCGTTGACTCCTCCACTCCATAGTGCCGCGCCGCCTCTCACTAGCCTCACGGTCTTGCGTCGCAAGCGATCCGCGGCTATCAAAATACATCTTGGTCCCTCCTCGAAGGTCCCATTAGTGTCAGCCTCAATCACGTCCCCGATCCACCCACCGTAATTACGGATCGGGTATACTTCGGAGCATGGGCGTGAAATACCTCGTGGACACGACATCTTCCAGGCCCCGTGCGCCCGACCGTTCACCAGCAGCCCGATTACCTAACTCCTCGAGGATCTCGAAGGCTTCAGTAAACCTCGTGATAGCTTCGCTTGCCGAATCGACTCCTCCTCTCTTAGGCATCACCTTGAAAGCGTGATCCCGACCTCGAACTCTAAGGGTCGTCTCACATCCGCGTAGCTCTTCCTCACAGGCTGCGAGGCGGGTGAGAGAACTATTTGTCGTATCAAGCTCACATTCTCGGAGGTGTCTCTAATCAAATCAGGACCAGTGATGGAACTCTCTCCCACCTCGGTCCAACATAACGGTGATCTACATGGCCTCCCATACAATGCCTCATATGGTTCCATCGTATGCTCGCACAGTGGCTTGTTGTTGTAGGCGATTCCGCAAAGGCAATGCTCTTTCGGCTGCCGCTTATGATCGGGGCCAGCGTGCTCGCTGACATGTCCTCTGCTACTGTATAGTCCTCGGGTAGGCCATGCATGCGAGGGTGGAAGATTTGTACTTATCGTCATTTATTGTGCCCATAGCCTTTTGGAAACTCTTTCAAAGTGTGCGTAAACAGGTCCTATCAGGCACTATGGATCTGCCGGGTACTCCATGTAAATGGTATTTCTGAATATACAGCGGCGAATCTCTCCAAGGTGAAGGTCATTCGCACGGCTAGAAAATGTCTTAGACTTCCGTGAGCAGATCCACTATCACCCATGCCGCGTCATGCCTGCTGGCGTCGTGGCAAAGTGGGTCACAAAGTCCATTGTGGCGTGCTCACTTCCGCCGACCTCGATGGGTGAAGTAGCCTATTTATTACGGTGCTGGCTTTAACTGGCGACATGTGAGACTTGTCGTCACCGCGAAGAAATCTCTCGTGTATCTTCGCTACATTTCGTTATCTGCGGCGAAGATGCGATACGTCTTGCATTACTGGATGCACGGCCGTCCGAGCGGTGAAACTCCACGAGAATCTCCTCTCTCAATCGATCAATCGGGGAACCACTACCGGAGTCCACATGTCGAACACTACCATCTGCGTGAGCGGTCGACCCTCGTCACCCGTGCACGGCTGTGCGGTCCGATGGACACTATCTGCTGCGTCACGCCCTTTGGGGACTCAATCACTGCAGCGCGAGAGGCGGTGTAGCCACTAAACTTCCTAAGGTACCCACGAGTGCGCTCGTATCTTTGTAGCCCCGGAAATTGTCCCACGGTCTCGAGCATCCGCCACTCCCAGGAAGCTATATAGCCCAGCGCTCCTCGTGACTTTATTGAGTGTGCATCAGCCACCATTTGCCTTACCGGGATGGTAATGCAAGTGATCATCTCCTAGGAACTCCATCCATCTGCGTTGCCTCATGTGAGGCCCAGCTGGCGTGAAAATATACTTTAGACTTTTATGGTGATTGCGATACACCTCGAACTCCTCGTAGGTATAAGTAGTGGCGCGAATCTTCAAAGGCGAAGACTACGGCCTTGACTCCATGTCGTGTGTGGGGTAATTACGCAAGTGATTCTTGACGGCAGAACCATAGCTACTACCCTCCGGTTTGCATCAAAACACATCCCAGTCCGGCCCTCGAGGCATCACAATCTGCTTGTTGCCCATTCCCCAATGGGAACTATCAAGATGGGGTAAAGAAGTAAGTCTCCTCTTCAACTCTGGAATGCCTCCCTCGCGTCCGGTCATCCCGATCAAACTTGACCTCGCCGAATTGACCTAGTCATAGGTGCGCTGCTATCATCTGGAGAAATCCTCAATGAATCTCACAGTAATACCCGGCCCGATCGAAACTTCATCTCGAAGGCGACTTCGGCCTCTCCCGACTCATCCTTTGCCTCGACCTTCTGCGGGTCGGCGACACTCTTGATGACACCACGTGTCCCGAGAAATCTCACCTCGATGCGAACTCGCACTTGCGAACTTAGCGTCTGGTGATGGTCTCTCGACAAGCGCAAAGCCGATCCTCAGTGTTGATGCTCATTGCTCCGCTCGTGGGAGTAGATCAGGCGTCATCATCCCACACGAAGACTCACGACAAAAACGGATCTAAATAGGGTTGGAATATCTATACATGAGATCCATGAATCTTCTTTGGCGCGTTCGTCAATCAGCATCACCATATTTCAAGTGCCCATAACGCGTCCTAAATGTTGTCTTAGGTATATTTGTATCCCTAACCCTCAGCTGATGGTAACAAGTGCGAAGGTCTATCTTGGAGTAAACTCGCGCTCCTCTTAAGTGATCAAACAAATCGTCGATCCTCGGTAATGGGTTTCGATTCTTGATCGTAACCATTATTTGTTTGTAGTCAATGCACGGTCGGGTCTTGTCCTTCTTCTTCGCAAACGGAGTCGGGCGCCTCATGGTGGGAGTGCTCGGTCCCAATGAACCCTTGTCCGATAGCTCACGTGGCTGGACTCTGAGTTCTGCCAACTCAAGCGGCGCCATCCTATATTGGAGTCGTAGAGATGGGTGAAGTCTGAGGTGTAACGATACGGGGAGATCTCGACCCTCTGTGGAGGTAGTCGGGTAGCTCACATCGGAAAAACATTATCCACACTTTTCATAAATTACTCGAGGTAGATCTAAAGTGCGGTCTCATAGATCCTCAGGGAATGAGCTTACTTCTTGACCACTTCTTGTCTGACACACGGACTCGTATCTTTGTCTAGGGCAAAATATCATCTTGTCCCCACTGAAATACCACCACAGTATCATCACGTGTGTGGCGGGTAACCCTCTGGCGCTCACAATCGATAACGACCGCAGTAATTTTTTTGCACATCGTACGTCCATCCCCCAGGATGACATCGAACTTCGACATGTCTATGATCCTCGGGTCCACTTTGTAAGTAGAGTCCCGAGATCTCAGAATTTCATGCTTTCGACATATCATCCCCTAGTCTCGCCCTAGTCCCTAGGAGAACTCACATACAAAGGCTCCTCCCCAAGGTCTCGACCTCTTGGCCAACTCGATCTGGCGATACGTGATGAATGAATGCAAAACACCCGGAGATCAAATAACACTCTAGCCCGTATACGAGATAGCAAAGTACCACTGTATAGCGGGCGTCTGGCCGACTCGGCCTAACGATTGTGGCCAGTGTAGACACGCCTGGACCAGCAGTGTCCCACACTTTGTGGGATTAGATCCCTACGCCTCTACCCGTACTACGGCCTCTCGGACTGCTGTGAAAATGTGGGATTGCTGTGTGGCTCCACACGGCCCGAGGCCGGGCTCCTGCGCTGTGCCAGTCACACCCGTGGAGGGCGTGCGCCATCCTCTCTATCCACGCTCTTGTTGGGACTGTGATGTCCCGAACCACAGGATCCACACACGTCTTTGGGGGCGATCCGGTCTCGTAATGTCCAGTACTGCCGACAATGGTAGCACCCATACGTCGTCGACCATGATTCTCATCTGTCCACTGGCTTTGGATAGGCGCGCGACTGGAACCCTCGTGAACTAGAAGCTCTACGCCTCTTTCTGGCTGGAAGAAGGGTGGCTTGTCCCTTCCTCTTACACCACTAACACTCGCATCCAGGAGTGCTTTCAGAAATCCTCCATCTCTCTCTCTGTAATTGGTCGTCCCTGACCATGGAATCCGTATCTGTGAGGCGGAGTCCCTCTGATCCTGGCTGAATGGACAACTTTAGTCCATTCTCGAATCTCCCTAACCTTGGCCATGTACGTGGCCCACGTGTCGTCAGAATCGGGCTAAACGTGAATCTAGCCACGTAGTCCATCACTAACATCGCTCCACGCTTTGGCTACAAGACTCCCCGGGCCTTGGCATGCCCTCGCGGAGTCTACCTGAGAGTACTTACCCATGAAACCGATCCTAAAACTACGCCATGTCATAACCTCTAAGTCTAGAAGTCACAGCCCATCTCCACCACATGCACAGTCATTATCGGAGGTGATCTCCATAGCCTCCAGTACGTTCTCGATCTGCATAAACCAATAGTCTACCACCATCGGGTCTCCTCCCCCTGTGAACGTCGGAGGATGATGCGCTCTAAACCTCTGGAGGTTACTAGGACCTCCACGACTACCTGCTATGCTAGCACATTGCTATAAATTTGCAGCTAAGTAATACCTATCAGCCTCTTACAAAGGCCGGTGATCAAATGCGGTGGTACGGTCAAATGCCGGTGGTGCCTGACTAGTACCCCATGGACGTTCTCTATGTCCTCGTCCTCTACTAGCCATTTACACAATTAACATGGCAGTTAAATCCAATCACCGATATCTACAAGGCATAAATGGCCTCGAGGCAACTGATACATCTGTATCATCCGGTGTATACGCATTGTCCTTGCATTTATAGGTATTGCAAGGCAATCAGTATACATTTAAAACATTTTATCAACAAAAATTTCATTTTTTGAAAATTTATTTACCGATAATTTTGTCAAATTTTATTTGATTTTGATTTGACTTTAATTTAAAATTTTTCATTTATTTCATTATTTCGATGTTTGGAAAATCACTAAAAATTACTTCTTTTTTTCATTTTCTTGAACACTCAAATAAATTTATAAAATTTTATTTTCTCTCATTTTCTTTAGTTTCACACCTTGTAAAACCTTAGAAAATAATTTTCTTCACCTCTAAACCAAATAAATACATAAAATTTATTTTATTTATTTATTTATTTTTCTTTCTATTCTGGACCATGTTGTCCAAAAATTTCTCAAAACCTCATGATCTAACACCAACCAAATAAAATTTATTAAAATCTACTTATTTATTATCAATAAATTTATTAAATTTTATCTCATTTTCATTTTTTTCATTTCCAGTAGCCTCCTTGCTACTCCATACATACGTGGCTTGAACACTTGCAATTCCTACCCTTCCAATAATAATTTTATGAGTTCACTTTAAAATTCATTTAAAATTTTATTTCATTGTCCTTAAACCAAATAAATTTTGTAAAATTTATTTCTTTATTTCCTTTGTTCCAATTTACACACTGTAAAAACTCCAAATTTTCCACACTTCATCCTATGCTATCAACCAAGCATATCAATCATATAATCTCAATCACATAACATCTAACAATTCATGTTATGCACAACCAAGCATGCAAGCACACTTCAAAAAAATCCAATCACACAAAACACACCAACGCATGCATGCAGTGTCTTAGTTTTGTCCTGTGATTTCCTAGGTAATCTCATACCTAGACTTAACATCAAACCACACCTAGTGGTGATGTTCTTAGACCTCAAAGACTATGGCCTAAGCCCAAATCCCCTCAAGCCCTAGGTAGTCGTATACCTAAGGCTACGTCTGCATTTGTGGCGCCCCAAACCGGGGGTCGTTGACTACGAATCAACCCTTGAGGAATACTCGTGAATGTCGGGCGACCCGACATTTTTCAAGAAAATCGGGCAGAGTCTCTTTTTTATGCGAGGGAGCTCTACCCCAGTAAAACTGTCCCAAGCAGGTCAATATAACGAGTCTATGATTAAAACGGCCACTTGGGCTCGCTAAACCAATACTAATAACAATGTATATATATTTCCAACTATCCAACCATAGTTAAAGAGTTCAAAGTTTACTCTTATACAACACATATATTAAATTAGAGAATTACAATACATGTATCGTAAACCAGCGCTTGTCAGGCTTCTTACAAACCTCGGTCTCTAGGGCCGAGCCGTCCCTACGCACGCTCCTGTACACACAGCCAAATAATATCCTCAGCGGGTGAGCTAATGCTCGATAGTGGAATCACCTAAGTGGGCTACTCTCCCAGAGTGCTGTCTGATGCTCCCAGAAATAAACACACATTTAAGCAAATGCATGATCCTACTTCAATGTCTAACTGATCATCTTGTACCCGAGTCTTCACCGACTCCCTCACACTCGCCTAAGCCTCGTATGAGAATTATTATGTTTATTTGTTTGTGGACAACCCTCCGATGTATATATATCAATTGGACCCGTCTCGACCCGATTGATGTGTTATGGACTACCGCCCGATGTATATCGATTGGGTCAAATGCCAGACGGTTGATATTGTTATGGTTTTACCCTCAGTGTATATCAATTGGGCGATCTCCAGGCGATTGATATTTTTAGTATGGACTACCCTCAGATCATTTTTAGTTTTAGACAACCCTCGAAACCATTTTCTCTAGACTCATCTCATGCACTCACTCCCCTGCAGATCTGGGGTGTCTAGTGCGTATGGAATGTAAATCTTAAATTCCATTACGATACATAACACATGCAAATATATAAACATGCATATATTCACATAAAAATTAAATCACACAATCATGTTATGTAATTTCTCATTTCATCACATCAAAGAAATTAGCTCGTGGGCTAATGATCAAACCGCAAATTCTACTTGAATTACTAGGCCAAACATATTAATTCAAAAGTTAATTTGAACAAACATTTCGGGAATAGTGAAGCACTTCGGTTCCCTATACCGGAAAATCCTAAATCATCGGTTCGTTTAATGGCTTGGGGTTTCCACGGCCATTGCGTACATACATGCAGAAGCACCATTTAATCCATAAATCAACACACAATTAACCTGCATTTTACCCACCAGTTGTGCAGAAACGGGCCTAAAAAAAAAATTACAAAAATTCGGTCCTAAGTTTTGGGACCGTCAATGGCTCCGTTCAAGGCCTCTGATCAAACGAAACCAGTAAAAAACACTTAAATAAAGTGTAAAGCCCAAGTAAGGGAGAGAAACCCCTACCTCACGGAGTTATACAAACTCCTTAAATCCATTGCCTGCTTGAAGCCCTCTCCGCGTAGAGCAGCTTTCCTTCTTGTCCCGAAGACTGCCGACGGTCGGATCGCCCGTAAATCTAGAGAGAAGTGGCTCTCTCTCTCTCTAGAATTAAAATCTGGATCTCACTGCATCAAATTTTCCATTTCACATTTTCTTGCTTTTGGTTTAATGAAGGAGATGGTTACTATTCAGAATTTTGTCATTTAGCTCATTTAAAACAAATTCCAAAATGTGCGTCGTGTCCTTCTTTTCCCGGTTTGACATTGAAGCACTATCTCGGCCGTCCATTTTCATCATTCTATCACTCCATACCACTTATGGCACATAGTACTTGTTATATGTGACTTTAGTCGCATCGAGAAATTCTTTTTCCGGCGCCCGAATCGCGATGCCTCTGGCGATGTAAATTGATGTCACCGAGGAATTAGACGAAATTATCACGTGCTAGCTAGATTCGCGAGCGATTCCAGCGGTGAAATTTGTTTCCATCATCCGAGATCCGAGAGAATAAATTTTGGATTTTTAACGAAGTACAATTTTGTAACCAAAATTACGATTTTGCCCTTTTTCCAGAAATTGGAATTTCTCGGGTCTTACATTTCGGGGCCGCCGCCGCTCCTCAAATGGTATTTGCACCCGCCGTTCGGGGACCGCAGGACATGCTTTCCACCCCCCTTGGCCGGCATATCCTAGATTATGATCCCCCCGTGGCTTTTCCAACCACCCTTTGCCATGTACGACGGCTCCTCCGATCCATATGATCATATGTTACATTATAATCAGGCAATGATCCTAAGCGCCGGAGATGATCGGTTACTCTGTAAGGTATTCCCATCCAGCCTCAAGGGCCCTGCTTTAGCATGGTTCCACAAGCTCCCTAACGGATCGATACGTTCAGCGAACTATGGGCCGCTTTCGTCTCCCAATATTTATGCTGCATCGAGACAAAGAACGCTCCGGCTCCCTCGATCCATCCTCAAGCGGAAGAGAGTCCATCCCGGGACTTCAGCGAGGTTCGGGCGGGCGGATTCGGATAGACATATACACTATGGATGCGGGTTACGTAGGGCTGGGCGCTTTGAAGTAGGCCACCCCATTCTTCCGGTCTATCCCGGCTGGACCACGGTAACCATGGAAGAATTGTACCATCGAGCGGATAAATTCTCTACCACCCCAGAGAGGATAACATTTGGCGCTTATAGCGGTTATGATGCTTAGCCCGAGCAAATGGCCCGGCCACCGAGGGCCAAATCCGGGCGAAGAAACCAAAGCGAGAACCCGGAAGCGCTACAGATCGACAATCAGAGAAAATAAACCCCCGGGTTCCTTTGCTCTCGACATCACCTATGATGGAAGCCTTACGCCCCTCATTCGGGACCTCCCACGACTTCAAATGGCCCCACGATGAGGCGGTCGAACCAGCGCCAATGGGTCCTGATCGCGACTACCGCAGGGACCATGGCCGTGAAGCCAATCAGCGTCCGAGCCTCGAGTTCGATAGAAGCTTATTCGGGCCCGGCCACCTCGGTGGTGCAGGGGAGCCAGCCGCGAGAGACAACGGCCAGCTCCCACAGCGGCCCGGGCGGGTGGCGGAAGTGAATTTGTCGCCAGAGCCTCGACTGACCTGAGCTTCATAGTGGGGGCCGACCAATGACGATACCAATCCAGCTTGTGAGGAGAAGAATGCTCGGGGCGGCCTCGGTTAGAACCGGTAAACCGCCGTCGGTGATCTGGGAAGCGTGACGGCGCGGCGGTGGGCGGCTCTATATCCTTTCCACCTATTAACACACCGCAGTTGCCCACACCCTGTATGACGCCCTTGTATTAATTGTATGTATTAATGGCTTTGATGTACACAGGGTCCTCGTCAATCCAGGCAGTGCGGCCGACCTGCTCCATATCCTAGCTTTTAAGCAAATGAGAGTCTCGATTGACCATCTCCCGCACTCCCACCCCAGCGGGGATTACATCGGGGTTCGGCCAACGACCACACTATTGATCGGAGACATCACCTTTAATCAAGCGGGCCGTAACCCGGCAAATGCATTTCTGTGGTAGAAGATTTGGGACCTGTCTTATTTTGGGCGAGCTTTGTGCATGCGTAAGCGGTCACCTTCACTTCACTCGCAACGATAAGTTATCACGACCCGGTGAACAAGTTGACCTCAAAAAGGAAATAGTTAGCCGCGTAACGTGTTATCAAACCTCCTCTGAAGCGGGCAAAAGTGACCACTCTGAAGAACCACCTCTTGAGATCCAACCCTCACAATAGCAATCACAGTCATCCGCCTGGCTCGCCTCGGATGAAAGGGAACCGTTGGCCATGGATCCCTTAGAAACCGTGTCCCTCGACAGGGTGGACAGATGCATCTACATTAGCACCCTCCTCTCCGAGGAGGAAAAGGCCTGGTTATGCCAAGTTATACAATTCAATGCCGATGTGTTTGCTTGGACTCATGCGGATATGCCTGGAATCAACCCAGTTCACGCCTCACCGCAAGAAGCTAGCGTTGCCTGCACTTGGCCCGATGGGGCAAGTGGGGCGTTTCCACCACGAAATCTTGGCGGTCATCAGGTGAGATTGATAACCTTGCGAGAATGGACTCATCGGGGCGATTGAATTACTGAATGGCTGGCCAACGTAGTAATGGTTCCAAAGAGAAACAAATGGAAGTTGTGTGGACTACGGACCTCGACGGCCTTTGCCGAGATGGCTTCCCCGCCCCACATAGATCAGATTGTGGATGCCTCGGCAGGGCACGGTATGCTATCCTTCCTGGACGCTTTCTGGGGTGTCACGAATCCTATGCCCCCGGATGCAAAAAAGACACATCTTTCATCCGCCTCCTGGTTGTCTTGCTATAATGTGATGCCCTTCGGATTGAAGAATGCAGGGGCCACCTATCAGAGGTTGGTGACGAAAATGTTTCGACCTTTGCTCGGCAGCACCATGGAGGTTTATATAGACGATATGCTGGTAAAATCCAAACAGCGTTCGGATCATGCCACTCATCTCGATAGCTTTCCAGCATCCTCAGGAAATATGGTGTAAACTAAACCCTACGAGTGTGCCTTAACCCGGGGTTGAATCTTAGAGCAAATTCGGCTTAAGTGGTAACATAGAGAGGGATAGAGGCAAATCCCATGCAGCTAAAGTCCATCTTGCAATCGTCGGCCCCCAGTTCTAAAGAGATCCGGTATTGACGGTCGGTTAAGCGCCGCAAGTTTTATTTCGCTTCAGCGGCCGGTTGAAACCCGCTTTTACTACGAGTGCGAAGTGGCGAGTGGAGCGAGAATGCGACCGGGGAATTTGCGCCATCAGCGATACCCTTCTGAGCGGAAACCGATCCTTGTGAGCTCGGAACACGGAGACACACTCTATCTTTACCTTGAAACCCCCTCGAGATACGACCAACTAGTGCGCCTTATTTAAGAATTTGAGGATGCGAGGTGAGGCGGTGTTCTTTGTTAGCAAGTCATAGCGATCACGAAAACGGATACACCCACCTCAGGCAGGTGCCTTAGCCCCTGCGGACAGCCGCTAGGAAGCTTCGCCCATACTTCCAAGCTCACCCCGTCGTGGTTTTAACTGACCTCCCACTACGGGGCCGCGATTCAAAACTTGGGTTGTGGGAAGGATGGCAGAAGCAGCAATGGAATTGAGCGAGGATGGCATCGGTACAATGGAGGCTCTGAAGGGGCAGAGTCTTAGCCGACTTCCTTGCAGAAATACCACAATCCGATACTTGCCCGGACGTAAGGGGTTGGTGGATCCTTGTGTCGTCGGGGCTCGGACAATCGGGAGCGGAGCATCTCGGTCTCACGGTTAACCTCCTGCTTAGGGAATGGATCGGCTTGACGATCATTTAGACCGACGTCTCGAGCGAGGTCGAGTGAAGCCTTGATAGCCGGAGTTGAACTCACCCTCGATGTGGGTGCTGACAACCTCCTGATTCGAGACGACTAAGCGGTAGTTTGTAAAGACGAGTTAATACGGGAGGTGATCCGAGAACCGAATGGCAAGGTCTTTTGTGGACTACCCGATCCACGGGTCGGCGCGACTCGCTTTTAAATGGAAGGAAAATGTAAAAAAATGAAAAGAAAATGTGGGTTGATTTTCGAGTTTTGGAAAATCCGTCCTCGAGGAGGACAGTTTTTCTTTGGAGTCGCCACTTACTTTTTGTTGTTATTTTATAAAGGGGAAAACCAAGTAAGAACAAAAAACCCCAATGACTCTAGTATGGAAGCGATCTGCGAGACTGGATTACGGGTCCGGGGTCGATTACCTATCGGGAAGATATCATGTAAGGTAGCACCCCTTTGGGCCGGAACTGGTCCTCTACTAGTGAATTGGGTATGCAGGAACATATGGGTCACGAGATCAGATAGTCTCTTAGGCTAAACATACAACTTAGATCAATGCAACTTGGTGGTATACAGCATGTAAGGCTTTCGACGGGCAAATAGCGTGTACTGTGGTCCCTGGCCATATGCTACATCAAAGTTAGCCAATGAACACCAGCAACATGCATGAACCCAGGCTTACAAAGCATCCATGTGAAATTCATTACCCGACATTAAAGTACATACACCATGGTCCCTAGCAATATTGCGTAAGAGAATTCGATCAAAAGGCTCAAATGCATCACAAATGTCAAAATCAAACAACATGTGCACATATGAATACAAATACCAACGCTAAGCATGTGCAGGTCCCTGGCCATGCATAGCGAGGAATAGGTAGAGCCGAATAATACATCATACATCACATGCATTTAAACCAAATATTGGATCCCTTTAAAAAAGAAGGAAGCAAATCGAGAGGTAAGTGGTTTGCCGCTGCTTTTATTCCACGCTAAAATCCCCTGAAACCAAACCAAACATACCAATTCCGCGTTGCCCGCTCACCCGCTTTGTTCAAACCCGGCGAACTTCAGACCCTAAAGGCAGCCTACGAGGTTCCTGGGGCAACTAAAGGCACCGCCATGATAGATTCGGGCTGAAACATGCTAAAATGAGAGCTGCCATGAGACATCTTACTGCTTAAGGTTGAATCGGTTCTCAACAAGTCAAACGATTGAAAAATTCTGAACCTTTGTCGAAAAATTCCCTCCGCGAGAGTCAGGAATCCAACAAAATAAAGGAATGCGATTAGATTTTGAATGACCAAACTACTTAAACAAAGAAAAGTACCCAAACTATCATTACGGAAAGCCTAACCCGATGAACAGGCGGGTTGGTTTGACTAGTCCATCTCGTTGAGAGGCTCTCAAAATTTTCTGAACCTTCCTAAAGATTCAGGGAATCTAACAAAACAAAACGGTGATCGATTCATTTCGGATGGTGAGAACCTTGAAAACAAGCCAAACTATCAAGCGCAGTTCTGAGCCTAACCTAAATGAACCGACTGATCTGGTTTCCCAACCAGTCCATCTCGTTGAGAGAGGCTCTAAAAATTTTCCAGAACCTTCTTAAAAGATTCAGGAATCTAAAAAAACAAACGGTGATCGATTCTCATCTCGGATAGTGAGAACAACAAAACTAAACCAAACTACCCAATACGCCATTCACGCAAACCTAACCTAAGTAGGCAGAAACGATACGGTTTTCCCAACCAGTCTATCTCGTTGAGAGAGAGACTCTGAAATTTTCCAGAACCTTCTAAAAGATTCAGGAATCTAACAAAACAAACGGTGATCGATTCTGGCTGGATGAGTGAGGCCAGCAAAACAAACCAAACTACCCAAACTGCCGTTCTTGCCAAACCTAACTAAATGATCAATAATGCGGTTTCCCCAACCAGTCCATCTCGTTGATAGAGGCTCTCAAAATTTTCCAGAACCTTCCTAAAAGATTCAAGAATCTAAAAAAACAAACGGTGATTGATTCTCAGCTCGGATGAGTGAGAACCAACCAAAACAAACCAAACTACCCAAACTGGGTTCACGCAGAGCTAACTCATCGACAGAATTGATGCGGTTTCCCAGGCAATCCATGCTTGTTGAGAGAGAGGCTCTCAGAAATTTTCCAGAATCTTCCTAAAGATTAGGAATCTAACAAAACAAAACGGTAATCAATTCTCGGCTTGGATGAGTGAGAACCAACCAAAACAAGCCCTGGGTTGTTCTCTAAAACCCTAAATTTACTTGTGAGCTGTTGAACCGGCTCTCACGTATGAGCGTGAAAACGACTCAAATGGGAGCCTCAAATTTGATCCAGAATGTCTCTTAAAGAATAGAGTGGGCAGAGTCTATTCTTACCTCTTCCTGGCAGCGAAAGAAACCAAGCTAAGCATCAAGCGAATCGATGCGCGATGCGTTTGACCGGAAAAGTGTCCTCAAGGTCCCTTCTGCGCTACAGTCTTTCTCTCCTTTTTATGCGATTCCCCACCTTAGCTTCTGAGCCTACCTGGTGGTACCACCTTCAAGCTTTGAAAGAGCGATCAGTCTCGGAAAGAGCTTCCCCATTAACTCCTCTCCTCATTTCCATGCAATTTGAATATCTTAAGTTTTGACTTGCTTCTCTACCTAAGTATCCATATGGATTCATGGTGGGCTGCATGCTCGCAAGCGAGAATTTGAAATGGACCCACAATACCTTGTGGTCAGTGGAGCTTATAGGCCCGAACCATACCAGGTTTGGGCTCGAAATCACAAAAAACGGCGCTCCACACAAGGCGCCCGACTAACGGTTGAACCAGATGCCAACGGTCCATCGGTTGAGGAAAATTATGAATTTTGATATAATGACCTGAAGAATAAGAAGACCAAAAAAAAAAGCGATTGCACCATTCCAGAATGGGATGAGGGAGATATAGGTAGAAACAAGGAGGTGCTCACCAAAAATCACCAAAAAAAAAACGATGTTGTATATCTGCCTTGATGGTCAGTCGACAATTAATTCAAACGGTTGAAAAGAACAATTTTGCGAAACCTCATGGAAAAGCAAGAATCAAAACAAGCGGTGAACAATTAGAGTTAGGACTGAGGGAGATATGATCGAAACAAGATCAAAGTGCTCGAATTTAATATACTCTAATAAACTTTGATTGAGCTAAAACCTCGAGGGCCCCACTTGCTTCTATAACATGATGCGATAACTAAAAAAATAAGCCATGATGACACTCTAAAGTAGTTACATACGCACTCGACGGATCACATACAAAACACGAGGCTCGAGACGGTAAACCTAAAGGGCCTAATGGTGTTATATGAGAGCGATGGGTGAGTGTGACACCCCATAGGATAAATGCAGTGGTGAGGGGCGAAGTGAAGTCTCTGAGTATGCTTCCTTAGTCGAAACGGCCCGAGTACCCTCTCGGCTGGAGACTTGAACACGTCCCGAGCGCGAGAGGGCCGATGCACCGATCGCTATTGTGTCGTTGTATCGGTTAAAGCGATATACCCCATCTACTATCAACCACACTCATCCCATGCGCATCGCCAAGTAAACCGGATAAGGCTCCTCAGATCTAGATAGACCCTAAACCATAGCAGAGAGCTGCGAATGTGAAAGCAATTTACACAAAATCCAGGTCGGTCGCGGTTCCCCGCGTAGGCGAGCCCATTTATGCAACGGTCCCTCGGCGGACCATATTTGAATGTAATAAACTCCCCGACAGGCCGGTACGTATTGGTGAGTTACATGAAGGTATATCACGGAAACCGGGAGGGAAGAACCGCTCACGGGAGCACACGAGAAGTATCTTGGCGACGTTGAATCTTTGCGGTCACATTCGGAAATGCCTGACCACAACAGCGAATATCCCCGATCCCAGAAATCTCCAGTGTAAGACCTGGTCTCCATCTCTAGTCCATGGCCATTCACACAATGGGGAATTGTTATTGTGGGCCCATTCCCATTGCTCGGCCACGGAAGAAACTATTATTGGTGCGCCCGCAGTTAGCCCCGTTAAATGGATAGAGGTAAGGAAGCCTTCGCATCTATCAAAGACGGAGATGTCACGGTCATACATAAGAACATCATTTCTTGATTCAACATTAAAGATCAATATTATAAGATAATGGCATGATTTGGCAGTGGTATATTAGAGACTTTACCAAAGAACTAAAAATACGAAATTTATACTTCACCCCCCGGTATCCCCAAAGCAATGGTAAGTGAAACCTCAATAAGACCACCTTCTGCTTGCTTTCCCAAAAGTGGTTAGATTAGCTAAAGAGAAATGGGTGGAAGGCTCGAAGTGCTTTCTGGGCTTACAAGGACATGACCGTAAATAGGTGTCTCTCCTTGCACTCATACTGGGATGGAAAACATTATCCTGCCCGAGAAATCGTTCTACCTACATTAACAGCCTTGGAGCCAATGAATGAAGAATCTATGATCAGAGAGTTAGACACTAGTGATGAACTGCGGGAAACAACAGCAATCCGAGTGGCATCCTATCAGCGCCGCCTGGCGAACTCTTATAACAAACGAGTAAAGCCTCGAATGTTCCAGCCCGACGATCTAGTTTTGTCGAAAGTTTTTGAGAATACTACAGACCCCACGGTAGGAAAATTCCAACCTAACTGGGAAGGCCCGTACGTAGTCAGGCGGCTCGGGGAATCGGGGTCCTATGCTATAGACAAAACCGATGGAACCCCTGTACTTAGAATGTGGAGTGCCATGCACTTAAAAGGTATTATCATTAAGAATGTCTTTGTATCCACTGCGGTATGTGCCATGACTCAATACGGGGTCAAACTAAGTCAGGGTGGCGTGGAAATGACTGCAGGCCAAGCATAATACGTCTGTTGGGTAAACTACAAGTGTCGGGTGGCGGAAGCCGAGCCTGCCGACCCGGCATAGTACGCCTGGGCGGTCAAACCACCGCGTCCCGGGTGGCGCGGGGGAGGCCAAACTGCCGTATTATATACGCCTAAATTTGGTCGAACTACAAGTCCGAATTAGGCGCCGGATCTGGGCACACTTGAGACGCAGCATACCACGCCCTGGTGGTCAGAGCTCTAGTCCAGTTGCGCGAGCCGACTGCCGCTCAGCATGGCCAGCGCCTGGGCGGTCAAATTACAAGTCGGGTGGCCGGTGTGGGCCCTGCCCGGAGCCGATAGCCATGCCTAGCTGGTCAAACTACAAGTCCTGGCGGCGCGGGAAGCCGATCTGCCCGGCCCAACATAGCCACGCCTAGCTGGTCAAATTACAAATCCGGGCGTCGCGGGGGGCGATCTGCGGAGCCCGACATAACGCCTGGCTGGTCAAATTACCCAAGTCGAGGGTGGCGCGAGTTCAGACAGCATACTGCCAGGCTCACACATCGGTTGATCAAATTACAAGTGGAACCTTCGATGTCCCACCATGCCCGATCGAACATTGTCGATTAAAATCATAGTGGCTCCGCAGCCCAGAAAAAATGCTACCAATCACATATATGTTGTCACGCCCCATCCGTCGGCGAATGGATCGGCCGAGTCGGTACGAGACTATATCGATCTTTGGAACTCTCATTGACGGTTGCTCTCGGTGAACTTGTACGTAGTTATCTGAGCAATTCTGTAATAGCAAATCATTTTCATATATAAAAAGAACTACCACTTTGGAGTGTTGTCCTTAAACATCTATATACATATCTTGAGTCCCGTTTACTTATACATGTACAATTTTTTTCTAATACAAAACATCGAGAATCGGCGAAGCGGTGCGGTGAGCACCTATCTCTGAGATGGCCTGCTCTGTTGATGTGGGATGTCCTGTCCTCTATCCTTGTCTTACGCCACGTACCTGCGGATTGAACACGTGCTAAGCTTTGCGCTTAGTGGGAACATAAGCATGGACAACCGCAATGGTGACCATCTCAAACTTATACATATGCATTTCATAAATCGATACATATTCTATAACTTTGGTTACTTATCATCTTTACATTCCTATTGCATATCAATCTTTTCCAGTTATGTTTCTATCTTTGACACATCTCTATCTATACTCTTACTGTATTCCTCTTCTTTGTCATCCTTTGCACCTCTGTCGTTCTTAGCACTTGTGCGTTATCGTGTACATAGCATGTTTCGTCTATTCATTCGAAGTATGTCTATCCTTATATTCATATCATATATTTCTTATTCTAGTACTTATCATTTTGATCTATTATCTTTCTAATGGTTCATATACATATCCTATTCTATGCATGTCATATTCTTATACATATATTGCTCATGGTTATATACTATATACCATTGTTATGCTCTATTTTCATGTCGCATTTTCATATCTTTGTATCGCCTACTATGATCATGTCTTTGTTTTCACATCACATTATCATGTTATACTTTTCATATTACTTTCTCTTTCATATTAACTTTCGAGATCCTTTACACTCTTATGCATTTCATATATCATCGAGATCATATAATCTCTCTATGTTCTGAACTTATCGTCGCGTAAGCAGTCTTTATCTTACAGCATGCTCATGCTCATGTCTTTCCAAATCTGTTCAAATCATTTATTTTATGTTTCATGCCTGTAAATACCAAAGAAGTGGATACATGAGACTTATTAACGCTGGAAGGCGCTATACTCACTATACGAAACAGTGGTCTTATTAGGGCGAAGGTCTTTGTACTCCTTTGTTCGAGATAGTGGGGGTCTTTTCATAACTTAGGAGCGTCGTTATCAGCTATCTGAGACAATGATCATCTTATAAAATGACCCAAGGCGCGGTGGTATTCCAACTTTTGGGGCCACGATCAAACGGGATCTATGTACATTGAAGCCAACGAAGTCCGTTACTGAATAAAGCGATATCTTTGCGGACTTAAACTACATTGCATATAACTATCCCTCTACTTGGTCAGACACAGGCAATCCGTTTTATTATATTTTATAGCATATCTCATAAGCATGAATAACTATTGTTATCATGATTGCTTATGTAAAATATACTATAATTACTTTAATCTGTATTCGTTCTCATATCTATAGCTTCATATTACGGTTCTCATATATATCATTTCATATATTAGCATATAGCATGTGCATATAACCTATCATCATGTATGCATTTACTCATTCTTATATTCATACATGCTTATCATTGTGGGCCTCATTCACAGTAATATCTTATATCTTTATGTTCCTACATACTTGTACGTTTTACTTGTGCTTTATCAGACTGTTCTATCTCCCATAGGAGTGCAGGACATAGACTTCTTCTTTAATACCCTTAGGTACCCTTCATGTCCAAACTATTTACCTTTTTATCTTTCTTCTATATTCCTTTACATATTATGTTGCTATTTCTTATTCATATCTATCTTTTGCTTATCATGTATTCCAAATTGACTTTACCCATATTAAATCTACTTATGTTCTTATTTCTTGTTCATATCTACTTGCTGTTTTTCCTTATCTCTGGACCTAATATGAGTTCCACTTTTATCATACTAGGTATGGATGTACTCTTGACTCAATGGGCTTTCCATAGAGTCCAAGAACACCCGAATCGGAGTTCGGACGAAGAGTTGCGTGCCAGAAGTTGGAGGTCGCCACGTGATCAAATCTGAAGCTAATGACTGACGGACATGGGCCCAGGCTCCGATCTATGCGCCCAGTCGACATCTAATATCTTCCTCGAGGCATATGGATGGATTCTTGACTCGATGGGCTTCCATAGAGTCGAGAACACGAAATCGGAGTTGACGAAGGGAGATATGACGCCCGGTTGGAAGTCATGCGCGGTCGATCTTGACGGCGACTGGGCTGACGAGCTTCGGAAGTGACGAGCTCAGTCTAACACCTTGTCACGACATCTAAAATATTCCTCAGGCATATGGATGGATTCTTGACTCCAATGGGCTTTCCATAGAGTCGAGAACACCCAATCGAGTTCAAGCGAAGGAGATATGACCTTAGAAGTTGGAGGTCATGCGCGGTCGATCTTGACGAGCTGACTTGGGTGACGAGCTGCACTGAAGTGTGACGACAGTCTAACCTGTAGTTTGACATCTAATATCCTCCACCGATCCTTATGGATGGATTCTTGACTCAATGAAACTCCCATAGAGTCGAGAACACCAATCGGAGTTCAAACGAAGGAGATATGACCTTAGAAGTTCAGGAGGTCATGCGCGATCGATCTTGACGAGCGCTGTTGACGGTGCGGTGAAGTGACGAGCTGTTTCTGAGGCGGGTGAGCTCTTGAGCGGCGAAGGCTCTGCACAATGAGGATTGAGCTGCATGGCGAGTTGAGCTGCATGACTAGTTGGCTCTGGGGACGAGGCTGCTAACCTCGTTGGCACGACCTCTATGGTGGTATCTCACCCATTTGGTATTCGAGTAAGACCATAACTTAGTCCCACGGGGGTCGAATTGAAATTCAAAATCTAACATCAAGTTAAATTGACGTGGCTACAATTTGCAGAATTCGACTTAGGGTGCGCGTATTTACGACCCAAAACCCGGTTCTAAAGATCAAACTCTTGCATCTACTCGAAAATTGGGAATTTACAGGTTCAACACAACTAGACCCTTCTCAAAACACATATCTAGGAGCCTTAGAGCTCTTCTCAACTCAACCCTACACGAAATGAGTTTAGGAGTTCCCAAACCCAAACCATACACAAGATAGAGGGTTCTAAACCATCTAATCTGTCTAGACCAACACTAGACTTCCATACTCCCGTAGTTTTCATTCAAAACTAAGACATGTATCCATACTCAAATTTAGTAATTCCATACAACCCAAGACATGTATCCGTACAAATATTCACAGTTCCATACTTGTGATCTTCTCTTTTCTTGTTCTTCTTTCTTTTTCCCGTTTTTGCTATCTTTTCTCCAAGACCAAAATGAGATCTTTATTTTTTTGTCTTATCTTTATTTGATCTTATCCCCTTTTTATTTCACTTTGCAAGGAGGAAACTTCCTCCTCTTTCCTCAAACCACTTGTCTCTTAGTATTTTCTTGCTTATTTTATTCTAATATCTTTCTTATATTGTGCTTTGGTCTCAAACTCTCTTTTACTTTTAATTTAACTTATGCATATTCCTACTTTGGCATATGAACTTATTATATTATGACCTTAGATTAAGCTGAATTGAAATAATTTATTTATTTACCCTTAATTTCAAGTTCTTGCTTATTTTATTTTATCTTTATTTTATTAGGATAAATATACTTTTACTTTATTATACCTAAACGGTCAGCGCTAGGGTATATTTCGAGTATTACATGTAACTTTCAAAATAAGCGGGTAGAGATCCAAAAAAGAAAATGTCAAAACACCAAAAATGACCGAAGCAAGAACGAAAAACAAATTGTTTGTTACGATAAACACTAGAAACAAGCCTCGCCTCAACGAAAATGTAAAACTCTACTCATTGGGATCACGATCGCAAGAGCTGCCTCCTGCATGCATTGGAAGAACTACCTCCTCCCAGACAGCGAATGGACTATTCATGAATGGTCCCCTGTTGACAACTATAGGATCGAGGAAGAAGCGACAGCCGTGCTGAGGCAGCGGAGGGGATTGGCAAGGAAATCCGCGGTAAGTGGAAGCGGAAAGGGTTCGGCATGCCGTCGGGATTCGGCTTACTCCGTATGTTGTCTTGTGAAGCGCCAACAACTGTATAATTAAAGAGCGTATCTGCACTTGAGTCAAATCGACCTCATCATCTCCCTTTCGGCGACGACCTTATAGGAAGCGGCAAAGTCATCTTTGGCGGCGACTCTAATCGGGAGCCCGGTTCTCTTGTACGATTATTCATTCTCTTCTTGACCTTCTTGCAAGCCTCCTGTGGCGACCAACACTTCTGGCGACTTCAGCGATTGAACTCATATACGTCAGGCCTCTTACGCAAGCCCCAAAACGCGGCGGGCAGAGCAGCTTCGACTCTATCGGCTGGTGCTAAAGACCCCCTGCGGTGACTAACTTAGCCGCCGCGACCTCATGACGCGTTGCATCTCGGCCTCGGCGGGCGGCTCTCCGGCGGACTCTCTAGCTTCCAGCTCCAAACGACGACACGCCAATTCGTCTTGCTTAAAAGAGGCACTCTGCATTTCTCGTTCTGCCATGCTTGCCTGAACAAACAACCGCAATCGCTCGGCATCCCTGAGCCGAAGCTCGAACTCATGATGCTACAGTGCCATGTTACGGATAGCGATCCGGCTGCCGAAAAGCCATAGCGAGAAGGAAGATATTAATAGCGATAAAATCGCGAAAGCGAACCGCGCGACTTACCCGGCTCGGTCGGCGAACAAAATTGCGGTCGGGACTGTATCCCATCATTAATGATCTGCTGAAAATCTTCATTCGGAGTAGAGGTAGGAAGGTTCACCGAGTAGTTCTCATGAAGGCCCATGCCACGGGCAACTACAGGCACCCGGTAAATGAGCGGATACAAATTATTAAGCCGATCAGCTGCGGATGCCTCGCGATGAGGGTTTAGCGGCGGTAAGTACCGCTACTCTCACGAGGGCGATATCTCCACTTTAGGGGGCTCCGGTCCGCGGGAAGGAAGGTAGTTAAGGGTTAACACCTCAACCGGACGAGTAGGTTTGGGAAGCCCCGACCAGCGTAAGCGTTTGCGGTGAAACTCTCGCCTTCGATCTGGTGGCGAGTCGCGGCGCCAGCGGCCGGATCATCTGCGTTGATTACGGTTGTCGGCTCACGGCCGGTTCGAGCTCACCATGGGCTGGTGGGTCGGCGTGCGCGCAGTCTGGAGACACCGTCTCCGCGGTGACTCGATCGTGAGTGGCACCCATTACCTTGATTTGGGCGGGGAAGGCGCAGATTCGCTCGAGCTGCCGCTTTCTTTTCCGGACGGCATAGCGATCAAGCAACCCTGCCGCCCTCTCCATCTGCTCTTCCTTTTCCAAATCCTGAGGACCGTCTGCGTCGATAAGAACCCAAGGAATAAAGTTCTCACCCACCCGGACCGGTGCGTTACGCACGGCGCCCTTTTCGGCATGACCTTCACCGGCTCGAGTACGCTCGGCTATTTGGGCAACGGGGAGGAACTTCGCTTCGGGCGGCACCTTCGGCTCCCCGAGCCGGGGAGTGGAAGCGAATCGAACTACGGCGAAGAAGCGACGACCTTGATGCGCCGAGCCCGCGCACCTAGCACTCGATGCACCAGGCCCGCTGGATCCCTGGAGAACTGCATTGCGGAATGGAGCCTGCCGTACATCTGAGCACAAAGTGCTCCCGCTTCCGCGACATTTAAGGGGCAATGGCCGAGGGGATGGCGGAAGGGTACTAAGGAAGCCGGGTCGCCTCCTGTGAGATATATTCTCTTGGGTAAGCAGAACCTGGTAATGTAGCTCCCCCTCGAAAATTTCCAGAAGTCGGCGAATCTTCTCAATGCTCGATTTCTCCACCCATTTCACCAGCCTTCCCCTCCAAGACTTTCCTGCATGAATAAACCAACAGTTAACACGTCTTAGAAGCCGGGATAAGTAACGACAAGCTAGAATTGGCACAACTACAGACCTGGGAAGGAATGAGACCGGTTAACGTTAAATGGCAACCCGGGGGAACCCGAGGTCTCATCCCAAGGACCCCTCACTAATAACACCTCTTTCGCCTCCGTCTTTGGCGAATCGGGGAGCCCATTCACAATCTGTAGTCGCGGACTCAAAACTGACATAGACATCCGGCCACCCGACCTTATGTTCAGTTGGTAAATGATAAAAAGCTCCACCAACGTAAGATCAAGCCGGTACAAATGATTCAGCACGCAACAACCAATTAGGATGCGAATCACGTTGGGATGTATAAATGACGGCACGGGTGAGTGTAAGTTGTTTGACTATCGGTGTGGGGAAGCGCGGTCAGAATTGCTAAATGTTCACGGGTAAAGAACACCATTGTGTTCCCCACCCAGCGTGGACTCATCCACCCTTTCCATCAACCGAAGGTCGATGTTATCGGGCACCTTGCAATGCGCCTTTAGCTCCTCCATCGTTAGAGACGCAATGATATTGCTTGCAGAAGGTTTCGCTCGGGGCCGTCCTCCTGGACGACCACTCGTGGAAGTTTCCTCCCGACCCCTCACCATTCTGCAAGCATATCAAAAGGAGAGGAAAAGGTGAATATTAAACCACAGGCACATACAGTAGGTATAAGAATACACTACTAGCCGGCGGCAATGGCAGGCGAAAATGTTAAGACTCTCTCCTCTTCTCTTACAGGCTTTTAACAACCGGAGAGTCATCACCCACCAAGAACTAACCCTATCAAAAGATGATGTAAGATACCTGTGGAGTGAAATGTGCTAACACCTACAACGATAACTCTGGAATAAACGCAAGGAAGAACCAAGTTGGTCGCCGGGAAGAAAGAAGATAAATCCAAAGTGACACACAAAGGAAAAGGGAACAGCTTAATGATGCCTATCTAATATACCTCCGCTTAGGGTATGTAGCCGCATTTAATGCAGCGGCGACCGATCATCTGCACAACATCTAAACCGACACGACGGTTCGTACCCTAGGGCACTGTAGAACACGATGGGCCAGGCTCAAAGGCCGTCCTCTTGGACGGTTAAACCAACCCACTAACAGGTTTTAAAGTGAAGAATCAGTCTTGGATGAAATCATAAAAATACGATAAGGCACAGAAATAAAAAATTACAATTTTATTAATTACACCTAAAAGGTGTTCGGCGATACAAAAGTAATGCTTGATACCAAACTAAGATTTACAATACATTTCAAGCCTACGATTTTTATCTAAGCACTAAGAAGTCCACGCGGCTGCCGGCAGGGCGAATGGAGATGGGGCTGACGAGAAGCGAAAAAACCCCCATCTTTGCTACAAAGGCTAAGAAGGAGGAAAAGGAGAGGATGAGGTTGGTGGAGGGCTCGGCGAACCGCGAGTTTAACGAGAGGTGCCCCACGAATGTAGAGCGCCATTGAGTTTTAGAACCACCCAAACACCTCCCCGAATATTTCCGACTCCTCTCAAACCATATAATCTTTGATAAACCCATGCCCGGACGGCATGGACAACCAATCTGTAACCATCCCACATCCTCCAGTCCATTCACCATAGGGTCTCCATCACTGATCTGATGTTTTTCTCTACCAGATAAACTTGGATAACCAGTGAGACAGCGAACTTCGTCGCTCTCGCCTTTTATAAAGCGCCTACGGAGGCGATCACGAATGATCCGATAGCATCTAATGCAATTCGCGAAAAAGTTATAAAATTCGTGTTAGAAAATTAAGTGGCATTAATAATAAACTATTCCCATTGTCGGCGGTCGAGCTTATTCTTTCCAGCGGGGCGATCTACCTCCCGATGGAAAAGGGGGCATTAATGGTACCATGGAGAAACAGACTAGCAGCGTTGTGGGTACCTCAATTCAGACCGGAACCTGGAGCCCGGTCGACTCGGCCCAACGATACTAAGGCGGTCAGCGAAGACCATGAGTCCTCGGATCACCCTCGACGGAGTAATCGAAGGGGATTAAGCCCCGACATTAAGCCCGGCCCATGAGTGCCCGGTCGATAACTGCCGGGCACTTGGGGATTTCACTGGCCGGCCCGCGGGCTCCGGCCCGACCCAGCTGCCGGGCGCTTGGAGATTTCATAGCCCGGACGGCCTGCTTAGCTTAGGCGCTTACTTTCCGGCGCGATTCTCCCGTGAAGTTGTGTCGGTCGGACTTACAAGTGGTTCGCTCGTAGGCGACCGTCGCCTCGACGAAATAGGGATACGCTCAACGATTAGCCCACATCGGAAAGCAATTACATCTGAGGAGAGCAGTCACCACTTTTCCAGAAATAAGAGTGACTTCCCTTGCACCATTGGGGAAGAAATCGTCCACCTTCGGAAGAAAGTTGGATTTCACATCTTCGCCAATGAGAGCCAATCGCCTGAATAAGGTGCATTCCTAATCTAAAGGAACGATTTTCCTTTCTGAGTCTCGAGAAGGCTAAGTTTGCCATCGGAGGGGCGACGTATCACTCCCGTCGTCTTCGTGTTTATTTTGCAGATTGCTACTAGGTTGCTGTCAATTGGTGAATGCCACGACGATCCATTGGCTCTCAGAACCCAAGAGACCACATTATTCATTAAAGAAATGGTAATGAAAGATTTCTTTTTATGTTTAAACATAATATGTAAGAATATAAAAAGTTAAATGAATTACAATAAATTAAAATTTTGCATGTTTGAACTTAAAATTGGAGGTAAAAATACATTACTAATCTTAATTTTAAATTTTTCAACAAACAAAGCAAACATGGCTTGCACAAAGGACCCCTTAATTATGTCGATGTTGGCAATCTTTACCTTTTGCTGTTAGTGCTATTTCTAATGCTAGATGTATGTGAAAATTGCTCGACGAACACTCGAAGTTTGATTCCTCTTATTTATTTCTTGCCCTCTTCATCAATGCTTTTACAATTAGATCCAACACTAAAGCCGAAAAGTTATTTGACATTATAAATATATCAATTTTATTTTATTAAAATTAATAATAATTTAATTTTTTTTAAATATGTCCATAGCCTAGCTTAGTTGGTAAAATGATCAATGTTTTTGAAAAGACAACATTTTTTTTAAATATATAAATAATTAAAATTTTAAATAATACTTTTTTTTATATTTTATATATGAAACTAAATGATTAAACTAAATATAAATGTATTATCAAATTACATTTTATTAAATATAATAGGTAGTAGAAATAAAAGTAAAATATTTAATTTAATTATACATTTCTGTATTTTTTATTTTGAAATTTAAAAATTATTATATTATTTCACTATTTTTATTGTGAAACCCCGAGAAAATCTAATTTTCTGAAAAATGGCAAAATGGTAATTTTACAATTAATCCCAGAATTTTCTAGATCTTGGATGTGAAGCTGGACTTCAATGTTGGAATCGTCTCGCGAAATCTAGCGGTTCTACGTCGAATTTCGTTAAATTCGAAACGATCAGATTTACACGTTTTCGAACAGCGGCGTAGTGGGGGACACTTGGTGCATTTTGGTGAAAAACCACGGTATGCCTGCGTGTCGAAGTGCTAAATCAGTCAAGTTGAGCTCAAGTGTGGGACCCACATGGACATGTGGCAACACATGATTGGAGGGAAATCCAAGATAGATGGATAAGGTGATAAGGGTAATATAAGGAGCCACTTAGAATTGAATGATGAGTGAAGGTATCTCGCTTGACTTCTATCTTCTCCCCTGACCAGGTTGGGAGAGAGGGAGAAGGAAAAGCCCAGCCAGATTTGAAAAAGAGAGAGTTTTATAGAGAAACTCGCCTTCTCTTACAAGTTGCAAGCAATCGGACTGCTTGATTTCAGCGAAGCAGAGGAAGAAGTTCATCTACTCACGGCAAGGAGCTTCGCATAGAACCCGGAATCGGGAGTTTCGACAAACTCGAGAGTGGAGTCTTCTCCTACTTTGGTTACTTTTTACCCCCAGGGTTGTGTGGTGGATTGTCTTGCGGCCAAGGGAATGGTTGGTTGTATTTTGAATATGAAGGCTGTACGTATGGTAGTACACATGAACCAGACTTTAGAACTGGTTTTTGGGTGGGAAAGAAAGGAAATTTGGTAGTGTGTCCTTCTAGTAAATGGTAGCCACATCAGTGAACTTGATGTGCTTTTGAATTCACCGGTCGGACATACGCCAGATAAAGTGCATGGTCTTAGTCAGCAGGGTCAGCTTTGTAGAGGTCGGTACGTAGAGGTCAGCTGGCCGGAGGTCAGCTGGCGGATATCAGCTCGGTCAGAGGAATTAAGTGACTAAGATTGACGGTCGGCCGGCTCGGCGGTCATTTCGACCCGGAGGTCATTTCGGCGGAGGCGACCCATGCGAGGCCTCAACGAGACGATATAATTTCTTCGTCGAACTCCGTTTGGAGTGTTCTTAGACTCTATGGAAAGCCCATTGAGTCAGTCCGTGTTATACCTGGAGGACAGTAGGTGTCAAGCGATCTCGGGCGAGATCGGTCGGCTCTGCAGTTAGGTGCTTCGGTTGGTTGGCTATGTGTGACCTCTGACCCGAGGAAGATCGTAACTAGCCGTCCGAACTCGATTTCCGCGTGTTCTTGGACTCTATAAATCCCGGCCAATTGATTCCATTCATATTACGATTTGGAGGACAGTGGGTGTCGGTAGAGCTCGGGCCGGTCGGTCGGCTCGGCAAGTCGAATTGACTCGGTGCGGGTTTTGACTACGTGTGACCTCGACTTGAGGAAGGTCATAACCTTCTTTGTCCAAACTCCGTTCGGGTGTTCTTGGACTCTGCCGAAGCCATTGAGTCAAGATTCCATTCATATTCCTGAGAAGGATAGTGGATGTCAGGCCGAGCTCGGGCGAGTCAGGTCGAGTCGGCGAGGTTTAGTACGCGTGACCTCCGACTTTGGAAGTCGTAAACGCTGTGACTCCGTTGGGCGTTCTTGGCTTCTATCGACTTAGTGAGTAAGAATTCCATGTATTCGCGTGGAGGGCATTGGGTGCTGAATCTGGCCATCAAGGTCAGGTCGGCCGGGACAGGTCGGGTAGGTCAGCTCGGGCGGGGCGGCTGCTCATGACCTCCGACCGCCAGAGTCATAACTTCTTTGTCCGAACTCCGTTTCGGGTGTTCTTGGACTCTATGGAAAGCCCATGAAGTCAAGATTTCAAATATGTGCCTGTAGAGGGCAGTAGGTGATCATACCTTGCTGAAAATCTATGTTTTGAACCAAGTGTGCAGGTTGCATGGTTGTGTAGAGGTGAATAATCGGGATATGACATGACCATTGCATGGCATGTTGTAGGCTATGGTATTGGGTATGGTATGGGTTGTCTATGGGAGGCCATGAAAGGCCATATGGTTTAGTTCAAAACTTGGGACTGAAGGATAGAGGATTTCTATGACCGCACAGTCCAGGCGTGGTGGGTTGGGGTTTGGTGAAGCTGAAAGTTCCCCAGGTTTTATGGTAGTTTGATGTGTATGGATGATTTGGAACCAAACTGGTTCGTGATTGTGAATGGGCCGTGAGGTACCTTGTTGGATGGGTCCAAGATTGTGACCTTGTTGTGTGTTATGGCTTGTGTGAATAACATGCAGTGTGAATATGACCTGTTATGTATGCTGTATGATGTATTAACATGGGTTGAGCATGGAGGAGAATTATATGTATCAATTATAATTATCCATGGTATGTTGAATCATTGCATGTGCACTTAGGTGAGGAGTAACCCATGTAGAATAATTTCACTACTGGGCATTGCTCACTCTGTCGAGGGAAAATTATTTCAGGTACCGAAGGTTCACCTGGGGATGGGACGCATCCGAGGTCTTAGAGACGAAGAAATGACCATATATGGCCTTGTTATGTATTTTGTAAAAATGCAGGTAAGGCTTGATTTTGGGATATTATAATTAACTCTTTTTTATATAAAAAAATACATTTTTGTGAGTATGGATGTATGGTAGATGTGGTCATTTACTCATGTATAGGTCTCGTGATATGAGGCAGTGATAGCGAGGTTGACGGTGGTCAACGGAACCCCCGGGAATTGGGGCGTCACATTTATATTTATCATTAATAATTATTATGAACTAAATGTTATAATTTGTTTAAATAATGTTATATGATAGAACTTAAAAAGATAATTATCATAAGAGGTCATGTAGCCGGAAGATCTATCTTCCATTCTAGAGAACATAGATCTGAAAAAAGTTGATAGGTCATAGTCAAAGGTTAAAAAATAAAATTAAGAAAATCTAACCATAAAAGCTCTCTTTGGATTAGAACAAACCTCAAACTTGAAATGTTTCTCGAGGCTCTTCTTTATTAATTTCAAACAAATATAGATAGGAAATTAACAATTTGATCATATCATCAAAAATAAGGCATTACCACTAACCACTAATTCAACTACTCTTATATCACATCCCTTAACTAGGATACTAAGAATTAATTGACATATGGAAACCCAAAATTATTGAAAAAATAAAACATAACTAATACATTATCAAATAGGATTGAGTTTATTATTTAAAATTTAAGAAATAAAAAAACTTGAGGCTATTTAGTCTTTTTCCTTTATCAAAAGTATTTCACTATTTCTATTTCTTCTTTATATTTAAATTTAATGCGTATATGTATCGATTGGAAACAATGTGTATAAATATAATATAGTAAATTAAAACTTTTATTTGTTTGAACTTGAATCGGCAAGTACAAATAAATTACTAATTTAATTTTAAATATTTTGACAAGCAAACAAACATGGCCAACAAAAAGGAGTGAAAGGACATACACTTTAGCTTTTACAGGTTGGCTGAATCATTTTACAGGTTGGCTCTGCCTGGCATCTTTAGCTTTTTGGATTAGAACGAATCATAAATTAAGAAGATGCTGTTTTCAAACGAGAACGAATCATAAAATCTTTTTTTTTGGATTAGAACCAACCTTTGAAATGTTTACCTGTGCTCCTCTTTATTAATTTTAATCAAATATAGATAGAAAATTAATAATTTGATCACATTATTAAAAATAACACATTATCACTAATCACTAATTAAACTATTTTTATATCATGTGCCTTAACTAGGATACTAAGAATTAATGGACGTATGAAACCCAAAATTATTGAAAATATAAAACATAACTAATACATTATCAACCATAAGAAATAGGATTGAGTTTATTATTTAAAATTTTAAAAATAAAAAAACTTGAGGCTATTTTAGTCTTTTTCCTTATCAAAAGTATTTCTTCTTTATATTTAAATTTAATGTGTATATGTATATATTGGAAACAATGTGTATAAATATAATTTAGTAAATTAAAACTTTTATTTGTTTGAACTTGAATCAGCAAGTACAAATAAATTACTAATTTAATTTTAAATATTTTGACAAGCAAACAAACATGGCCTGCCTGGCATCTTTAGCTTTTCGAGCCTGGCATCTTTTATCAAGATAAGTCCAAGCAAAGCAATGCTCCTTCCTCACTTGATTCCAAGAAGTAAATCATTCCACAAACTCTGCTCTTCCGATACCTCAAACCTACCATTTCTTCTACCACAACACAACAGATTCAATCATCAGACTCAATGGTTGAAATTTGTAATTCAGTTGTTGGAGAAGTGGCAGCAAAAGTTACAGAGTGCCTGCTTGATCCAATTACTCGTCAATTTGGTTACCTGTTTAACTACCGTCGCAACATTACCGATCTCAACCAAAAAATTCAGAGTCTCCATCTTGAGAAGGAGGCTACAGATAGATGGATGCGGCTAACAGGCAAGGGTATGAAATCTATCCTCATGTTCAGGAGTGGCTGACGTATGCGGAAGGGATCATCCAAAACAGAGATGATTTCAACGAAGATGAAAAGAAAGCAAGCAAGAGCTGCGTCTATTTCAAGTCTCGACACGGTCTAAGTAAGCGAGCAAAGAGGGATGCTGAAGAGATTGCTGCTAAAATCAATGAAGCTCGTGACTTTGGCGACAGAGTATTTTATCCCCCTCCTCCTCCTCCTCTTAATCCATTGATCTACTCTGCATCTTTCAGAGATTATGAGGCTTTCGAGTCAAGAGAGTCTACTTTTAACCAAATTATGGAGGCCTTGAGAAACGAAGAAATGCGCATGATTGGTGTATGGGGAATGGGCGGCGTGGGCAAAACCATATGCTTGTAAACAAGTAGCCAAACAAGCAGAGGAACAGAAGCTCTTTCACAAGGTGATCATTGTGTTAGACATTACCCAAAAACCCGACATCTCAGAAATTCAGGGAAGAATTGCGAGTCAGTTTGGTTCAAAATTAGAGGAGGCTGAGGACAGAGCAGCTCGAGTGAGGAATATGTTAAAGAAGGTGGAAAAAATCCTAGTGATCTTAGATGATATCTGGGGGAAACTTGATTTGGGAAAAATAGGAATTCCTCATGATGGAGATGATCACAACGGGTGTAAACTGCTGCTTACTTCCAGAGAGCAACGGGTGTTGGATACAGATATGGGTATTCCAAAGCCGTTCCATCTTCGACATTTGAATGAAGAGGAAGCCTGGAGTCTATTCAAGCGGACAGCAGGTGATTGTGTGGAGTCGCCAGACTTGCAATCCATTGCAATTAATATTGTTAAAAAATGTGATGGTCTACCGGTTGCAATTGTCACCATTGCAAATGCATTAAAAAAAGAGAGTCCCCCTGTGTGGAAGAATGCCCTGGAAGAACTGAGGAGATCTGCACCGACAAACATCAGAGGAGTAAGCAAAAATGTCTACTCGTGTCTGGAGCTAAGCTACAAGCATTTAGAAGGTGATGAAGTAAAGTCATTGTTTTTACTTTGTGGTTTACTGGGGGTTGGAGATATTTCCATGGATCACTTGTTACAGTATGCTATGGGTTTGAATTTGTTTAAAGGATTGTACTCATGCGAGAAAGCAGCAAATAAACTAATTACACTGGTGGAAAAACTTAAAGTCTCAAGCTTGTTGCTCGACAACGAAGAAGGAGACAGTGATATACATAGGAGCATGTTTTTCGATCACGCATTTGTCATTAGAATGCATGATGTTGTTCGAGATGTTGCCAGATCAATTGCATCCAAAGATCCCCATCGATTTGTGGTGAAAGAAGGTGTTGAATTACGAGAATGCCAGAGGACAGATGAGTGTAGAAATTGCAGTCGCATGTCTTTGATGTGCAGAAATATGGATGAGCTTACACAAGGATTGGTATGTCCTCAACTTGAATTCTTTTATTGAATTCAAGCAATGATGATACTCATACTTGAGAATTCAGATGACTTTTCTGAACACATAGAAACAACTGAGAGTTTTAGGTTTGTATAGAGCGTCTTGCACTATCTCCTTCATCATTCGGTTTTCTTTCAAATCTGCAAACGTTGTGTCTAAATAAATGCAAGCTCCAAGACACAGCATTAATTACATTGACTGAAGAGACCTAAAATTCTTAATTTGGCTGGGTCCGACATCAAACGGTTGCCTAAAGAAATGATGGAATTGAGTGATCTAAGGGTGTTGGATTTGCAGTATTGCCATAGTCTCCAAGTAATTCCACGAAATGTTATATCAAGTCTATCACAATTAGAGTATTTGAGCATGGAAGGATGTTTTCGTTTTAAATGGGATCCGGTAGGATTCAACAGCGGAGAAAGAAATAATGCTTGCCTTTCTGAGCTAAAACACCTGTCAGGTTTGAGGAATTTGGAGGTAGGAGTATCACATCTCAGTTTGCTTCCAAAAGATGATGTGGTCTTCGACAACCTAATCAACTTGACTAGATATTCAATATCAATAGGTTCTAATTCCCCAATGTGGATTGGGTATAAAGACACAAGAAGGTTGCTGTTAGAACTAGATGAGGTTGAAAGTTTTCAAAAGGTGAAGAGCTTCTCCAACCTGTTGAAAAAAAGTCAATGTGTACACTTGGGGAGACTAAAAGATACTAAAGATGCTAGTTTTATAGGTTAGACAAGGATAGTTTGAAGTCGAATATCTACGTATCTATTCTAGTCCTGCCATTCCTCAATACCATGTAATGCTTTTGCTAAGGAGTCTTTTGTTAACTTAAGAATTCTAGAACTGGAGGATTGTGAGAGGTTGAAATATGTCTTCTCTCTTCCGCCAAATGGAAGTGAATTAGATTTTCCTCAACTGCAATCATTGTCACTGGAGAGTCTCAGTCAACTCATCAGCTTCTACTCCATAGGAAGCGGTGGTGGCGAGGAATCTACGACATTATTCAATCAGAAGGTATATCTTGCTAATTGATATCTGATTTCTTCCATTACTATTATTTGTTACAATGAATAAATAAAAATAACCTTCAAAATTATTTCCATTCTTTCTAGTTAATAGTTTTTTTCTTGTTTAAAAACTAGCAGTAAAAAAAGAAATAAACTTAAAACCAAAATTGTATAAATTTTAGTAGAAAGAAAGTATTCTAATTGTCTTCCTTCCTTTCTTATATTTTCTTATTTATTATATATTGATCATTATTTATTTTATTTTTTTGTATGAGTTTTAAGGCTTAATCTTCACTGTTTTTTATAATTAATTTATTATGTTAAATTGATTTTTTAAAATAATTTTGAAGCATTAATTTATTCTTTTTTTATTATATGATTTTTGCTTATCTATTTTAACATTAATATTTTGTTCCAATTGTCTTTCAACATTGAGCTCTTTTGTACATGAAAGTGAAATTTGGCACAATATGGTTTCAACAAAATTATAGATTTATTTTTATTATACAGAATAATTAGATTTTGGAAACGATAAAATACTTCTATAAGAGGTAAAGTGAAATTATGAAATGCTTTGTTTATAATAAAAAAAAAAAATCAATGATAACTCAAAAACTGTGGATGAAGAAAATGTCCACAACAAAGTACTGATAAGTAATAAAATGATGTATTTGCAATTGAAACAAATATTTTATTTTACGTTTTTAATTTTATAATAAATACATATGATGGTAAATCAATATTTTGGCAAGTGTTATATTGTATTTTTATATTCTAATCTTATTTAATCAAACCATACTAATAAAGATTTTTTTTTTTAAATAATAACTAATCAATAATAAAGAGTTATGAGTTTTTAGATTTATATATCTTTACTTTAACCAGGTTTGTTTTAAAACATATTTTTATTATATCATAATATAAGCCTTAATATTCTATTTACATGTGTGTAGTTATTGGGAATGTATTAACCAAAGGGATCATCAATTGCACAGGCTGCATTTCCTGCTTTACAGGAGATCTTGGATATATCCTCTCTACCTGATGTGAAGGCATTGTGGCACAACCAACTCCCAGCACACTCATTTTCCAAACTAAAGACATTACGTTTGTTTGACTGCAACAAATTGTTGAATGTTTTTCCGCTTTCCGTGGCAAAAGCCCTTTTGCAACTTGAGAACCTAGGTATATCAAATTGTGAAGTACTAGAGACAGTTGTTGCAAATGAAGATGAAGATGAAAATGAAGATGAAATAGCACATTTATTTCCTAAACTAAGCTCTCTCCAACTCCGGGGGTTATACCAACTTAAAAGATTTTGCTCAAGAAGGTTTACTTCAAGACGACCACTTTTGAAAATACCAAAAGTGAGCCAGGAAGATGAAATTGATATCGAAATTCAAGAACCATTTTTCTTGGTCGAAAAGGTACATGTCTCTTGAGCTTTTTAAATTTCTTATGTTACATTATAGTCTCCCTTATCGGGCTTTTTCTGTTCAAAAGTCCAAAAAATATTCCTCCACCATTTTTTTTCATCTATATTCTTATCTAATTTAAATTAGGATTAAAGTTATGAAAAATAATAGAAATATCAGGATTAAGGTTGTTGAAAAGAAACTAAAAGTTTTAAAAAAAATATAGAAGGAAAAACCATTAAAGGTTTGCAATTACATAAAAAATTAATATTAATATGTATTTTTTCTAATTAAAAATAAGAAAAACAAATGTTAAGTTTATAACAGCAGTTGTAGACAAATAGATGGAAAATATAATGAGTATTTCAATATATAAGGTTCATCAGTTGGAAAAGGAAGGAAAAAATAAGAAATAAAAAGAAGAACTTCTCTAGTATAAATATTTTGAAACGAAGAATCTGGACTTTCAAATATTTTAATAAATCAATATATCTCATGTTTTTGTATTCAAATAATACACATTTTGATAAACATTAATATTTGTGAGACGACAAAGAAAGAAAAGCTGATATGATATCAGAAGGATATGGATTTTGGTTATATCTGCATAGAATTATTAGATCTTAACTTAGTTCTTTCAAACTCTTGTGCTCTCATAAATATGGCCAACATTATTGTATGTGTGTTGTGGGAATGTATTAACCAAGGGATCATCAATTGCACAGGCTGCATTTCCTGCTTTGGAATCCTTGGATATATCCTCTCTACCTGATGTGAAGGCATTGTGGCACAACCAGCTCCCAGCACACTCATTTTCCAAACTAAAGACATTATATTTGTCTGACTGCGACAAATTGTTGAATGTTTTTCCGCTTTCCGTGGCAAAAGCCCTTTTGCAACTTGAGGACCTATTTATATTATCTTGTGAAGTACTAGAGACAGTTGTTGCAAATGAAGATGAAGATGAAGATGAAACAACACCTTTATTTCCTAAACTAACCTCTCTCAAATTTTTTAAATTGCCCCAGCTCAAAACATTTTGCTTCGAAAGGTTTACATCAACATGGCCACTTTTGAAGGAATTGAAAATGAGCGATTGTGATAAAGTGGAGATACTTTTTCAAGAAATGGGTTTGAAAGATGATCTCGATGACAAAATCGAGCAGTCGCTCTTTTTGGTTGAAAAGGTACAAACCTAGCTTTTCTTGAGTTTTCTAAATTATATATGTCACACTATAGGTTCTATTCTCTTTTAACTAACGTGATATTTTTTAATCTGAAACTTTAATCTCAGGAATTTAAAGTAGTGCAAAATAAACTTATATTCAATTGCTAAATTAATCGTACAAATCATACGTCATGAATTCATGTGAATATGGAAAATAATACGCTATTCATTTGCAAAATTTATTTTTTTGGTGGTGCAACAAATATAACTGTGCATGATAATAATCAAACTAAAACTAATTCTTAATAGAATTAGCTAGATGACAAATGATAAAGATAAATTACTTTGGGTCTTTATATAATTATTTTTTTTAATAAATATTAGAGTCAAACACTTTTGCATAATCCTCAAGAATGACTTCAGCGAATTGAATCCTATTCTAAATTGAACTAATTGTTAGTGATATATGTTTATTTAGAATATAACAAAAGGAAAAGAAAAAAAATAGTGAAGTTTTATTTGAATTAAATGTGCTTCAATGATCCAATTTGTTTTTTAATCATATTACACTAAAAGCTATTACATGACTAATGATTTAATGGGTCCATAATCATGTACATGTAGCAGGTAATTAGTGGCGGACATAGAAAATAAGTCGAGGGGGGAAAAATCACTAATAGTGTTTGGTTTTCGAAAAATACTAAGGAAAGATATAAAATATAAAGGAAAATGATTTTCTCATGTTTGATTGTCTAATAAAAAAATTAGGTTGTATTTTGGTTCTCAAAAAATATAAAGGAAAGAAAAAATGCTTAGGAAAATAATTTTCTTGTGTTTGATTGTCTATTAAAAAATTTCAAAGAAAATCAAATATAAATAAACACACAGAAATTCTAAGTACTTTAAAAACTATTTAATCAAGTATATCGATGAGTTTAAATAATAAAATTGATTTGAGGTGGCAAATAAAAATTACATGAAATATGATTCTATTTTAGTTCTTCATTTTTCTTATACTTTTCCTTCCTATTTTATTTCCTTTGATTTTTCCTCGATTTTTTTGAGGAACCAAAATGAAGTAGTAAATAAAAATAATTAGTGAGATTCAACTCTATTTTTATTTTTCTTCATTTTTTTTCCTTCATATTTTTTTTCTTTCCCTTACATTTTTTGGAAACCAAGCATAGTCTGGGTAAATTTCAAGGGGGGCAAATCAAAACACAAATTACTTAAATGGTTTAATAACAATTAGATTTTACTTCGAATTAAATATATGCTTCTATTACATTATAGTCTCCCTTATCGAACTTTTTCTATTCAAAAGTCCAAAAAATATCCCTCTACCATTTTTTTTCCATCTATATTCTTATCTAATTAAATAGATTAAAGTTATGAAAAATAATAGAAATATATTAGGATTAAGGTTGTTGAAAGCAACTAAAAGTTTTAAAATATATATAGGGAGGAAAAACCATTCAAAGGTTTGCATCATATAAAAATTAATATTAATATTATTTTTCTAATTAAAAATGAGAAAAAAAAATGTTCATCTTAACGGTTATGAGGCAAATAGATAGACGGCTACAAGGCATTTCAACATATTTTTCTATAAAAGTTCATCAAATTTGAAAGAGAAGGGAAAAAGTAAAAATAAAAAAATTTCTAATTATCACCTTATTTGAAAAAATCTTGAGGTTTTTGCTTTTTTTCTTTTTTGTGAAGTTTCATTGATTTTCAAATATGAAATAATTGTTTCTATTCTTCCATGCTGATTTAATTTTTTACTTTTCCATATTATCATATTCACATTTTAGCTCTCATTCTCTACTCATATGTGTATAGTTATTGTAAATGTATATTACTAACCGAAGGGTATCATCTATTGCATAGGTGTCATTCCCTAGCTTGGAGTTCTTAATAATAGAACGTTTAAGTAATGTGAAAGTGAACAAGGGTAAGAATGAACTTCTAGAAGATCTTATTTTCCAAATTAAAGCGATTGAAGATAAGCTCAGGACAAATTGTTAAACCTTTTTCATCCAATATTTTTAAAGGGTTACAAAGTCTCGCAAATTCGAAATAAATAAGTGGTGATGCTTAGAGGAGATTTTTATTTGAAAGGGATAAATGGAAGGAAACAGAGGATATTGCAAACACTAATCAAAGGAACGCTTGTTCGTATAAGGGATATCCAAGGACTTTCTATTTTTCTAAAACTTACAATCTTCAAGGTTATAGGTTGTCCTCAGTTTGAAATATCGTTTTTTCCTGCTTTCGTGGCAAACCCTTATGCAACTTCAAGACCTACTAATAGTTCTTTGTGGAGTGGAGACGATTGTTGCCAATGAAGGTGAAGATGAAGCAATGCCTTCATTCCTATTCCCTAAACTAACCTCTCTCAAATTCGTGAAATTGCCCCAACTCAAAACATTTTGCTTCGGAAGGTTTACATCAACATGGCCACTTCTCGGCTGAATCTGAAATGAGTGATCGTGATAAAGTGGAGATACTTTTTTCAAGAAATGGGTTTGAAAGATGCATCTGATGACAAAATCGCTAGCGCTTCTTTTGGTTGAAAAGGCATATACCTATCTTTCCCTTGAGTTTTCTTAAATAATATATGTCATTAATTACAGTTCTATTCTCTTTAACTAATGTGATATTTTAATCTTAAACTTTAATCGTGAATTTAATGTAGTGCAAAGTAAACTTATATTCAATTGCTAAATTAATCGTACAAATTATACGTCATGAATTCGTGTGAATATGGAAAATAATACACTATTCATTTACAATTTTTTTTTTTTGGTGGTGCAACAAACATAATCAGGCATGATAATAATATAATCCAAAACTAATTTTTAATAGAATTAAATGCAGTTCACAAATGATAAAGATAAATTACTTTGGGTCTTTATATAATTATTTTATAATAAATATTAGAGTCAAACTCTTTTGCATAATCCCTTGAGAATGACATTGTTTAATTGAATCTCATTCTAAATTGAACTAATTGTTAGTGATATATGTTTATTTAGAATATAACAAAAGGAAAAGAAAAAAAATAGTGAAGTTTTGTTTGAATTAAATGTGCTTCAATGATCCAAATCAAAACACAAATTACTTAAATGGTTTAATAACAATTAGATTTTACTTTGAATTAAATATATGCTTCAAATCCTAATATAAATAATTTTTCTCGAAATTTTTATGCAAGATTGCCCCCAAGCCTATGCTAGTCCCGCCTCTGTGTAATTGAACATGGATTATTTAATTGTTGTATTTTATTGAGCAATGCATGGACAACAATATTAACAACAATAATTATAATGTTAATAATAACCTTAATTATGAAATATATAAATGTTAAGGTTGTAGATGAAATGAATATGATGTATAGTATTTGACGAGTAATTAGGGAATTTGATTCTTATTTTATAGGTCATGGGTTCTAACTTTGAGGCTTGTTTATGTATTTCATTGGTCCAGTTCTTTGCAAGCATAGCTTAAAGAAAATTTCTATGTATGTTATATTTAACTTATTTATTTACCATACATTTTGTTCACATGAATGAAATGTCACTCCTATTGTGTAATTGGTTTCTCCAGGGAGCATTCCCTGATTTGGAGACATTGACCATAAGTGGTAATGTGGAGATATGGCGGGGCCAATTCTCAAGGATGTCCTTTTCCAAACTAAGAGTGTTGAAAATATCAAAGCATCATGGTATTTCGATTGGGACTTCCTTGAGTGTTGTTCAAATATTACAGAATCTAGAAAGACTAGAGGTGGAAGAGTGTAATTCAGTGAATGAGATTATCCAAGAGGAATGGTTTTCAACACTTCCATGATTAACTAAAATATGCCTGAAGGATCTACCTAAGTTGATGGATTTATCTGGATTAGACCTGCATTTTCATAATCTTCAGACTCTAGAGGTGTTTGGATGTGAGAGTTTGGTAAATTTGCTAACTCCATCAACAACCAAAAGACTGGTGCAGCAACTCAGAAAGCTTATTATAGGAGAATGCGACAAGGTGAAAGAAATATTTGTGGGAAATGAGGGAGATAAACAAATTACAGACGGTATTGAGATTGAGTTCACTACATTAAAGAGCCTATCACTTCTTTATTTGCCAAATCTGGAAAGCTTTTGCTCTGCAAAATACACCTTCCGATTTCCATCCTTGGAAGAAATCGAGGTGGTAAGGATGCTCTAAGATGGAATGTTTTTGCAACGGAGTCTTATACACACCGAGGCTAGAATATGAGGGAATCCGTTATGGTTTACGAAAATATTGGGAGAGTGACCTCAACACCAGCATATACAAGATGTTCATGGATAAGGTACGAATGGACTAATTCCTCTAATTAATTCTTTTTACTCTTAATACCAGCTTTTCCCTTAGCTATTCTATAAATATGGTAAATGTTACTCTAATCCTATCTGCCTATATATCATCTCTCAAAAGGTTATTTAGGAGTTATTCTAATTAAAATGTTTTTATCTTTAACATTTTTTGTTAATAGCATTTCCATTAGAAATATTTTTTAAAAGAATTAATTAGTGTTTAGATATAAACTAAAACATTTCTTTAATAGTATCGTTTTTTATAACAAGAATTTTCCAGGAACCAGTTCATACAATTCTCCAAATTTTTTAATGCTTTAAAAAAATCTATCAACACTTTATTTTTTATAATAAAGTGATTTCAAGCATTATGAATGCTAATAACCTCTTTCAATATTACTCCCAAATTTATTCTTAATTTACTTTGTTATGCAGAAAAGACACAAAGTACACCCATAGAATTTTCATTTTTTTAGTCTAAAAGAACGTGTTTAATTTGTTAATATAAGATATTGGCTTGATGATATCTTTGCTCTTTTATGTTCCTAATTCTTAACATGTTTAGACCCTCATGAAGAACAAAAAAAAGAAAAAAAAATATCAATAGGCAAAGGAAATTGGAAAATGTCATGAGTCTCTTTTGTGCTTTAAAAAGTAAAAAGTGCAGGGCAAATAAAATTTCAATCAATTTAGATGTACAGCTATGGTTAAAGCAAAAGTTTAGCACATAAATTTAGTAGAATACTTAGAGAAAGAAATATGATCTTATTTGCTGATTTAGATACACTTTCTTTCTTTTTCTTTTTTCATTTTTTTTTTTGAAAAAAGTAGTAATTCGATCACTTTAAATTATACAAGAATAATTTGAAGTAGTAATCTAATCTTGTATTTTATTGTTTTCCCTCCTACCCAAATGAATTTTCTCCAAATTATACTAACTTTCTTCATTATAACTTTCATCTTTTCTACTTAATATAAGGCTTTATATTTGCAGAATGCTAGAAGATGAAGATTCTCAAGAATTGACACCCTAAAGATTAAGGTCTTTAGGAAAAGAAATTTAAAGAAGATCGATTTCATTTTCAATATGGATAGTCTAATGTAAGTGAAACAACTACCTTCTCCTATCTTTTCTTTATCAGTGCATATATATTCTCACATGTTAGAAGGGTTTTTTTTGTTCTTAATGCTTTTTTAGGTATGTTGGAATTTTTCTCTGAGAAGATACATAGATTAACATCTATGACTAAAAGATGCTTGCTATGATTTTTTCATTATTTGAACCAACTTAGAGAAAGATTTTTATCTCCAAATGTCTAGCATTTTAAATAAATAAGTTAGATATCTTTAGTATATTTTTTTATCTAACTATCAAGCATTTAGTTTGAGCCAAGTCTTGTAAACCCTAAATATCAATTTTTCTCGAGAAAAAAATTTCATCGCTTTTCGATAAGACCGAGAGGCAAGGACACTTACAACATTTTGAAAGAAATTTCTCAAGATGAGACACGTGTCAAGGAGAGCTAGCCAAACAAACGAGCCTTGCGTGGTGGGCTGGGGAGACAAATGACACCTCAGGAGTGAGCTGAATCCACTGCATTTCGATGTTATGATACAAATCCTAAGAAATTAACAGACTGGACATGTGGCGCTTAGAGAACCCACTTTCGACCTCCAACTCGACCCAACCGATCTTGTGTGGAAAGAGAGAGAAGAAAAGAGATTTGTATAGAGAAGCCATCACTTCTCTCTGTATTTTCCGAACATCGAACTGGTCGAACTCCTATTGACAAGAGGCAAGTCGATCCTCACCGCAAAGAAGCGGGTACCTGCATTGTCAGCCTGCAACTCCGGGAGGTGTGCCTTCTCTCCCACTTGATTTATTCTTTCGGGTGTTATTGCTATGAACTATCAACACGCTGGTTATATGTAATTTCGTTAATATACGACGCTGATATATTAACATGAATTATCGCGGGGAAATGACATTACATTTCATATGCACTCAGTAAATTGTAATGTTAGGGTATGGAGCGCATTTGATACTTAAAAAACATATTGAGAAACGAATTTTAATAATGATTTTCCGAAGAATTGCCTTGGAGAGTTGTTCAACAGTTCATGTCGAAGGATTTCCAATAACTGTTTCAGAGAGTTATCCAACAATTCACCTCGGAGGGTTGTCTAATAGAATTTTATCGGAAATTGGTAATGTGTTTTCAAGAACAAAACCTTTGCTTTAAACAAATAAGTTTTCACACTTTGGCCAGATACGCAAAGTGAGTCGGTGGCTTGAGATGTAGCACAAATACATTCTCATCCATAACACGTAGACATTCGAGTAGAATCATGACCACTTGACATTGCACATATGTATTTTATCAGATGAAAGATTCTAGGTGTGAGTAACCCAATATGTGAAAATTCAACTACTCGGCATTGCTCACCCCGTCAGGTGGCTTTGATTATAGCGCTTCGTAAACATGTATGAAATATTCTCGACAAACATGTTTGTATAAGAGGTAGTTAACTCTGAAAATATTGTAATATAGTTGGTTATATTTGTGAGTATGGCGTGGCCCCGACGCGCTTTTGGTACATACAAGCCTGAGTCTCAGTAGAGACACTCATTTCGCGCGACAGACACCTCAACGTTACACGCATTCCGGCGAAACACCTGCTGTCAAATCTTGACCTCGTCACGCCGCAACAGATCGCAGCCTGCGCTTATAAATACCTGAGCTCGACGTCAGATACCAAAGTTATAGCTTATCGCGTTTTGTAGATACCGATATTACCAGACTCGAGGGGTACGTTAGATCATGCATTCATTGTGCATTTTGATGATTTTTGCGTGATTCTATGTTGTATGTGTTGTGTGATTGTATGCTTCGGGAAAATAGCATATGTAAAAATGTTGGAACACTAGTGGTTAAGAAAACATAACCCTAGTTTGAGGAATTATGGGTAGAATAGTCTGTAAATATGAAAAATATATATATATATATATATATATATATATATATATATATATATATATATATATATATATATATATATATATATATATATATATTTGATAGTTCGAATATAATTAAATAGTTTTGTGGAATTCCTTAAAGATTATTCAGCCAGACAAAAAGAGGGGTGTTTGGGTTGTGGTTGTAATTAAACTTTAATTTGTGAAGTATATAAATAGCAGGTGCTTATATTTTCTAGTGATTTGAGAGTCGCCACGCATCGTTGTGTTTTGTAAAGGCTATAAGAGCCAAGAAGTAGGAAGGCCACCCGGTAGAAGCCTGGTCAAGGACAGGATTTTAGGTCGTGACTCAGTTCAACGCGACAAGCAAGGCCCGGTGAGCAGCTGAGACACAAAGGGCACAAGACGGTGGTACTGGCAAGCACACAGATGAAATAAGAAGAGCACGACATGGAGTCTTGGCCACCAGTCGCGACACGGTCGTAGGTCGACCAGTCGGGTCCTAGGTCACGCATCACTATGTTGCGACTTGGTTTAGCCTTGAGGGCATTGCGACGTGGTTTTGATGTCGCGACATGGGCCTTCTCGGGCCGTATGTTCGCGTCGCGGACACCATTTTGGGTCGCGACACCAGCCATGTTCTGACGACAGCCCGAGGCTCGTAACGCGGAAGTTTCGCGCCGCAAGTACACTCGAGTACATGTGGCTGTTCGCTGCGAGTTAGCATGTTTCAAGGATGATTATGTGGCCACAGATATGGCAAAGGTTAGGAAATTTAAGGATGGTCTAAAGTTGTCCATCCGGACCAAGATTGCGGGACTTCTCTTGCAGGATATGGACTCTATGGTCAGGATAGCTATGACCATAGAGAGAGAGAGAGAGAGACAGATTAATGACGCACGGAATATCCGGGATGCGAGTACTAGTGAAAAGAGGAGGGAGAGCCAGCCTTCCTCCAGCTTGGGGAAGAAGCAGAGAACTTCTGTTTCGCAAGGATTTCAGGGACAAGGCCGAGGTTATCAGGGCCAAGGCCAAGATGGGACATCTAGCTAGACGGGGCAGGCGACATGCTATCACTGACACTAGCCTGGACACTTTAGGACGGGATTGCCCATAGAGGCAGAGATCCCAAGGTTATGGGACACCTCAGTCCTAATCGTCAATGGGCCATGCGCGAACACAGTTTGTTCCTCCTTACCCCAACACAGGCCAGGGGAACCGACATCAGTCCCAGAGTGCCGCACAAGCACCTACTATTCCGCAGATGGGCCACATGGGCCAGGGCCAGAGTATGGGTCAAGGTCAAGGGCAGGGTTTGCAGGTCAAGACTTTTAGCAAGATGGGGCAGATGATATGCTACCACTGCCATCAGCTTGGACACATGAGACGAGATTGTCCTAAGAGGCAGGGATCTCGTGGTAATCAAGATCTGAGTCGTTGATCGGGCCCGACATACAAGGTAATATTTCGACTCTCACACTTCGCAAGTGAAGTGTTGTTTAAATTTGGATGCATCAGGTCCATGTTTAATGTCGCATCTTGTGTGCAATATTTAGTTTAGAAGTTGAGTCCTTGGAAAAGGTGAGGATTGATCAGATATATCAGGATTATGAGTTAAGGATCTCAGGGATCCTGCTCATGGTGGACCTTCGGGTGATGGACCTATCAGACCTGGATGTCATTCTTGGCATGAAGTTGATTGACGGAACATCAAGTGGTCATTGATTGTGCCTGAAAAGGGAACAAAGGTACACGGTGTATTGTGATGCCTCGAATGACGGATCGATGCTGCCTGATGGCAACCAAAAGTTGTGGCTACACTCTCGATAAATAAGAATCACGAGCTGCATCATCTCTACACACTATACGCGAGTTGGCGGCCATTGTCTTTGCCTTGAAGGCTTGGCGTCATTAACTGCATGGTGAGTAGTTCGAGGTGTTTTCAGACCACAAAAGTTTGAAATACATCTTCACGCAGCGAGACCTCAACATGAGGCAAACAGTAGGATGGAGTTTGGAGAATTACGACTTCACTCAGACACCATCCTAGTAAGGCAAATGTGGTAGCCATGCACCTCACCGAAGTCACGGGAGTACTGTCTAGCATAGCTCTGGGAGCCGGGCGGATGCCGAGACAATAGGGCGCTCAGGATCAGAGTATGACGAGCGTGCTTAGGTACCTCAGAGTCCGATGGCTACGCCGCTCTACTAAGCAGAGTGATGTGAATCCTGTGGGCGTGACACAGAGCTGTCCATCGTGGACTAAGTAATAATCAAGATACCGACGGCGTCGGGCCATCCACAGATGGTAGTCTTCGTATAGGGGACTGGTCAGGGTCCCCGCCTGACTCGATTTGAGGGAGGAGATCCTCAGGGAGTTCCATTGCTCCTGATTCACTGTGCATCCAGGTGGCACAAAGATGTATTGTGACCTTCGTCGCCAGTATTATTGGAGCGAAATTAAGCGACACATCAGAGACTTTGTTCGACGGTGTCTCACGTGTCAATAGGTAAAGGTCGAACATCGGGAGTCGGTAGGCTACTTCCAAATATTGTGAGGTGGTCGAAAGTGGAATCGGGAGCACGCTCACGATGGACTTTGCGACCTACTTGCCACCACAAATCGCGAGACATGATGCGCATGGGTGATCAGGATCACCACCAAGTCGACACATTTTCTAAATTGTGCGGATGACCTTCACTAATCGGAGGAATTCTACGTGGTTGTATATATGGGAGATCGGTCCGCTACATGGAGTGCCGGGCCATAGTATCATACGGATCCCGTGTTTACGGGGCGCTGCTGGAAGAGCTTCCGTGAAGACAACGGAACGCTAGCCATGATGAGCACCGCCATCCACAGATCGATGGTCGGCCTAAGAGGACCATACAGTTTAGAGGACATGTCAGCGTAGCATGTGTCCTCGGATCATAAGGGTTGTTGGGAGGAACATTTACCCCAGGGAATTCGCCATAACAATAGTTATCGCGAGCATGTATTTAAGACCCCATGAGGCCCCCCATAGAGGCCATATTGATCACCGGTATGTTGGATAGAGGTGGGAGAGAGCTCCATCATTGGTCCAGATCTTATTAGAGACACCTCGGAGAAGGTGGGTATGATTCGAAAGCGTCACCTTACTGCTCAGAGCCGGCAGAAGAGTTATGTTGATATACGACGACGATCTCTAGAGTTCGAGGCGAGTGATCATGTCTTCTTGAAGTGGTGCCTAAGAGATGAGTGATCAAAGTTCGCAACGAGGGAGTTTCGGCCGCCGAGGTACATTGACCCCTTCTATACCAGATGATGAGAGCGTGCTATGTGATTCGCTAGCTGCTGCCACTCCATTTTATTCAACATTCATGAGGTATTTCCACGCTCTACGTCTCTAAGCACTCTAAATCTGACTCATAGAGTGGATTGGGGCGAGCTTGTTGTTGATGCGAATGGGACCTTCATGACTACCATGATCATGGAGGTCAGAGCAAAGGTTTTGGAAAGGGCAAGAACCCGTGAGGTCGTGAAGGTGCCAAAAAGCCACTCCAGGAGCCATGAGGCCATTACGGCCAAGTACACACCATACATACACAACCCATCCTCTTGCCTGATTTAATGTGTGTTTTCAATGTTAATGCTGTAGAACGACCACAATACACTGCTGAATTTAAAGAGATGGTATGCGAATCTCTATGATCAAATTCCTTTAGATGGGTAAAGAATGTGAACCCGAAAAAAACGTATTTTTCGAAAAGCGATGAATCAAGAATTTTGCCGGAAGGTAAAGGAAAAACCCTAGATTTTTCTTTAGACCTCATATGACGAAACGGATCGCGCCGTTAGAATCACCTTGCGAAATCTAGTTGAACTAAACAAACTGCGTCGAATTTCAAGATAGTCGGTTTTTCACGCATTTCGAGACGGAACGGGCCAACCATGGGGTGCCATGTGGCACTTGCATGGGAGACACTTGGCACATGGGTAGGCCAAGTTTCATGCCCTTAGGATTGTATGAGTTGGGTGGGGGCCAAATGTCAAGCCACCCTCATGCATGAGCATGAAAGTGGTTGAAATTGTGGCATGGAGAACACTTGGCCTAGAGTTGGTCGAGTGTCAAACAAATTGGTGTTAGGTGTCCTCCACCTATGTCAAACGAACTTGGTGGTTTGAGGAGGGATTCCAAACAATTCGTAGGCAAGAAGAGAAAGAAAGAAAAGACCAGAAAACTGAGCAAGAAAGAAAGAAATGAAGGAAGGAAAAGGAGGAGGAGCCAAAACCTCCATTGTTGCAAGGTTGAAGGATTAAGGACTTGATCCCACACACTACAAGTGGTAAGGGATCTCTCCTATTTGATTTATTCCTTGCTTGGGGCCATGGAAATGGAATTTGGTTGAGTATGGTTATGACCCTCAATGGAGGAGATTTTTTGTATAGGTAAATGTCGTGGTTTTTTTCGGGGTGAGATGTCAGCTCCAAGATTTTTCCTCCGACCCCATGACTATATTTTAGCCATAACTTGGCCATCACTCATCCAAATTGAGTGATTCTAGTTTCTGGGTAAACTAGACTTAGAGGAGAACATATATCCTTGAAATAGGTCTATCCAATTTCTGACTCCTTTTGACTCATAAATGTATTCAAAGTGAGCAGTTCAGCAAGCCCTATGTCAGGTCGAGATCCCATGACTGTGTTTTGGCCATAACTTGGCCATCACACATCAGAACTGAATGATTCTAATTGCTGGGTAAACTAGACTTAGAGGAGAACATATCTCTTGGAAATAGTTCTATCCAATTTTCGACTCCTTTCACCTCCATAAATGTATCTCAAAGGAGCTATGTTCAGCAAGCTTATGGTCTCGTTTGAAAATCGAGTGTACCATGTTAAAAATGTTGTTTCCAAAACTGCTTTCTCCTTGCTTTTATCAGTTTTAAATCATAGATTTTGTGATGTCCTCGGGGTTAATCTCTATACTCAGCTTATGATGGTATGAGGCTTGAATCTTAAGCCATTGTGAATTGTGGATCAGTAGAAGTGCCATCTGGCAGACGGCATGACGAATTTATCGTGTCTCCAAACAATTGGAGTTATATGTGTTGTGCTTGAACATGACCATGTTTTGGTATGTTGCAGCCTGTAGAACTGAGGTGTTATGTCCCAGGCTGGAGATGTGAGCCATGACCTCTATTTTCCTAATTGATGTTAGGAGTTATGGGAATGTATGCTTGCACTGATTTTATGAACTGCTGTGTGCATTAGACATAAGGGTTCATGGTACACACCTAGTGTACAAGGTAAAATGTAACGCCACGGTCCCGAGAAAGGTGTACAAAGATGAATCAGAGCGTATACTTACAATTCAAGTGCCATTATAATAGTTTTGTGAGTTGTTAATGATAAAATTGGTGAACCCGAAAATCAGTACAAGGTAAGGGTAAAGTGGTAAATTCCAAAGGATATAAAGGCATAATTTGAGAAGATAGTATGCCAAAATGAAAATAATACAAGTTGATATCAAATATTAAAAAGATGGAGGACCAAAATTTAATCAAAGTAGTAGATGAGCCACAATACAAATAGCATAAGTTACAATTGAAAATTAAAGAGACGAGGTCAAATTTCAATTAATGAAAAGCGATATTATAATAATGGGAAAAACAAAAGCCAAAAGTCATTTGGTCTCCAAAGCTAGGTCTCACGTTGGGGAGAGGAGAGAAAAAGAGCAAGGAGAGGAAGAGGAGGAAGAAGAGGAAGAAGAAGCGGAGAAGGAGAAGAAGGCCAAACCAAGGTAAGTTTTCATTTTGAATCATGGGTAATTTGATGTCTCTTGTTTTTGGTATGCATTTCATGGAAATTAGTTGCTCCTTGTTTAGGGTTTTGTGAGAGATCACATTAACCCTAGAATTCTTTAGGTTTTGTGGGAAAACCCCAATTGGTGAAATTAAACATGGAATCATCATAATTTTATGGTTTTGTAGGAATTGACCTTGGTTGAATTCTTGGATTTTCACCTAGGGTTTTGTGGTTTGAAGTTCCAAATCACCAATTCAAGTTGTGAAGTTGGTCGGGATGAATTCCATGTTGGTTTCCGATGAATTGTTGTAAAAAGGATAATGTTAGGTTTTAAAGGAAATTTGGCCAAAATTCGTAAAACCACTGTTTTTGTTTTGTTATAGATTAAGTTATAATCATCCAAATGAATTGATTCCAATTGGTAAAGAACCATAATAGATAGGGCTACAAATGTATAGAAGGAACCAAGAGAAAATTGTAGCTCCATACCCCAAATACGGACTGAAAGGTGAGCTCGCGTAGCCTACCGATTATGCTCGCTTTGGGTATGGTTGTAGTGTTTTGGCCATAAGTGGAGTTTCACTCATCCAAATTGAGTGATTCAGAAATTTGCAAATAGACTTAGGGGAAGGTTAGCTTAAATATGCATGCAAATTGTAAGCCAAAAGTTCCCATAAAATTGTCAAAGTGGGGCCATGTGCAGATTCTTGCTCGCCAAATCGAAATATCTAGATTTAAAATACAATAACTCGAAGTTTTCAGTTTTATCCAAATTGGGTGATTCCACTGGAGAAGAAACCTTAGAATCATCAAAGGAGTAAAGAAACCACCATTTCCAAATTATGGAGTTAAGATCCCTAAATCAAGGATAAATAAGAGGTGATTCAGTTGAGTTTGGAATCAAAAAACATGTCAGAATCTCAGGTTATGTGGTTGAGGGCCTTAGAGAAGGAATTTTACATTGAAATTTTAAAGAGATGTCATTGGATATATAAAGGACTGATATGGAGAGTTTCATAATTTTGAAGACCTTTTGAATAATTTTTGGGTAATAAAGTCCATAGAGTATCAAGGAAAAGGGTACCAAAATGAGTGGTTTTTTTTGTTAAGGTTTTTGGGTTGCTCATGGGTAAATTGTTAATTTGACTTATATGAATGTTGTGTGACTTAAAGTGACTTGGCGCAGAAGTACGTTGTTTATACGCCTATACATAGGCGTATTAATATGTCGTCAGATTCTAGCCGAGTGTGTAGGTTAAAAAGTAAAGGCGGGAAAAGTGTGGAACTGTGCCTCAAGTTTTAGCAAGCAAGAGGTGAGGCTCTAAACTCATTTTCCAAAATACTAGTGTATAATAAACTGCTTATTAATTGGTATTTAATGGTTTTGTTTGTAAACCATTTTCAAGAAGCAAGCAATGAATTTAGAAAGCAAGCAAATGGTTTTGATTTAAACCATCTTTGAAAAGCAAGCATTGGTTTTAAAATTGTAAAACCATAACAAGTAAATGAAAGCAAATGGTTTTGAATGATTAAACCATTTTTCAAGCAAGCAAGCAAAGAATGTTTGTGAAAAACAAGCCTTCCCTAGTTCTAAGCAAGAAAACCGGTCATAGGTATTCCGTACGTGCATGGTGGTGTTAGGATCTCATACATGCATTTTAGTTTTGCCTGGTCGGTAAACTTAGGACATACATCATGCATTTAAAGGAGACCGTGGCACGATGTGAGTATATATAAGGTTATGAGCTCTAACTAAATTATGGTGATGACACTCCAGCCAATTCCACCATATTCACCTGGGAAAGGTGATGCGACACGTGTCCTTTCCACCACCTGCCGCCTGTGCTTCCGTGTTCACTAGTGGTATAGCAAGCAAAATAGCCTCCAAAGGTTGATGTTTTACAAGGTGATACGCGCTTGAAAAATCAACCATTGGTTCCTGGGCCGCCTAGGCTTCCTGGGAGAGTTTTAAAGCAAACGGTTGAGCCCGTGCCCCGCTTTATTTTCAAAGCATTTATGTTGAGCCAGCTCCCCGTTTATGAAAAAGTTTTGAGAAACTTTTAAAGAAAAAGGTTTGTGAAAGGTTTTAAGAAACTTTTTAAGCAAGATAAAGCAAGCAAGCAAGAGAAGTTTTGAGAAGTTTTATAAACTTCTAAGTAAACAAGTATTAAAAGTTTTATAAACTTTTAAAAGCAAGCAAGTACAAAAGCAAGCAAGCTAAGAAAAGTTTTAGAAAGTTTAAAAGCAAGTAAGCAAAGCAAAGTAAAGCTTCTGGAAAATAATCAGAAAAGAAAGCTTTACGTCAGATGTTTTCCTAAAAGAAAACATTTTATAAAACATACACTCATCGAGCCTGCTTAACTCATTATTTTGTATTTTTAAAAACTATTTTCCGTGCAATGCATAATTCCGGACGCCGGAGCAGACAGATTCTCTCGACATTTATATCGTTGGCTGTAATTAAGAATATCGTGTACAAATACTTGAATCCTTGTATATCTTGAGCATAAGTGTATGTACATAGAGTAGTTTTGTGAGAATGTGTTGGTATGTCAAGCTGCCATATTTTGGATATAGTGTAAATTGATGTATACAGGATTTGGGACATGTCCTATATGCAGCTGTTATGCTGCCGAAATTTTATAAAATCATAAGTTTAGAAAAGAAAAATTTTTATAGGAGGTTTTAACAAGCAATACGGCTTCGCTTCACAGGAGTGTCTAGTCGTTAGAGGTAACGGCTGGGGATTTCTGTGGAGTGGCCGGCACGCCCGCCACTAGAAGGGGGTGGGGGTGTGTCATAAAATGTCCATGTAGAAGTCTTCATACAGTGGGCATGAGTTTGAGTGAGTTTGATTGCAGTGGAACAATTGCATTGCATTGGTATACGACAAATCACCGCATTACATGGGAGTCTGTGCATGGTTTTGATTTGGCACCGCGCTTGCGCCGAACAATCAGGTAGGCTCGGAATGGGACTAAGTCTAATCGAAATACACAAAGGTTAAATAAAAATGGAAACTTAATAGTGTCAGGCGTAGTTAAATAAGGGATAAACACCCCCCAGTGAAAAGCCTAAACCCGGTTAGACACAGATTCATTCCAAGTGGGAAAGTCCGAAAATGCCTGAGGGTGTAAGAGACTCGCTGAGATTCGAAAAGTTCTCATAGCTTCCAAAGACACGAAACGATTAAATAAATAATACATAGACTAGGGTTGTATGATGGGGAGTCGGATCGACTTCAGACTTCCCATCAAGTACTTGCATTGGGTGGTGGGTCGGAGGTTGACCCCGTACATGGGGCATGTAGAGTGTCGTCTCATACTTGCATATAGTTATTTTTTTTCTTCCATGATAGGACAACATGTCTGCATAGATTGTGTTGTTTGTGTGACTGTGAAATGATCATTTGTATGTGCACCTAGGTGGGGAGTAGCTCTGGTAGGTTTTGTTTCTACTGAGCGTAGCCTACTGGGCCGTGGGACCCCTTTCGTGCACAAAGTCATGTGCAGCAGACGACGCTCCTGCAGGTCGACAGCTTGAGAAGTTAAGGTCGGGTCAGGTTCCGATGTATTTTTTTGTATATGTATGAGAACCAAGTACTGTAATACATATCCTGTTTTGTATAATGGAACAACATTTGGTTCTAATGCACGTAGTTGTACCATATGTGTGAGTGAGGTGCTATAACTCTCACATTTTGTATACGAACTGTATGATGTTATTTTGTGTAATTATGAATTAAATATGCAGGGATGAGTCTCGATATATGAGACATGTGAGTGCGATATCGGGATACCCGATTTCCATATAATTCCGCAGGTTGACAGGTTGTCTACGAGACCCCCGGGTTTTGGGGCGTCACAAGAATGATTTGAAGTAGTAATCTAATGTTGTATTTTATTGTTTTCCCTCCTATCCAAATGAATTTTCTCCAAATTATACTAACTTTCATCATTATAACTTTCATCTTTTGTACTTAATATAAGGCTCTATGTTTGCAAAATGCTAGAAAAGGAAGATTCTAAAGAATTGGATTCTAACTATTAAGATCTTAAGGAAAAGGAATTTAAAGAAGATCAATTTCATTTTCTATTTGAGCACAAGTCACCCTTTTAGTCAATTTTGCTTGTTTTAGAGAAGAATTAGAGGATCGCTATTCTTTTTTATTTCTTGACACTCTAGAACTTGTTCAATTATCACTTGAGGCGAAATCCTAGGCAAAACGACAATTCGGAAATGATATAGACCATCCTTGGATTGTTTGAGCCTTTCTAGCTAACCTTTTTGTGCATATGTCCATAGTCACCCAATTTGAGCCATATAAGCCATTTCTTTGTCGAAAAGCCAAAATGAACCCGTTAACCCTTTTTGTTGAATACCCTTTAGTCAAAGCCCTTGTTTACCCTAACATGTTGATTTCAATGTTAGGGTAGCTTTATTGCAAGGACGTAATTGTAACAAATAGAGCTCCTGAGGAAAAATGCCATAGTAAAGTATCGCCCTCACGACCTAGAAGGATGTAACTATGAATAAGTAGTTAGTGTGAGAAAACACAAGAGTGGGATCCTTGTACCAAGTCCTCAAACCAACCCGATTCGTAATTCATTCAACTTGAGCCTTACCTAGATGAATCCTTAGGCATCAATGATGATAACCAACCCTAGTTCCCTCTTAAGTTGTTTTCTCTCGATTTTATTCAAGTACTCCGATTTTCACAAATCACTCTTTGTTTTGTTAGTTTTGTTTATATCATTTTAACAATCTTTTCTCAAAACATTGAGTCGTTCAAATAGTGAACGACTTTAGTAGCCAAGGTACTTGATCTCCTACTAAAACCCATCTTCCCTATGGGTTCGATATCTTGGGTTTTCAATTGAAAGCCCTATATTACTTGTGCGATTCGTAAACTTGCGGTGATTTTTAGTGCTCATAAAAATGGCCTAACAAAAACCGAATCACTCATAGTGAAATTCAGAATGAACTCCCTCCATTCCCCTCTCAACAACATCGCACACCCATAATCCACATTACATCAATATAAGATGAAGAAAATAAAGAACATCAACTTTCACCAAAGGTGAAAGGCTTTTAACGTGAAATACCTCGACTGAGTATCTGCAATGACACACCCCCACTCCTATTAGCAGGCGATGTGCCTAAGAACTCCCATAGGAACTCCAACCACACTTTCAACGAGACAGAGAATCTCGGAAGCCAAGCCGTGTTGCTTGCTGAAAACCCGTATAAAAAAATTTTCTTTTCTAAACTTGTGAGAGAAAATTTGGCAAAAGATAACAATCGTATATGTGACATGTCCCAAAACCTGTAAATACAAATTACACTTCTAAAATATGGCAACCAACAACATTTCTTCAAAAGAGCCTCATGCTCATCACATTTTTATAAAACAAAACTATATACATACATATGCACAACTATAAGAGTTCAAAGAATTTTCTTAAAAAAGTTAGTTACACTTTCTTTACAAATATATACAATTGTGAGTAAATACAGTCCATATAACTAGAAATCAAGAGGACTCCCGGGATTATTCCAGCATCCTGTACTGCATTCGAAGATAATTTTAAAAAACAGAAAATAATAATGAGCTAAAAGAGCTCATGGAGTGTCTCCGCTGATAAAATGCTTGCTTTTTCTCGAAAATGTCTCAAAATTGTAAAACGATCTTTACAACACACTTTTAGAAAACCTTGCTTGCTTTGTATGTGTTTCAAAACTTTCTAGTGTAAATGCTTGTTTTTAAAATGTCCTGTAATTGTAAAACGACTTACAACACACTTTCAGAAAACCCTGCTTGCTTTGCTGCAAAAGTTTCTAAAACTTTTCGTAAAAATGCTTGCTTGCTTATCAGTGATCGATTTTAAGCTGTATGTGAAATGCTTATAACTATAATGATCAACCACTTAAGGCCTTTCTTGCTTGTTGTACCCTAATAAACACGGGAAACCTGTGTCTTTTCTGTGCCGACGGAAGGACCTCGTATACACATCACCTATTCCGGTAAATATGGTGGAATGCTCCATCACCACATAATAAGCTAGCGCGCTAACCCTTTATATTCCAGTACGTGCCACGGTTCTCCTCTAATATGTCATAATGCATGAGCTAAGTTTGCCAACCAGGCAAATATAAAATGAAATGTAATCATGTCTTAACTTCACCGTGCACGTACAGAATACCTTTGACCGGTAATGCTTGCTTAAGACTAGGGATTTCTTAAGGCCTAACTTATAAAATATAAGTTTGCTTACTTCTGCTTAATAAAATATATTTAACACTAAAACCATAAACTTATAAAAATATAAGCTTTGTTTCGCTTTTGCTTAATAAAATTTGGGTTTCTAATAATTCAAAACCAAAACTTACAAAATATAAGTTTGTTTGCTTGCTTGTTTAATAAAATATGGTTTAACAATTCAAAACCATAAGCTTTAAAATATGGTTTAACAATTAAAACCATAACATACAAATCATAAAACAATTTATAAACAATACACTAGTATTGAAAAATAAAGTTTAGAACACTCCACACCTTCCGTTTACAATAGTTGAGCACGACTTCACAATTCTACCCGCTACCCTACACATTCATCGGCTAAACCCGAAACACGTCCCGGATCAAAAAACCAAACCTCCATTACGCCCGGATCGTTCGAAAACGCTTTGAAAATCCCGTCTGACTATCCCAAAATCAAGCCCTAAAATTCAACCCGATTGTCCAAAATAGTCCCAAAATCTCAACCTCGACTATCTCGAAACAAATTCGAAAATTCCTATAAATTCCTACACTCAGTCCAAAAATTTTGGGACTGAAATTTATGGCCTCTCACATCCTCAAAGAAAATCCCAATCCATTAAATGACCTTTAGCCTAGAAATAACCCAAGTAAAAAAAATTTCTACCTCATGAAGTTTGACGAAACTCTAAGATTTTGGTACCCACGCGTAGCTTGCGATGCGTGGATCAACTTTTCCTTTTGCTCCGACGAAAACCTATGATCTGATTTTCGTAGATCTGAGAGAGAAGTTTCTCTCATATCTCTCTCTCTCTCTCTCTTCTCTCGCTCCACTATCTGCCTCTCCCCCCTCAATTTCTCTCTTTTCTCCTTTTATTTGACTTTTTCTTCTTTTGATTTATTTATTTATTATTATTATTATTATTATTTGGATACATAGCTTATATTGCCTCATTCGGGTCCGTTTATATCCCGAAACAATTTATTTATTTTTAGTTCAATTTATTTTAAATGAACTTAGCTCAAGTCATTTCCTGACTTTCGAGATTTTCATAAAAATCTGCCTCCCGAAGTCATTGACTCGCTTATCACCCGTAGTAAAATCGTGAAAATATTAGCATTTGTCCCTAAAATTCGACGAAAATTTTCTCGGTCACTAGATTTCATAGACAATTTAATCAAGGCAAATCAAGCCATTATCCGAGATCTAGAGAATTTCTATGCTTCTCGAATCATTGTTAAATTTTATTATTATTATTATTATTTTACCATTTTGTGAAAATTTCTAATTAATTTTTAATTTTTTTCTGTGTCGGCAATGGCCAATTCTTGAAAACTTTACAATCTAATCCTTAAAAACAACTTTAAAAAAATACTACTACGACACCCAATAATTACGTTCTCATGCATGATATGGCACCCTATGTTTACATCAGCATCGTACACCCTCTCGAGATCTGCAAGTGTTTCAAATCCTCCCTCATTTAGAACATTTCGTCCTCGAAATGAACAAACTAAACTCAAAGGAAAAGAAAATACCTCAATCAAAAAATAGTTGAGGATACTGACGGCGCATCTGTGCCTCTGGCTCCCACGTAGCTGCCTCTCTCTCATGATTCCTCCACAAGACTTTAACTAAAGGAATCACCTTACTCCTCAACACCTGTTCCTTGCGATCTACAATCTGCACAAGTGTTTCCTCATAAGTCAGGTTCTCCTTTAGTTGAATCGGGCCGCTTCTCTCAAAGACATGTGAAGGATCTCGGGATGTATTTCCTAACATCACACATGGAATGCGGTCAAGAATCTTGATAACTTAGGGTAACTTCAACCTCGTAAGCTATTGGCCCACTTTGCTCAAAAATCTCATAAGGTCTCAAAATCCCTGACCGAGCTTGCCTTGCCTCTAAATTCAAAAAACCCCTTCCAAGGGGAAATTTCAAAAGACCTGGCCACCTATCTCGAACCGCAAGTCTCTACGACATTGTCTCGTATAATCTCTCTCGTTTATCTCTGCTGGTTTCAAGTTATCATGGACAACTTTCACTTTCTCTGAAGTGACTTGCACTAACTAAGGGCCTACCGGTCTCCTCTCACCAACCTCATCCCAGCACACTGGAGTCCTACATTTCCTACCATACAACGCCTCAAATGGAGCCATCTCTATGCTGGCCTGATAGCTGTTGTTGTAGGTGAACTCCATCAGTGCCAAATAAGTATCCAAAATCCCCTTGAATTCCATCACACAAGCTCTCAGCATATCCTCTAACGTCTGAATGGTCCTCTCTGACTGGCCATCCATTTGAGGATGAAATGCTGTGCTGAAATGAAGGCAAGTACCTAAACTCTTGCCCTCGCAATCGGGCAAAACTGACATTTGAATCCCAGTTCGATCCGAAACTATCAAAACTAACCCCATGGAGTCTCACTATCTCATCCACATACAACTCGGGCCAATCCTTCCTGTAGAATCCTTAACATTAATCGGCGTAAAAATGAGCAGATTTCGTCAATCACCAACTATCACCCATATAACATCATGCCGCCTCCGGGTCCGTGGAAGACCTCGTCACAAAAAATCTATAAGGATCTTCTCCCATTTCCATACCGGAACAGGAGTAACTCCAGATTCTCCCCACCTGCCTCCTCCCGATACCGCCTTCACCGCTGAAAGGTTAGGCATCCGAGACTAAAACCGCGATTCCCTCTCTCTTCATCCCATTCCACCAAGAATGTTCTTCAAAGTCCTGTATCTTGGTACTACCTGGATGCATAGCATAAGCAGATGAATGTGCTTCTTCCATAATGTCTCTCTTTAACTCGCCATACTCTAGCACACACATTCTCTTCCCTTTCACTATCATGTCGTTATCTCTAATTTGAAACTCTACTTTCTTTCCCTTTTCTATCTCTTGCTTAAGCTTAATCATTTGTGGATCCTACAACTGTCCTGTCCGAATCTGATCCACTAGGAGAGGTCTAGCATGAAATGTGGCTAACAATGCTCCTAAATCCTCAGCCTCCAATATCACCCCTCAAGCTATCAGATCCATCAATAGTGGAAGATAACCTGACCTCATATGAGACAAAGAACTCTTTGGCCGCCTACTCAATGCATCTGCTACGACATTAGCTTTTCCTGGATGGTACTCAATAGTACAGTCGTAGTCCTTAATCAATTCAAGTCATCTTCTTTACCTCATGTTTAACTCTTTCTAGGTGAAAATATATTGAAGACTCTTATGATTTGTAAAGATCCTGTAAGGAGCACCATATAAGTAATGGCTCCATATCTTCAGGGCAAACACGACTACTACAAGCTCTAAGTCGTGTGTACGGTAATTCTCCTCATGCTTCTTCAACTACCTAGAGGCATACACAATCACCCTATCACTTTGCATCAAAACACAACCAAGGCCCTGCTGGGAAGCATCACTGTAAACCACAAACCCATCTCTCCCCTTGAGCAAAGCTAGAACTGGAGCTGAAGTCAATATACCATTCAAATCCTCGAAACTCTGATGGCAGGCATCCATCCAACCATACTTGACATCTTTCCTTATCAACTTGGTCAGTGGGGCTGCTATCCTGGAGAACCCTTCAACAAACTTCCTGTAATACCCAGCTAAACTAAGGAAGCTCCTGACCTCTGACACATTCTTTGGCGGCTTCCAACTTACCACAACTTCTATTTTCTGAGGATCCACACTCACCCCCTCAACTGAGATCACATGACCTAGGAATGCCACTCGGGCCAAGCCAAAAAACCGGCACTTACTCGGGCCTTTACAGCTGCCGCTCCCTTAGGGTCTGCAACACAATCCTGAGGTGCTCTGAATGTTCCTCTGGACTACCTGAATACACTAAGATATCATCGATAAAGACTATGACAAACCTATCCAAATATTGATGGAACACTCAGTTCATCAAATCCATAAACGATGCCGGGGCGTTAGTCAAACCAAACGACATCACCCGAAATTCATAATGCCCGTAGCGTGTCCCGAATGCAGTCTTAGGAACATCACCCTCCTGCATCCTCAACTGATGATACCCCGATCTCAAATCTATCTTGGAGTACACTCGAGACCCCTGGAGCTGATCAATAACTCCATCGTGATCCTAGGGAGGAGCTACGATTGTGGATGGTAACCTATTCACGCCTGTAATCTATACACAACCACAAACCCCATATTTCTTTTTTTTTTCACGAAGAGAAACCAGAGCTCCTTAAGTATGGAGATATGCTCGGCCTAATGAATCCCTTACTCAACAACTCTTCCAACTAAGCCTTAAGCTCCCTCAACTCTGTAGGAGCCATCCTATAAGGAGGAATGGAAATGGGCTCTCAGTCCCTGAGATCAAATCAATGGTGAACTCCACTTCTCTATATGGAGGTAATCCTGCAATATCATCTGGGAATACATCTGGGAACTCTCTAACAACTGCAATCTCATCCACTAGAGTCCTCTCCTTCCCTGTCTCCACCTCATAAGCCAGATAACCCTGACAACCCTTGGTGCAAAATCATACGCTACGAAGTGAGATCAACCGAAGATAACCCTCTCGCTGCATTCTCGAAATTTATCTCCAATTTCCCTAGCCTATGTAACTTTACTTCCTTTTAATAACAATCTAACGTGGCCCTATGGCGAGACAACCAATCCATGTCGAGAACCACATCAAAATCTCTCATATCCAGGGCCACAAGATCCATTGGGAACTCCTGTCCCCCAATCAGAACTCTACTATCTCTGACTACTTTGTTTGAGAATAACCCGGATTCACGAAGGAAACTCTACACGACCCCCTAATGGTTGGGTCTCTATCTGGAAGTGATCTAAGAAAGGCTTGGATGCAAATGAATACGTGGCTCCTAGGTCCACTAATGTATATTCATCATGAGCAAGGATAGAAATAATACCAGTAACCACATCTGGAGCTGCATCTACATCCTGCTGAGTCACAGCATAAACTCTATCCCGAGTACGAGTCTCTGTTTGTATCCTCAAGCACTCACTTTATCTCACCACGACAAATTTCTACCTACTTGGCCGCACCGGTCCCTCCCGCTCCGGGAAACCTCCTCCCGAAGGCCTCCGAGCGCTCATCTCCGGGTCACACGATGTCTCGCACCAATCAATCGAGGACACTCCCTTAATGAAATGGCCTTCCGGCCACCTGAAAACACCCCAGATCAGATTCTTACACTCCCCAAGGTGTCGCTGATATCACGTATCTGAGTGGACACTGCGTCATCGCCGGTAGTTGGGGGCCCCACCGATCCCTCGACTAGGAGACGCCTCCCGACTTGCACCTTGGCCTTCAGAATCCTACCCTTGCTTCTCTTCTACTAGACTGACTAGAGCTTTGCCGGGAAGTGCCCGGTGCACCTCTACTTCCTACCTGGGGCTTTGATACATAGTTGCGTGATTCTTCAACCTCAAAAGAGGCCTCGACTAAGTCCCCAAATCTATTTAGAGGAACCACAGATAAATGAACTCTGATCTGGTGTTGTAATCCTTCCAGAAACCACTTGCACTTTAGGACTTCATCAACCTGAATATATGGAACCAATCTGACTAGCTCTGAGAACCTCTTCTCATACTGACATCGGAGCATGTTCTTCTCGTCACCAAAGAACTCTCAATTTTCAACTTAATGACTCGAGGAAAGAATCACAATAAACTTTGTCGGGAACCGGTCCATGACATACCATCAGGATACCTTCTATCCACAACATCTCACCAATCCTTAGCTCCTCGGTTTTCCATCAAAACCCAAAACAAAGACCCCTCTCGATCATCCTGTAGCCCATAACCTTGCAGAAATGTTATTTACTCTATCCAACCATAACCAGGCTGCCTCTGGATCGCCACTACCGTCATATGGCTTGGCGCCCAACTTCTATGCTCTCTCTATAAACCTCCTAGGTTCTTTAGGAACCTCTCTAGGTGCATATACGGAGGCTACCGAGGCTGGTCGCCGACTTAGTCGCTATAGCTACTATCCGAGCAATCTATGCCACCTCCGCTTCCAAAGAAACAACTCAACTGAGCCCTCCTCGTGGCCCGGGATGGTCCAAATTTAACTCACGCACCGAGGCTGATTCATGGAGGCGGTAGTGTGCTCAACTCCCCTCAGAATCAGCAAACATTTTGCTTCTGAAACAGCTCTCCTTAGTGATTTGATCTCTAATGCCCTTCCTGCCTCTAACATAGTTTTTTATCAAAGGAAAAAATCAATTATTTAACATTTTTGAAACATTCTAAAATTTATGTAACGTGAATTTGAAAACTGATATGTTAAAAGTATAAAATATTCATAAGAACTGGTTTTTGTTAATAACACAGTTTCCTGCCATCCTGCTTCTCCTATACCAACTCATTACAACCCACCCTTGTTTAGCGTGTCGATGGTTTTACAATCATTAACTCTAACACACTTTAAACTGACTGTGGAGAACCAACAGTTTGCTCAGTTGTTTGTTTAAACTGATGCACCTTTCTTCAAATCTATAGACTTACAAATTTCAGTTGATAATGAACTGCTATTATAGACATGTCCTTAAAACTTGTTAACATTAAATACACTTCTAAAATATTGCAACCAACAACACTTCTTCAAAAGAGCTTCAGGCTCATCACATTTTCATAAAACAAAACTATGTACATACATATGCACAACTATACAAGTTCAAAGTATTTTCTTACAAAAGTTAGTTACACTTTCTTTACAAATATATACAATAGTGAGTAAATACAATCCATATAACTAGAAATCAGGAGGACCTTGATTTGTCCCAGCGTCTGGTGTACCTGTACTTGGAAGATAATTTTTAAAAACAGGAAAATAATAAGCTAAAAGAGCTTAGTGAGTGTATGCTTTATAAAATGCTTGCTTTTTCTGAAAATGTCTCAAAACTATAAAAACGATATTTTACAACACACTTTCAGAAAACCTTGCTTGCTTTACTATAAAAGTTTCTAAAATTTTTCGTAAAAATGCTTGTTTTTTTTTTTTAAAATGTCTCAAAATTTAAAACTTTATCTTTACAACACACTTTAAAACCCGCTTGCTTTGCCGCAAAGTTTCTAAAAACTTTTCAGAAAATTCTTGTCAGCTATTAGTGGCCGCATTTTAAGTCAGATGTGAAAATGTTTATAACTATAATGATCAACCATTTGAGGCCTTTCTGCTTGTCAGACCATAGTAAACACGGAAACTCCGTGGTCTCTACCGTGGCCGGCAGTATGACTGCACACATCACTTTATTCCAGAATATGGTGGAATGCTCCATCACCACATAATAAGCTAGCGCGCTAACCCTTTATACTCCAGTACGTGCCATGGTTCTCCTCTAATATGTCATAATGCATGAGCTAAGTTTGCCAACCAGGAAAATATAAAATGAAATGCAATCATGTCTTAACTTCCCTGTGCACGTACAGAATGCCTTTGACCAGTAATGTTTGCTTAAGACTAAGGATTTCTTAAGGCCTAACTTATAAAATATAAGTTTGCTTACTTGCTTGCTTGCTTAATAAAATATGGTTTAACAATTCAAAACCATAAACTTATAAAATATAAGTTTGCTTGCTTGCTTAATAAAATTTGGTTTAACAATTCAAAACCAAAACTTATAAAATATAAGTTTGCTTAAGTCGCAAAGTTTAATAAAATATGGTTTTACAATTCAAAAACCATAGCTTTAAAATATGGTTTAACAATTAAAACCATAACATACAAATCGTAAAACGATTTATAAACAATACACTAGTATTGAAAAATAAAGTTTAGAACACTCACCTTTCCGTTTACAATAGTTGTGCACGACTTCACAATTTCTCCGCCTCCGCTTTTACCCTACACATTCAATGTATTAAACCCGAAAACATTAGTCTCGGGATCAAAATCAAACCTTGACACAGTTTGGGACTGCCTGAAAACAATTCCTAAAATCCTGGCCGGACTATCCCAAAATAGTCCCGAAAATTTAACCCGGATGGTCAGAAAATAGTCCCAAAAATTCAACCCGGACTGTCCAAAAACAATCCCGAAAATTCATAAAAATTCCTACACTCAATCCAAAAATTTTGGGACTTAAATTTATGGCCTCTCACGACCTCAAAGAAAATCCCAATCCATTAAATGACCTTTAGGCTAGAAATAACCTAAGTAGGAAAATTTTCTACCTCATGAAGTTTGACAAAACTCTAAGATTTTAGTACTCACGCGTAGCTTGCGATGCGTGGATCAACTTTGCCTTTTGCTCCGACGAAAACCTACGACCCGATTTTCGTAGATCTAAGAGAAAAGTTTCTCTCTCTACATTTCTCCTCTCTCATTCTCACGCACTCGCCACTCCCTCTTCTCGCTTTCTCTCTTTCTCCTTTTATTTGACTTTTCTTCTTTTGATTTTATTTATTTATTATTATTATTATTTGGATACATGGCTTATACTGTTTCATTCGGGTTCGTTTCTATCCCGAAACAATTTATTTATTTTCAGTTCAATTCATTTTAAATGAACTTAGCTCAAGCCATTTATTGACTTCCAAGATTTTTGTAAAAATCTCGTCCTAAAGTCACTGACGGCTTATCACCCAGAAAATCGTAAAAATATTCCAATTGTCTCAAAACTCGACGAAACTTTTCTGGGTCACTAGATTTCGTGAGACGAATTTAACTGCACAGTCCGTTTCCTCATCCGATATCTAGAGAATTTTCTAGGCTTCCCTGAACCATTCTGTCAATTTATTATTATTATTATTATTATTTTGCCATTTTGTGAAAATTTCTAATTAATTTAATTTTTTTTTTCGGGTTTTATAGTGCACAATTCTTTGAAAACTTTACGATTTCATCTTTAAAAACAACTTTCAAAAATACTACTATGGCACTCCAATAATTAAGAAAGCCCTTGGTACACATATGCGACCCTACGGTTACATGTACCGTACACCCTCTCGAGAAGGGGCGTTACATGCAATCTGCACTCCTTCTATACGTCTGGGATTCGTTTGTTCTTCTTCAAGCTCTACTCCTGAAATCCGTGTTGAGCAACTCCCAAAGCCCCAAATTTATAGCCTTGTAATTTAGTCTTGGAAGTCTTTATAAGGTTTGATCATTATCCTAATATGACTCTAACCCTCTTTTCTATTTTCTATTCTTTCCCCTTTTAAGCTTATCACAAATCTTGAAAATAGGAAACTTGTTGCTCATGGGATTCTCTTCAAAATAGAATCATGTTGTTTCACTCGCTTGATAGCTTAGAAGTATGGATCCTCTTGATTTGATCTTTATCCACTTGCCAAACTGTCCTTAGGGCCCATCGCCATTTGCTCCACAAGTTCCTTGGCCTCAAAGCTAGCAGACTGCCTTACGTCCTACATCATCTCTGTTCTTACTCCAGACACCCTAAGTTTGGCACATTCCTGCACTATAGGATTGCCTTAATCCAAACTCCTTCCTAATCCTACCAAGGACTTCTCACAAATTCATCAAATCTTCATTGCTCGCGATCATTAAAGTAGCGATCTTCTTGTAGAACCCTTGAGATGAAGATACGGACATCTCAAACCCAACATCATCATAAGTCCACCTTCTCTAGTGTACTTGTATCCTTTTGAATAAAGAATACTCAAAAAATATACAATGACGATTTTCTCCTTCAAAAGTATCTAATTTCATAGATGAAGATGAATTTGCAATATGGTTTTTCGATCCAGGACAACCTCATTTTTACCTACTATAACGAAAATCTTGTGTTTCAGTCTAACAACAAATAGCATACATGATGGTTACCATTGCTGAGCTAAAACCCGATTTTCTATAATACCAGTTTGTTAAAAATGATGAATGAGAATAAGCAACAAGAAAATAAAAGATACATGATTGAAGAAATCCCCTATCTCGAATATAAATACATGATTGAAGTACTAGAGCATTGTAGCGATTAGCGAAAAATCACATAACTTTAGAATATTCACAATACTTCTAAAAAACCCTCAATACCTCAAAAACTAAAAGTACATCATATATTTGTTGGTATCCCAAAACTAAACAAGCCCAAACCCTAATAAGATAAGTAATGGGGGTCATGAGCCTTTCACTAAAATCCCTCAAACATTCATGATGATGTTGCACGAAACGTTTCAAATCAAATCAAATAGCATTTGGATCTCACAACTCTAACAAACACCACCTTGACATGAATTCCAATGCAATGAGTGCACAAGCTCCAAGCTTCAATAAAGAAATCTCAACCTCTTCCACAAAATCCTAAAAGGCAAAGATCAACAACGAACTCTAACCAAATTCAAGCAATGCTCAAACTTAGCTATAGGGAGTGACTTGGTCATCAATTTTTGTAAGCTTACCATGAGTACTAACTTTACCTATAATAATATAACCATGGGTAGCAAATGACTGATGCATTTGTAATAGTAGAGCTTCCTTGCAACGATATAACTTGGTAGACCTTCTTTTCTTTTCATAACAATACGAGTATCTTTTGTTAATCTTCCAAACTCCACCTTTACTAGTATACTTGTAACCTTTGAACCAAGAATACTCAAAGAATATGAAACAATATTTTTTTTCGTTCAAAATAATTTGATTTGATAGATGTATATGAATTTGAGATAGGTTTTTCGATCCAACACAACCCACATTATTATGTGCCATTAGGAAAATCTAGCGTAATTTGATCCAACAACATAATATCATACTTAATTGTTGGCATTATTGAGATCAAACCCAATTTGCTCTCATACTAGTTTGTTAGATTGAAAAAACAATAATAGGCAACAAGATATAAAAGAGAAAAGCAAGAAACTCACAAATTTACGTAGAAACCCTGAAAAGGGGAAAACCACATGCAGTGGAGGAGAAATCCATTATCTTGAATATAGATACAAGATTGAAGTATTGCTGCTATTATGAAAATAATTAAACTATAAAACTGTAGAATGCCCGCAATACCTCTCAATCGCTCAAAAAACCATAGAATTACTCAAAACCTCCAAGGTACACATCATATATTTAAAGGAATTTCAAAACTCATTAGACCCAAACCCTAATAGTATTAGTAATGGGCCATGAGACCTTTACTAAAATCCCTAAAAATATCCATGACATTGCATTGCAAAAACTTTTCGAGTTTAGTCGAACAAAATTCGGGTCATTCAATTCTAACACACTATAAAAACTTATATGGGATCCAAATATATGGGAATTTAAAACCATCATATGACATGTTTGCCAATTCCTTAAATAAATATAGACTAGTTTGAGATCCCATATAAGTCCTCTAAACCATATTGCCACACTTTAAAGTCATGTGTGTATATTATACCTAGAGCAGACCATCCCTACATGAGATGGAATAGATCATTACAAATAGTATTGAATTTGATCTTACATATTGGTGTGAGATTCAACATTAAATATATAATTAAACGGATGTGGCCCGCAAAAGGAAGTAAGTGGTCATGTAATTACAACCAGTGACGATTCATTTGGTTGCGATCTTGCTAATAGCCAAAATATCCTAGTGAAGGCACTTATCTAATATGGCATCAGTTTTTTCCAAGTTTATATTCACTCTCATGTTAATAGCACTTATCATAAATATTTTTAAGGCGTGTCACTCATTGTTCAGGTTGAGATCGGGCAGCATTCATAAAAAACAATGCAGAATAGAATATAACAAGATGAGCATAAAACACGTTTAATGGAAAACGCTGCGTAACCTTAAGCAATATGTGGAGATGCAATTACGCTTTGGTGTGAAAACCAGAAAAGAACCTCGTTTGGGTGCATCAAGTTCAGGTTTGATACAATCTCCTTAAGACAAGTATTGCCCTCGCAGTTGGTGCTTCAAGAAAATGCAATTTGTCTCCCAGGATGAAATGATCTCCCAACAGAAGAAAGCACTTCCTGTGTTGGTTGTCGAACCCGAACTGTGTGCAGAACTCAGTCTCTCTCTCAAACGTATGGAAAAATGAATGAATGAATATTTCAATGTGTGTCAAATGAGAGAAAGTGTGGTCTTTATATAGACCTACTCGTGAATGTTCGATATAGTCATGAAGCTTGGAAGGGTCGTGATCTGCTTTGCTCATGGCGAACATGGCCACGTGGCGTCCGCTGAGAAGACGACGTCCAATCCGCAGCCTACGCAAAAACGACAGCTTTTTGATGCCTAAAGGTGAGTCGGCCCGGGGCGATGGCAACGCACGTGCGTGTGTGGTGAACCAAGCATGAGCTAGGTCCTCCCCAATCCACAAAACTGGGGTGCCCCTTGGGGCCCAAACCCAACTACAAGGTGGGCAAAGATTTATAATTCTTTAAAAGTCTTGCTCTATCCGATGGACACAAGCTTTTCCACAAGCTTAAACATTTAGTTACCGTTTCATAAGATGTTTGGAGGCAATTTCTAATTCACTCCTTAATGGTTTTTGAGCAACTAAATATATAATCTTCATCTCCTCATGGAGGAGAACACATTCCCATGTGGACCCACCAAAAAAGCTTTGTGAGACCCAATGTAATTTTAGTTCAAAGATAGCTAAATTATTATGATCAAACCCATTTTTTCCAACAGTTTGAATATAAACCAAAAAATTTGCTTTGAGAATTTTTTTGGTAGCGTATTATTCTAACAATATTTTAAAGGATCATCAATGAAATGATTGTTCAAGATTCATTTATAGAAACTATATTTGAATTTTTTTTTTAACAACTAATTTTTGCATGAAAGCATTTCTAGCTAACCCTCTAAGTTACTCAAGCAAACATTTAGTCTAACATTTTCATAAATTCTCTTTTTAGAAATACTTTTATGAAGGACCCCATAGTGTTATTTATTTAAATTAAATCTTAAAAAAATGGATTTTTGAAATAATCAATCACCTATAGAGTCAATGTTCAAATTTTGTTTTTTTTTTTTAAATTTTTAAAATGATTTTCAAATATGTTTCCAAATATTAAGAGGTGTTTCTAATAGGGGTAGTGAAAAAACCCATCAAGGTGGGTTTTTTGTAAGGATATAGTGATGTGGAGTTATAATTAAGTTGACAACACTACACCATCAACTTAATTAAGTAATTCAATCCATCCATTATTTTATTGTTTTTGATGGAAGCCTATACCACATCTATGCGAAATCACCAAATATAACATTAAAATTTTGATAAATCATGTAAGCATGCAATGCACAAAGCATCCAAACAAAATTAGAGAGAAAATCCCCAAATTTCATCATTTAAATCCTCCAAATTGAACTAAATTACCTTTTCATAAAATGTCGAAAGTCAATTCACCATAGATCTGCTCTCTATCTCCTTCTTCCAAGATGAATGAACTTAGCCACTATGCTTAGGATAAGCCGGGCCTCATAATGCATGTTTGGCCAATGGGGAAGTGAGGGAAAATAAGAGAAAATCGTACGAGAGAGAGAATTTACAAGGATAAAAATGTCTCTTAGTTTTTTATATGAGTTTCTATTTATAATCTCTATAGGGTTTTCCACATGACAAACCTTATTGGATGTTCATAAGCATCAAAATACACTTTAAAATGTTTAAAACTTGGAGTTTTGGCACCTTTATGAGTCATTTTGTCTAATCTAGAAATTTTGCATGGTCTTGAGAAAAATTTGCGTAGCTTGATTTTGAATGAGTCTACAAAATTTCACAGACCAATTTGAAATTAGGCTAAATTGTCTTCTTTTTTTTTGCTAGCTCCATATTGCTTCTAGACTTCTTTCTTCAATTTTTTGACACTTTAAAGTTATTCCCAAGCATGATTCACTTCCAAAAATACTTAAATAGCTGTTGTAACTCTTTTTTTAAAGCAAACTCATTTGGTACAGGTTTGCGTAAATTTGGCAACCTAGTTGGAAAAATGTCACTTTCTTCATTTTTTTTTTCTTTTGGTGATGCTTCTTGCCTCCAAATTGTTTCAAAGCATTCTTCTAAGTTTATAATCTACATCAAAAGCCCACAAAATGCTCCACTACCATACATGCCAAAATGTTCCACATTGCTAAGGACCATAATGTGCTAAATTAGTCAAATCAAGGATAATTACTAACCAAAATGATAAAAAACCATAAGAAATAAGCTCTTAAAAATGTGACTTTGCAGCAAACAAATATGCACTAATAGAGACACTAAATGGATTTAAGAATCACTAATTGACAACATCCACTCACCACCCCGTGACCAAGGCCACGCAAGGCCCCCACTCGATGGCTAGACCTCGCTTTTGCTGTTAAAAACCATTTAAAAAAACATTTAAACGGCTTTCGGAAATAGCCACTTATTTTTGTTTTATTTTAAAGTATAAAAACAAAATAAGAAAAGAAAACCCTAAATACGACTACGATAAGAAAGACAGCCCCTGAAAACAAAGTTTAAATTGAGGGTCAAAAGTACCGATCGAAGGTGACAAGAATGGGAACAGAAGACTCTTTAAGCACGTATAAAAACGATCTCTACTAAACAAGTTTTCAGTGAAAATACGCTGAATTAATCGTCAAGCAGTATACCAAAAACAAAGAATAACAATATAATAACACACCAGCATATAGAAAATGAATAGACGAATAAATAAATATATGAATAAGCTAAATTAGATGAGAAAATGCTGCACTGCATATATCCAAAGCGCTACTAATTAGAGACAATGTTAGTGTAATAACAAATATGAAATATCTACATTTAATTGGAAATTGATTGCCGCATTATAAGTCAAATTACTAAGGTGCCGATATGCATGTCGGGTCCCACCCAAACCCATTTATATTGCCACACAAATTAACTCCATAAGATCCCATTTTATAGAAACCAGAATTAATCACGTGCTATGAATTTTTTTTTTTTTTTTTGAAAATCGATTTGAAATTAAAATTCAGCCAGAGCCAAATTTTTGTAAAATTAAGAATTTGAAATGAATTTGAAGTTTAAGAATTTTTGAATTGAGATTTGGAAATTAGATATTTGAAATTAAAAACTTGAATTTCTATAAATTCGAGGTTTGAGATTTAGAATTAAATTAGAAATCGAGATTCAAATTTAGAAATTGTGACACTTGAATTTTGAAATCTAAATTGTAAATTTGAAATTGCAAAAATAAAAAAAAATGAAATTAAAAAAAATGAGGGAATTGAATTTTGAAATTGAAAACTTGAAAAAGAAAGAGAGAAAATAAAATAAAATATAAAAATAAAATAATAAAAAAATAAAAAATAAAATAAAATAAAATAATAAAAAATAAAAATACACGTAAGTGAATGACTTAAATTAGATATCTTGAATTTTGAGAAATTAGAAAAATATTATTTTGAAATTAAAAACTTAAAAAATGAAATTGAAAATTAGGAAAAAAAATGAAAATTTAGAAATTGATTTTTTTGAAGACTTTGTTTTTTTTTTTTTTTAGAAAATGATGAATTGTGAATAAATTAAGAGTGGAATTTGAGAGCTGATCAGAATACGTGGCCAAGTAGTTTACCGAACGACCCAAGCGGCTCGTGAATTAACCTAAGTGTTTGAGATATTATTATTTGGCTTCTAAATATGCTACTTAATTTAATAAATCGGAGCCTAATTGATGAGCTCTAAAGATAGGATGCGCTCATTGGCTGAAAGTACAACTAATGTATTGTAATTTGAAACTGATTTCGGCCTAATTCGACCCAGACCTGGATTTAGCTTCTAAATACGGGACGGTACCTCGTGCTTAATTCATCGACCTAATCCGACTGTAATGGATCTAATTTGACGATTACTGACCTACGAGCGAGTCGGCCAAATTCGCGAGCCTAGATACGCCGTTCTAATTTATCGGGCCTAATTTGATGCAAATTAGATAATCTTATTGAACTCGTACGATAGTAATCTAAATATATCGCGCTGACAATTTAACGACCAAAAGTCGATTTGTACCTAAATACGTTGGAAGCTGATTAATATATTTGAACATAAAGTAAATTTTAAGTTAGACCTAATGGTTGGACCTAAGGTAATTTATGCTATCGCACGATCCTATTAGCAAGAACTTAACTACACAAATTTCTAACAGAGTCAGAATCAATCATATGTTAAACAGAACAAATTTTCTTAAAACAAATAAAAATCTCCTAGTTCGAATAACTATTCCTACCAAAACCCTACTGCTTTGAAATCAAAATCCTAATCTCCACCGCTCATAATGAATATTTATGAGTTAAGAAATTTCTCCTCCTTAAATTTCCAGATAGATCAGACCACGTGACGGCCGGGATCGTGACCGATGAAATCTGGACAAAGGAAGAGAAAAACTTCCTTTGATTTTTCTTTCTATCTTAAACCCTCGAAATATACTCTACCGCTTCCATATCAAATATGACTATTCGGGACTCAAAATTCAATCTCCACCGTTCATAATCTAGATCTATGTCTTATAATAAACATATCCAAAATTCAGAACGATCTGACGGTTAAAATAATGATCAAAATCTTACACTAAAATCGTTTGAAATAGAAACAAAATCAACAACTATTGGTTCTAACTAGTATAACTTTTAAATGGAATCTACAAATATAATCTGCACCATTCATGACCTAGATCTATGTATTATTTCAAACATATCCAAAATATAGAACGATCTGATGGTTAAAAACAATGATCAAAATCTTACACTAAAATCGTTCGAAATTGAAACAAAATCAACAACTATTGGTTCTAACTAGTATAACTTTCAAATGGAATCTACAAATATAATTTGCACCGCTCAGACCTAGATCTACGTGATATTCTTCAAACATATCCAAAACATGTACGATCTAACTAAGTTAAACAAATCAAAAAACGAACTCTACGGGCTAACTTACCAATGCTAAAACCGATTTCAAAATCTCCAAAAATAACTTCGGATCTATGAAAATCCAACCATTGAAATTTCCATCGGAGACCATCCAGTGGTTTCTAGTGTTGAGTAGAACGTTATATCAAAATTTGAGATCGATCGGCTCTGTTTGATGGTCCGATCGACATCAAATTCCTTAGATCTCCTCTCCTCCTCCCTTCTCTTCTTCCTTCCCTCTTTTCTTTTCTCTCCTACCCCTTTTCCTCCTTCCTTCCTTTTCTTTTGTTCCTCCTTCTCTCCTTTTCTTTCCTCCCTCTCACGATTTTTTTTGGCTCTCCCCTTTTTTTTCTTTTTTTTTTTTGTTCTTTCTCCTCCACTCCCATGATTCCCTCTGTTTTTGCCTCCTCCTTTTCTTTTCTTTTTTGTTCTTTCTCTCCTCCACTCCCATGATTCCCTCTTTTTTGCCTCCTTCTTTTCTCTTTTTCTCATTTTCTTTTTTTTTTTAATTTTTTTAACGTTTTGCTCAACTCTAAATTAAAAAAAAAACAATAAAAAACAATAAATAATAAAATAATAAAATAAAAAATAAAAAATAAAAAAATAAAAAAAAACTGCTTTTTGGGGTCTACACCCCCCCCCCTCTCTTAATCCATACTTCATTGGGAAGCTTCTAAGGAATTCAGTCGTATAGGAGCTCAAGAGCACAAGGATATCATGAAGTAGTATTTTGATTTAGTATTCCATGATTTATTCTCTATCTAAATGATTTTTCGCCTTCATATTGTTAACTTTCATCTTTGTATTTTCAACTTTCCAACTTTATGTAAGGTTTATATGTGTTTGCAGAATGTTTAGGATATTATATAAAGGAAGACTCTGAAGATATGGAGGAAGAGGACTTTAAAGAGGATTGATTTTCTTTTTTCCATATGCTAAACAAGTAAGAGGTGTAAGTGAAACAATGCCTTCACTTGTTTTTCTTTTTCCTTTTCTACGCATATGTATTCTCATGTCTAAAGAAGGCCTTTGTTCTTAATGCCTTTTTTTTAAGTTTGATGGACTGTTTCTTTTAAGGAGATGCATAGATTATATAACATCTATGGTCAAGAGATGTTTTCTAATAATGTTTCCTTTATTTGAATTGACTTTGGAAGGAATTTTCATCTCTATGTTTTTTGTAAGGTAAAAAGTTAGATATCCTGTAAGTTGGATAAATAAGTTAGATGTTTCCTTTGTTGTTAGTGTGTTTTGTTCTAAAAACAACTCTATAAATTGCTACAACTCAATTGCCTATGATCTAACATTTACATATATGAGAAACAAATACATGGGAATTTAAAACCATCATGACACAAATTTTACCACCACCTGATCATATAAATATAGACCATGTTGATATTTTAATTATATAAGTTCTCTAAGCTATGTTGTCATACTTTAAAGTTTTACAGTCGTATTTATACCAGGAGTAGACTATTTCTACATGAGATAAAAGAACAATATTATATTTAGTTTAAATTCAATTCCACACATTGATATGAGACTCCTAATTGTGCACATATAATTAATCTAATGAAGGTCAATATCTACATAAGAGGAAGTGGTTGGTCAAATGTGGCAAAACCAATATTGAAGTTCAAGGAGAGCAACTAATAACAAATATATAAACTTTGCTTGCCTAATATAAATAATTTAGGCTTTAGTCCAATGATCTAATTATGGCTGTTAAAGATATGATATTTATATTAAATCAAAATTTTAAAAAGTTTGAGCTTTTAGAAGAGCTAGTCATTTAACATGGTATCAGAGTCTAGTTTGGTAAGAAGTCTTAGGTTTGAGCTATATCTTTATAATTTATTCCTTATTTGTTTATTTAAAAGTCTATGGAATACTCAAATCCTAAAAGGCTTGAACTTTTAGAAGAGTTGGTCATTTAACAATTTCAATTTTTAACAAGGGCATTCATGATTCTTGGGCTTCAATCCCATTATATGCAATGTAATTTATTTATTTATTTATTTATTTTTTGTTGTTGCAAAAGTGAAGATTTTCTATAAATGTTGATAAATCTCACTAATTATTTGAATATAAACCCAAAAAGGCCCTTTGATAATTTTTTGGTAGGGTATTGTATGACTTTGTTTTTTATTTTATTTTTTCAAAACCATTGACCAAATGATTGATCAAGGATCACTTCAAATAATTTTCTATTAGAAAAATGATTTAATCAGATTTTGAGCGTAGCTAATTTTTGTAAAGAAGCATTTTCAACTAAATTCTCTCCAAATCACTCTCAAGCAGCCTCTTAGTTGATAAAAATTTTATAAGTATTGTGAAGAAAACTTAATGTTTTGATAAACTAAATATTACAAAACAAATGGAATTTTGTAAGAATAAGTCACCTGCAAATTGACAATCTTTTGAAAATTTAGTGTGATTTTCAAATATACTTCCCATTTTCATTCCCCATATGCTTCAACTAATGGATTTAGTGTGATTATTTATAAGGAGGATTACTAATCAAGGTCAAAGGTGGGAAGGAGAATCGGGTCTATTCAGTTCATGTTTTTAAAAACTGTTATTGAGAATAGCTTTTTAAAACATAGATAACATTATTTTGGTGTTTTTTAAAAACTGTTATTATTATCTAAATTTAACATTTTATATATTCTATCTGTTTTTTCAAAACAAAAGAAATTGAGAATCAAACGTGTTCTCTCTATTTTCCTTGTTCTTCTTGTTTTTGAGAACAAAAAATAGTTTTGAAGAATTGTAGCCATACAGGCCCATATTCTCCTTCAAACCCATTTTCATCCCCTGTATGCTTCCAATCCTTATTTATTTCTAAATGTTTTATTTGCACCCAAATTGAAATTTGGCTTGATCCAGTAATGGGTTAGCCCTAAGCCCAAGCCCATGAATAAAAGCCCACGTAGAAAGGGGTTTAGATCCACTTGTGCACCCATAGAAAAAGTCTAGGGGTATTTATGAAAATTTTTAACTTTTTTAGAAGTCAAATGAAGCTTTATCGGGTGGTAGAAAAGTGGGACAGTTATGTGCTAATGTGGATATTCTTGAGGGACAAGTCTACATACGCAGACGCAAGACCAAGATCAAACCCCGTAATTCGAGACGCAAGGAAGCTATAACAAGTTTCCTTAATGGAAGACATAGGCAATTACTTCAGAAAGTAGAGAGAGTGGGGAAATGGAGAGTTGGCTAGCAAATCGTAAATGTCTATAAAAGAAGCAAAAAAAGATCAAGCCAGCCAGACAACCAATTAACCAATCAACCAATCAATCAATCAACAATTCAACAATTGACTCAGTGTCAATTGACTTCAACAAATCCTAGCTTTTCAACAATTTCAGAATTCTAATTCTTAGTGTTAGCCAAGTTTCTGGAAAATTTCTAGTAATGTTATTTCATTCATTCGTAGTGAAATCCAATATTTTCTCTAGCAATTACAGCATTCTTGTTGTAATTTCTATTCAAGTTTATATCAATTTTCCTGTAACATCCCGAAATATACCCTAGCAGTTTTCGGACTTGTTTAGGGTATATTAAAAGCTAAATGGAAATTTTCGGAAAATAAAACGAGAGACCCGGAAAGTTTACAAGATATAAGGGCAATCTTGTAATTTGTTAAAAAGGACCTATTGGTCATAAAAGTGAAAGATTAGGGGTTAATGTTTAAAATCCTTGAAAATGATATGTAAATAGAGGGAGTTATGGGGTTAAAAGGCAAATAAAGAAAATAAACCAAAAATGGATTTTTGGTTGAAGGCCAAACATGGCCTTAACTCAAAATGGATTTAAGACCAAATTATTCCAAAAGAGAGAAAAGAAAAACGTAGAGAGAGAGGGGAAGAGCAAAAGAAGAAGAAGAAGAGGAAGAAGAGAAGAGGAAGAAGGAGGAGCCAAGATCAAAGGTATGGAACTTGGGTTTTTTTGTATGGAAACTGAATTCAAGTATGGATTTATGGAATTCTAAGGCTTGCTTAGTTAAGGCTTTGTTCAAAAGCTAGGGTCTTGTTAGAATTCATTCTACCTTGGATCTCTTGAAATTAGGTTGGTAAATACTCTAAATCCACAAGAAAAGCAAATCCTCGAGGTCGATTCATGGTTAAATATTGCTAATCAATTTAGGTTTGTATAAACCCTAACAAATCCTCGAGTTTAGCTTGTGTATGGTTAAGACCCATATTGAAATGATTTTGGGAGAAATTCATGGAAAGGTTTGAAAGAAGATAAGAAATGAAAGATGAATTGAATAGAAAAGTGAGTCCAAGGTGAATTGGAATGGTTTTGAGGTGTGTAGGAAGTGTGGGAGTGATCCATGGATTAAAGTGAAGGAAAAATGTGAGAAAACACCCAATTTGGGCACTTTTCGGAGAGTTCTACCGGTAGGATTGAAGTCCTACCGGTAGATCAGTCCTACCGGTAGAATATCGTTATCGTCATTTTTATTAAGTCCTACCTGTAGAACTTAAAGTCCTACCAGAGGGTCTCTACCTCGTTCCCGCCTTTGGACCGCTTTTCGTATTTTGGCCATAAATTACTCATTTCTTATCCGATTTGGGTGATTCAAGTGGCCACTTAAAATAGACTTCAAGGAGAACAAACCATATTTAATATGTATCTCCAAATTCTGACTCTAGATAGCCCAAAAATTCACTCAAAGTGGGGCTATGTGCAAGCCCATTTCCTGCACCAGTTGAACATAGAGAAGTCCGGGTTGTTTCGGACGTATCTCGAGTTTCGGTGTTCGAATCGTATGGATTCCAGCTTGAAATAGAACCTTCTTAAGACTTTAGCGTTAAATGAGTATAAGGACATAGTAAGGTCAAAATATGCTAAGGCCCTGAAAATTGAGTAATACCAACAGTCCTGAGGGTAATCTGTGAAATCGACTAGTCGCATGAAAATGCCATAACTTTAGTTTGGATGATCCGATTGGATTGATTCCAATTCCTAAGTAAACTAGATTCATAAAGGAATGAGGATATATGAATGAGGTATGATCTCATAGACATCATACTTCATAAGTATATGAAGTGCTATATGTAATAGCCATGAAACAAGGAAAATATAGAAAATGCAATATGTATAGATGGGTTCATAAAACATGAATATGATATGAATGATAGGATATGTCATATGAATGATAGTGGTGTTATGAAAGATATAGATAAAGATATGATAGGATAAAGTCATAAGATATGATAGCTTCATGCAAGACCAATGATAGTACATATGAATATAAGAGTATAATGTGAACATATGATTGTCATGCATAAACAAATAGATGGAACATGATAGAAATATAGAAAGTATATGAATAGATAAAGACATGACAGTAATACGTAAATGATAGGAAAATATGATAGTTATACCGAAATGAATAAAATGGAACATGCTAGGAACACATGATAGAAATGCGTAAATGCTAAGAACAATAGAGATAAGAAAAGATGACAAAGATAGAATGATAACATGTACATAAATGATGGGTACATATATGAAAAATGCGAATGAAGAAAAGCCTACATGATAGGAATATGTAAAGCACAAGAGTAGCCAAAACATGATAGAAATGTATAAATGATATATGAGATATGAATATAGAAAGCTATATATGAATATATATGCATACAAGAGTGCATGTGATGCATTCATGAAATATGATGTATAAACTAAACGATAGAAAAAGATATGAATATATGTATTATATAGATATATGAGAACCGTAATATGAAACTGGCTGCATATGAGAACTAATACGTATAAAGTGATGATAGTATATATGCATAAGCAATTATGATAACAATAGTTATTCATGTTTATGAGATATGTACAGAAAATGTAATAAAGCCGATTGTCTCGTTTAGGACCTCGGGTAGAGGGATAGATAGCATGCCTATAGGGAAGATGGCGTATGCCGCAGCATATTCATAGACAGATATCGAGGCCCCGTTTGGTCGATGACATAGATCCCGTTCGATCGTAGTCCCAAGCAAGGGTCACCACAATAGGATGTAGATCACCGCCTCGCATGCTGATAGTACCTTCTGCACCGGGAGAAGATATATGACATAGTCACTGCCTCAGATAAATGACGATACTCCTGCATTAACAGACAGATCACTCGCCAGACAAAGGAGGCAATTTTCAGTACACATAGTTTCCCTCAGATCCGCTCTAAGGTATTTGGTGTACATGAAACCAAAAGGAATCGATATGTATAGAAGATATGACCTGATATGAGAAGTACAGTAATCGCTATGCGATGAAAATACGTACGCTACAAGAACAAGAAGTACATTATAACCGGATATGAAAATAAGTATATGAACACAAGAAAGTAATGAAAGTGATAAGAAAGCACAAAGTGTATGATAGATGTATCATGAATGTACGCGATAAGACAATTACGACATGTATCGTACGAAAAGCATACGATATAAAGGCACAAGAAATAAGGAAGTATTTGTGATGTATAAGGAATGATATGATACATACGTAATAGTATAAAGAATGCAATAAATCATATAGAACCGAAAGATGAAAAAGGTATAAGATCAGAGACATGATATGTAACATGAAAAAGAATAGAACATTGAAAAGACATATGACAAGCGTGAAAGATAAACACATGACTAGTATAGAATATATAAAGAATAGAAATAGAATATTAGTAAAAGTATAGATGAGATGGTAAAGTCAAAATATGAAAAGATTGACATGCAATAAATGTAGAGATGATAAGTAATTAAAGTTATATAAATGTGTATAGATAGATAATATGCTGTATAAGCTTGTGTGATCGTAAATTGGTGGTTATGCATGCTTATGTTCCCCATAAGCGTAAAGCTTAGCACGGGTGTTGGTCAGGTGTAGATACGAAGCGAGAAACGAGGATAGAAGACGGGACATTCCACATCGGCAAAGAGGCCCGACTCGAGAGATATGTGCTCGCCCGTAGCGCCCGCGATCTACGATAATGTGTTGTAATAGAGATTTTTAAATGTATAGGTAAATGGGACTGCAGCCATATGTGTATAAATTGTGATGGACACCACTCCGGTGGTAGTTCCTTTGTATATGTAAATGATTTTTGTTATGAAATTGTTTGTGCGCAATCAAATCACGAATGCAATTTCCCAGTAAGAACATGTCAATGAGTCAGTAAAGTCTGATAAAGTAATAGATATAGTATAGATAGCATGGCCTTGGGACTTCGGTTCGGATCCATGTCAGTCGGTGGGATCGGCGTGACATTCAGCGTAATACTATTTTAAATGGTAAATCCGATGTTCTTAAAAATTCGGCATTATAGTTGCAAGTCCTATTCAAGTACATCAACTTTGTAAGTATTATTCGTTCATTCTTAAAGAAAATCTGCGGCTTTTCTTGATAAATTGAATTCTTATAATATTTCGTTCATCGTTTTACCTTTGATTATGGGATTCGAAGAGGCAGAGAGTCTGCGTAGCTTTCGATTTGTAGTTAGTTCTTCCTGATCGTTCAGGTTTGAAATGGCTTTAATTTATGGCGGCGATCCAATACTTTGGTATTTTGTATGTTTCATGTGAGATTCAAAAATCACCATAACATATTGTTGGCGTGCCCTGTGGGACCCATCTTTGTGAGAAAACCATACTAGAATGAGCATATTTGAAAGGAAAGATTAAGTTGGAAAAGAGTGTTTGGATAGGTGTCGATGGAGGGTATTTTTGCGACAATATAAAAGGTATTATCTCGAACATGAAATGTATAGTTTTGATCTAAAAATGCATTATTCATGACATAAATATTCTTTTTTACTGCTAAATATTTTTAGTTGTAATATAGTAAATTGTGGATTCGAATCGGAGCCCTTCCCCTACCTATATTATGCTTTTTTTGAAACATTGTAAAGTAGGCAAGAAAGGCATTTATGGCATAAGGTTTTTTTTTTTTTTCAAAATGTCATAAGCATTTATGGCATAAGTAATTTTTTTTTTAAAGCTAATAATTTTATAATACAATATAGTAAACTATCTTCAACTCGAACCCCTTTTCTTCTTGTACCCAACCGTTTTAATGTTGATGCTCAAATTAATTTAGACTTGAGGACTTTATGACATAAGTATTTAAATTCTATTTTTTTAAATTAAGCCTGGACTTACGTGGCAAGAAATTCCGAGGCGATAGCAGGATGAACAAGGGGCCAATAACAGACCGCCACGTTAAATTGTCACGTGACTTAAACAAAGATGTCACGTGAGATTCCCAATGGCAGGCGTGGCCTTCTCCTCACCCATCTATCTATCCATCTTCTTTCGTCTCCACTCCAACCCAATTAAGCTTCGACCCTCTGCAAACACCCCTCACCAAAGCGACGTCGATAATGGAGACGATCGTCTCAAATTCGATGCCTATCTCTGTCTCATCACTCCCTCCGGTTCGTGCGGTTTCCTCCCCTGTGAAACTACACTTCAGTTCCTTCACGCCCAGAACCTCGTTGTTCGGGTCACGGTGTCAGAAGAAGCTAGGGTTCCGATGCTCTCCGGTGCGCAGAGGTTCTGTGACGTGCGCCAGCATCACAGAGATCAAGGAAAGCCAGTTCTCTGAAGTCGTTTTGAAGGCTGATCGACCTGTTCTGGTGGAGTTCGTCGCCACTTGGTGCGGTCCCTGCTGGTTGATCTCTCCGTCTATGGAATCAATTGCCCAGGTTTTGATTTATTCTCTTTATCTATTTGTAGTGCATTTGTTTTGTTGTTTCGCGTTGTTTGTGTTTGGCTGCCTTGGAAACGAGCTAAAAGCTTTGAAAAGAACCGAAAAGAAGGGTATGTTGTATGTTGAAGAGCCTGCTCGGACGCAGATATATATAGACTTCTACTTTTTGAAAACAGTAAATTGTTTTTAGGAAGTTTTGGAATTTCGTTCAATTTGTAATAGCGCGTTATTTTGTAGCTTTCTGCTGTTTGTTTGGTTGACCTGAAATGGAAAAAAAGAAAAGAAAAAAAATGAAGCGAGAGAAGAATGGAAATTTGAATATTGAGGGTCTGTCTGGCCTAGAAATGAGGAATGCTTTTGGTTTGGAGCTGAAAAATGGAATGAGGCATAAAACATGATTTGAAATGGTGTCTCAGAAAATATTTGTAAAAATAATTCATTTAAAAATCACTGAAATTTTTTTTTCAGCAATTATAACATGCAAGGACTATAATGATTGAAAACAATCCAAAAAAAGAAGCGATTGCTTTTTTCTGCTCTTTTCATTTCGTTAACAAACAGCCTGAACCTTTCATTCTTTAGGATATTAACAAACAAAGAGAGCATTTTATTGATACTAGCACTTGATTGGCAAAACTTTATGAACTAAGATTGAGTGTTTTCTTCTTTTTTTTTATCCACTTCCTGAGCAGCCAAACACAGGGACACGGAACATCATAGTGACATGCTGATGTATTTGGGAATTTTGAACTATCCAATTGCTCATCAGTAGATATTTAGCAGAATGATGAGTAAAAATTTTGGGGATGAATTCATGAGTGACCATAAAGGTAATATATTTTAAAGAAATTCCTTTAAACTGAATATCTTAATTATTTATCTGGGGACAAATATTTGGAATCATGTAACCTTGAGGGGTAGCTTAGGTGGTGAAACGCATTGGGCTGGGGTTACCCAATGGCCACTAGTTTGAGTCCTTTTTGGGTCACTGCAGCACTTTGAAACCAGAAAGAATAAGGCCTCGTTTGCAGCATTTTCTAAAGCGAACCTTTGAAATGGTTTTGAAAATAGTTCTCCATTTTTTTTGGAGCAAAATGTGTTTGTGAACTCAAATCTGTAAAACAATTATATTACCTAATTCTCTGTGAAATCACTTTGTGCTTATAAATTAGGCGTAAGTTTTATTTTATTTTTTAATTTAAATTTATTTTATTTTTACCCTATTCTCCATATATTAAAAGATTTCTCTAAGAAATCTAAAAAAACATATCTAAAAACACCTTAACTTCTTTAGCTTAGTGATTTTTATAACTTATTTATTTCATGATCCATAGAGAAACTGAAGAAGGGATTGGGTGAATATTAATTGCAAATCCATAAATGGTAATTATTGTTTTGCTGGGGCATAGCATGAAATCTGGTGTCCACTTGTTAGATTATCTTAGGCTTATCTTGAGGTTTTTTTATCTGTAATTTATGTTATATGTTCCAGGTGGTATTTACTCTGGATAGTGCATGGGGTTGAGGATTTTGTAGTGTCAAATATGACATAGAGTGAGAGTAATTTTGTTGTATTTATAGATTTGATACCATTTTTCTCTAGGCAATTTTTTTTTCCTTTTTTCTTTTTCTGTTTTTTCCTTTCCTTGTTCTTTTCTCAAAATAAGAGCAGCTGTATAGGGTGCACATAAAGAAACGGTCCCTAATAAACATATAAAGTAGTACGAGTATTTGGTCTCATTTTGATTCACCTTGTACTTTTAGGAATAGAAGCTAGTAAGTATTTCTATATAGAAAGTATAAGCTCTTATAAAAAATATATATGGACTTATTTTATGTCTTTTAAAAATTCTTTTAAAATTTTTTAAAATTTAATGGAATAAAGCCTTTTTTCTATTTTAATCTTTTAGAAACAGCTTTTAAAAACTATTATCCATTGAATGTAAGTCTTAAGAGTTTTATAAATTTTATATTAGTTATTTTATTTTATTATTTTTAAAGATAGAAAACATAAAGTATATCCACATGTATGGTCAGGTAGTAAAACAGGTTCAATCTCAACCTGGAATTTGATGGCAAACATCCTTATCTGTTGGCCCATTCTTAATCCTCTCTTTCTATGCAGTGAAACACAATTCCAGTTGACCTAGAGCACCTGTCTTGTCAATCCTATCATTTGTGAAACCATCATTCTAAAAGATATCCTACTTCCCTTGTTCCGTATAACTCAGAACAAAATAAGGTATAATCCTCCTGAACTCTCTCCTTAGATCATTCAGTGGAGGAATGCCCTTTGTAAAAAAATATTCTTTTGTTGCTCTACACAACCCAGCAAAAAGCCAAGGATAATCCACCTAAACTCTCATTAAGCCAATCATTTGAATGCCATGAAAGCACAAGCTTCTTCAGAAATCAAGTAGCATTTGTTCTAATCTCAACCTCTACATCAATTATTCTATATTGAAACTCTGAAATAGCAAGAAAAACAATGAACAACACCATACATGGAGAAGTCTCCTGTCATAATACTGTTATTCTTCTGTTTGGCGTTATTTAAACTTGAAACACTAAGAGAGAAAATTTCCAAGCATAAAATATTTCCTTCTGGGATATTCACAAAGTTCCAGATAGCTAGCCTTCATGTGTTCCATGCTTTTTTTTTTTTTTTGGATTGGTGTGTTCCATGTTTTTTGATTAATGGGATTAAAAAATTGAGGCATATTGTTGAAGTTTCATGATATATACAGAACCTTCTGAACTGGTTAGTTATTTACAGGACTAAAAGAATGCTCATAATGGAAACTTGTTGAATGCATCTCATGTTTAGTGGCTTATCTCTAGCAAGCTGGCTAGAAGTTTGTAACTACTTGGGTTGAAGTACCAGTCATGGTTCTTAGCTACACAGTAATGATTTATTAAGCATTTATAGATACCTCTCTTCTCCAGATATTTCCTTCAGAGAGGGGAATAACATCGAAGATCTAGCTGGCTACTTTTGGGTTCCTTTCTAGTTGATTGCCAATGGATTCTAGAAAAGTTTCGTATGGACAAAATTGAAACTCTCTGGTTGAGACTAAACTTTTTGGTCATTATAGTTTTGTCTGTACTGTGCAAGGGATAAAGACTAAAATGCCTGTTTTATTTTTTTTTTTGGAACTATAACATTTATCAAGTGTTTGACTTCCATGTTAATATTTGTTTAGTTTGGGAAGTTACTGCAAGGTGGAACTCAGATTTCTCTAAGAATATGTTGATGATACATTGTAAATCGACACATTGATTTGATAATTGAAATGAATGGGGAACATGGGTTCCTTTTTAAGCAGCATTCAGGGAAACTATCGACTGTTGAGTTATCAGTTTACCTAAAAACTTAATAGGTAAGGTAATGAACCAACAATGTACATTGAGCTGACTTACTTGAGCGTGTTAACACTCTTCCTCATTAGCAGCCTTTTTTGCATGTGTGCTGAATAAACGTGGGAAAATAAAGAATAACGTTGAAATTTGAACCATGACTTCCTGAAAACCAAGACTCCGACACCATGTTAAGCAAGCACTTCGACCCATTAAACTGTTAAATTACAAGCCAAAACATATTTCTAGTTAACTTTGCTAAAATCCCTAGCAACTTTATTTCTAGTCATCATCCAAACAAAAGTTTAAGAGGATGCACTTTCCATCAACTACTAAAAAAAGAATAGATTTGTTTGTTTGCCCTAAAAAACGGTGAAAATGCAGACACCAGATGGGGGTTTGGAAGCACGTTAGTTCTGCTTATGTTTTTTGACTTTTTGGAAATGACAGTGTATGTGCGAACTTGAAACATTTAACATAAATGTCATTTGTTGGTCATCTTCTTTCTTTCAGTTTTCCCTGTAGTTTTTTTTCCCCTCGATTTATGACTTGATACCATCTTCACTTGGTCAAATACTGATTGTTAGGATCCTAAACTAAATTTGGCATTGAGTTTCCAACCGAACTGTCCAAATTTTCCAAGAGATCTAACTCATGGTTTGAAACGGTATAGAGATCACAGTAACCCATAAAGTTGGAGCAGTGAAAGGGGTTGAAAGAATTTAGAGAGATTTCTTACTGTCAGGTTCTGCAGAATCTAGTTGGGATTTGGTCAGTGGGGTGATTTTGCTCCAAAGGAGAGACTAGAGAGGACTTGGTTCAGTTCACAGTCCACTCTTTCGTCTGGTAGGGCATGAAGTATGAAAGTCAATACCATGCATGGTTGGGTTGCTAACCATGTCAATAGGGGAGACTCGTATATTGTCTTGAAATGCCCTAACTCAAGGCTTCATTGATAGGTAGAATGGAAGCATTCATATGGAGGGCAAAGGAGCAATGCTTTTTTCTCATTTCTCTAGAAGAAGCTTCGAATGACGCATGGCGAAGGTTGATTCCATAGTTTCCATTGTGGCTCTAACAGTGTATTGTGTTCCCAGTCCTTTGGTTAAAACCTAGCAGGGGACGGTTGTTGGTTGACTCCATGTTCTTAGGGATAGAGGTTGGTGTGATGCTGCAGCTCTAGAAGCTTTCAAGGGGGGCTATTATTGTGCCTTTTTCAGGGGTTTGTTGTTGAACATGGCAATTTTTGTTTGCTCATGGTACACCAAATTTTTATTCTGTTGCTTTTGTGAATAAGCTGACATTGGCAGTAGCTTTCACTAATACTATGATCAAATATTTTCTTTTTCTGAAGACTGAAACAAAGTTCTTCTGAAAACATCCAGGAATATGGGGACAGATTAACAGTTGTAAAGATTGATCACGATGCAAACCCACAAGTAATTGAAGAATACAAAGTCTACGGATTGCCAACTCTGATACTCTTCAAGAATGGCCAGGAAGTTCCAGGAAGCAGGAGGGAAGGTGCAATCACAAAAGCCAAGCTCAAAGAGTACGTAGATTCTCTTTTGGAGTCGATATCAGTGGCATAAGTCCTCATCAGGATTGCAGAAAATTTGCTGTATATTAAATCTTATCCCAAATTCCCAATTCATTTGTATAGTACATATATATGTAAACAACGGAAAAGAAAAATGATACTGAGACTAGATTTGAGGTGTAGGTCAATTGTAATTTTTCATGCCTTGTGATTTTCTTGTATAAACTGCCTGATTCAAGGAAAGCTGATGTTATTGTGTTGTTGTTGGTAATAAATAACTTCCTTTCATTTGATAGCCTTGCGGCTGATCATATTTACAAAGAATAAGAATTAAGTGGAATCATTGGAGAATGGAAATAAGGGTTTGTTTGCTAATTGTTTTTTGATAATAGTTCCAAAAAACAATTTTTGTGGACAGATTTTAAAATTGTTGTTTGGTATTTTATAAGATGAAGTGAAAACTCAAAAATGTTTTTATCATGTTTTTAATATATTTAAACATGTTCATATGCCTAACTCAGATGATAAAGTGTCTTAAGTTTAAAAGGGTTGGGAGGAGTCTTAAGTTCGAGTCTGGGGATAGTTTATTATATTGTAACAAAATGTTTTATTGTTGAATATATATATATATATATATGACAGGTGTTTTGATTTTTTTATTTAGAAAACTAGAAATTTGTTTCGAAAATAATTGCCAAGTAGATCACTTCTTTAACGTTAGTGAGATTTGCTTTTCATGACAATGGGCATTCTTGCCTGTAATTAATAATCCAATAAAGAAATGTAGGGAAAATGAAATGGATTTTTTTTATTCCGAGTCCCCTCTTCTAATGACCCATACGTACTTCGACAGTTTTATTTTATTTTTTGGAATGAGTATCCTTTGAAAAATTCTCCAAAATAATTATTAAAAAAATTAATTTTGAGAAGTTAATTTAAAAAGGACAAATCCAAAAGTTAGTAGTAAAATAGACAAAGTAACTTTAAATATGTCAAACCTTTGGACAACAATAACCCTGAATCCCCCCATCCACATATGGTAACTAAATCCCCAAGCCATAACTTTTGTTTCATCCTCACGTTATAACTAAATTTCTAAAGACATTTTTTCGAAAATGTATCTTTTTGTATTTGTTTATGGATTTTGTATTTGTTTATGGATTTTAAATAAAGAGGTTAGTTTTGTAATTTTTTTTTTTTGAATTTGTCCTTTTAAAAGTTAACCCATTATTTTTAGAAATAAAATTCTGTTTAATAAATCAAATATGAAAAACAACTTTCTTAATATATTCTCCTAGAAGGGTTATGGATTATGCATTTTTGTACAATATAGAAGATTTTTAAATATTTTCATTTTTAGATTGTTGCTTCCTCACTAAAAAAAATTTGAGGCAATGCATTTGATCTGTTTTGTGCATCTGTTTGAATTTGGGGCATTGTCTGTGGATGCTCTTTATGCTTATGCTTATGCTTATGGAATTTGGACTTTGTTATGCTTGAATTCGGGAATCTGGACTCCTTTGTGCTAGAATTTGAGACATAGTTTTTGCTCTTCTTTTTAAGAAAAGCTTGAATCTGGATATCTGGGTATTGCTTTTTCAAGCCAACTTTTTGAATGGTTTTTTTTTTTAAATTTTTTTAGGCTTTATCCTTTATGAATTTTCTTTTCTGATATATATATATATATATATTTTCTGATATATATATATATATATATATATATATATATATATATATATATATATATATATATGTATAATTTTTTTTATGTTGACATTTTCTTTGGGAATACTCAATGCTGCTAAACTATGGACCGATTGAATGGACGGAATACACACTTGCTGAATTTTGTCCGTATTTTCTAGTTCGGGTTGGGTTGGTACAAGCCTGATCTTGAAAATTGGGGACCATCTCCAATGAAAGTTATTTCCCCTGCTCATGATCATTAGTAAGACCCCTTTCTGTTGAAGGACTGCTCGAACCCAAGGCAGCCAAACTGAATAGTTCCAAGGAAGAAGAAAAGAACACCCCAAAACCAGTGAAGGATTCTCCTAAGGATGAACCAAAACTGTTGGAGTATGTGCTAGTAAACAAATGAGTTACATTTTATTTGATGATTATTAATACAAATATGAGGAATTTCTTTAATATTAATTTTTGCTTGCATTAGATACTTTATAAATATTTGAAACCCTTGATTATTTAAATGTGACTTTAAATATTGTATATAATTGTTATATACAAGAGAATAATATTTAAAGTAAAATAATCTAAATCTGTCCATAATTTAAAATTAAAGTTGAGATTTTTAATGTAAGACTACTAGCACCATTTATTACATTTTGAATGAAAGGATCTTATTGGGATTGTTAATAATGAGATTATTGAAATGAAAGTGCTATATATGATTTGATCATATAGGACTAAAACATGATTAATTATGAATCTCTAATAAATTTCGTTGTAATAAAGAGCATTCAATATTAATCGATAATGGTGATATATTGATTGATCTTAATTTTGAGTATTTAATAAACTCCTATTTATTATATCATATTTTTGACATTATGAGTAATGACACAAATACATAGTGTCAAATTCTTGACATATTGGAAATATAATAATATAAATAGTTGGGAATATTATTATACAAGATGAAATTTATTTTTTCTTTAAGAAGTTAGATAAACAATTCCCATAAGCAGGGGCGGATCCAATGTAGGACTAGTGGGGGCAATTGCCCCCATTCAAATTTTGAGTTCCTTCTTTCTAAAAGAAGAATAGTATCATTTTGCCCCCATTGGATAAGGAAAAAATAATAATTTTTTCCCACAATCAGTGGACTCAAACCCTGGAGTTATTTATGGAATTAATAAATTTTGACTTTTAATTAAGGTGCTAATTATATGACAAAATTATTGGAACTTAAAATTATAATATCCATAGTTCCTGTCAATGGCTCTGTTAACTTATAAGAACAATGTTTTGGGTTGATATCATTCATTTAGAATTGTGAATCCTAAATTAATTTCACACAACTTTTATGTACATAATAATATAGTAGGGTAAAAACCGCACAATATATTTTATTTAATAATAATAATAAAATTAAAGAAAGATTGTCTTTCTTTATAATAATGATAATTGTTATAGTTATATATATTTTATAATTATAATAATAATAATTATAAATTTTATAATTATAATAATAATTATTATTATTTAATTTTTTAAATAAAGATTTGATATTAAAAAGAAATCTTTAATTTTTGAATTTCAAATAATTGGCGTATCATGTGTTTTAAATAAAGATTTAAAATTTAAAAGCTAAATTTACCTTTTGAATTTTAAATGAAAAAAGGGGTCTTCTCTTTTTGTTCTTTTTAAAATATTTAAAAAAAAAAGCATTTAGAAATATAATAAAAAAAAGAAGAATGAAAAAAAAAGTTATAGAGACAGAAAATACACCTAGTGAAAAAGGTAATGGTTGTCTTTAGAAAAAAGAATAATTGTGTGAACATCCTTGGAAACCTGAAAGACGTCCACTCGTTTTGTTAATCGGAGAATATTGAGAAAGATCTGTGGTATTTCATAGGACATGGGTTATGAAAACTTTGGTGGAATATTCAGACAAAAGATCCAAATTTTGAAAACTCTGGTGGAATACTCAAAACAAAGGTACAAATTTAAAATACCATGTTTGTTTTATTTCTCTCTTTTGATAATGATAATAAGAGTTTTTATTTATTTTAAATAAAAAATAAATATGATTCTCAATACTTACGTACTGGTATGCATATGGCTTCCGTTGTGTTCTGATAAACTAGTTTGAAACCAACAATTGCAATCAAGTCCATGAATTATACCTAATGTCAATTCAATGATAATCATTGCATGTTATATAATAATAGATAGACTCTTTTCTGATGTTCTGTTCATGGTGATGTTTTATTTTGATATTATACTTATGGTGTTCAATATAAATTTTTTTTTTATTTATTCATGATAATGAATGGGTTGGTCATTCTTTTGGTTTCATGGATTTAATTATTATTTTTTATTTGTAAAAAGACCTTGTAAATAGGATTTGATTGTATGTGTTTTTAGATCCCTTGTAAAAAGTTTTTTTTTTTTATAATCTATATCCATCCGTTGAAGAACGAAGAAGGTTAGGACAATACACAAAAAAAAAAAAAAAGAAGGACCAGGGATTAGAGTTCCGATTTTGGAGAAGATGCAGAAGTCTTGGAGAAGATAATGCAGTTTCTTTATTGTTTTTTAATTAAGGATTGTATATCCTTAATTAAGGGATTAGAGTTCCTTAATTAAGGGACTAAAGTTCCGATTCTAGAGAAAATGCAGAAGTCTCGAAGAAGATAATGCAGTTCTTCTTTTATTATTATTAGTTTTTGCTAAGGGTTGTATATAATATCCATGGAACCTGACAAAAATTTCCATCTCCTATATATTTTTTTATCATCTCGTGCATGTGGAGATATTTTATTATTGTTTTTTGAATTATCTTTTTTCATGTGGAGGAATTATCCTTTCCATGTGGTGGAATTATCATGTGATGATATTGCTATTTTTTTCTTTTTCTGATGTGCCAACCATACATTAGAATGGAGAGCCAAGAGACTTAACAAAAACAAAATTTATTTTCTGATAAAAAAGAGATTAAAACAATGACCACGTATGTCCAATTTATCCTTAGGGTTTGAAAATTTATTTTGAATTTTAAATTATACGTCAAAGGTTTGGCGTGATGCCGAGATCATATATCTCGACTTTAACACTCTAATTCGCGCTGCCGCCAAACTCACTTCCATCGCAATTATCTAGAGAGCGTAAATATCTTCTATTTTTCTGGGTGAGGTGATTACACATCTTTTCCTGCTGCTGATCTCTCCTTATCATTTAAGATATACGATCCAATTCTTTTGTTAAAATGACTTGATTTTTGAAATTAATATGAGGCTCATCTTCATGGGTTAAGTAAATTGCTTTTTCCTTTCTGGGATAATAATATCCTGACCTTCCACTGTAGAATCAGCTCTGACTCATCTTAAGGACTGCGCATTACATGCTGATTCAAAGTGATATCGCTTTCTTGCACTCATGGTAGATCAATAGTAAATAATGCACGACCATCTTTCAGAGACATGTTCTCGCTGTAATATGGATGCTCCGCAACAACCCCAGCCTTTGTCAGGATCAGCAATTATAAACTTGAGTCTTACTCCCGCCCTGGGATTTGCGTTTCAGTGCGGATATTATTCTAAATTCGCTCGCCAATTGTCCCACTTCCAATTATAAGAAATAAAAGTCATGGTACCTACAACACCTATAACCTTTGACATGCCAATTAATGCTAGAAAAGTGCTCACCTATTATTTAAGCAACACGGTATATAATAATCATAAATTTCGCTGAATTTTCTAAATTGTTTTAGTTTTAATTGATTTAACTTTATAATGAATTTAATGATTGAATTTAAAGTTATAGTTTTTGGGTGAAAATTGTACTTTAATTATTATGATCGTAATATCATAATCGATTTTACTTAAGTGCACCTAAACTTTCTGCTTTAAAGTTACAAGGACCTGGGTGATTTTTGAAATGTTTGATAAATTCCTTATTCAGACTTATGAAACAAATTGTTGTTTTGAGAACAATTACTTCTTTTCAAAATAATGAGTGAGAGAGGAGGTAATATTAATGACTTTGGTTCCAATCAAAGAGGCAATAAACACTCAGAGCTTTAGTAGCTTTTTGTATAATAACATTGATTTTGTTTTCCGCTTCCGATGAAATTGGTCTTACTATTTACAATAATATGGTTGGTCTCTTGGGGTGATAGATTTTTGAGTATACTTAGAATCGATTCAGATTTTCTGAGATGTGGTTTGAATTGATCTTAAATCTTTATAAGTAAATAACCTCTAAACAAGTCTAAAGGAACTCACATGGTAATAAGAAATTATTAAGAAAATAAATAAAATGAAAATTATTTTTCAGACCTCAAACGGTGCTGAAAACAATATATTAGAAATATTGGAATACATTAGAAATATGGACATTATGATTAATATTTGGTTGAATTGAGAAAGTCTCATTTGAAGAACAACATTTGATCTTCACTATAAGATCTTAAACTCCTGTGACACACTCTAAAATTTTACATTTGCGAATTACTGACTGGTGCAATTTTGATATGAGTAATTCCGTAATTATGCCTGTGACTCTCAGCCTCTGACTTGTACATTCCTTACATGCAATATTATTTATAAATATATATGGAGGATATACATATGTATATATATACATATATATGGTATATATGGCGCATATATATATGAGACATATTTATATTTCGTTAAACATGTCAAACCCAATTTCTCACTTCCTGCTACGACGGGTTAAAACCCGTCAAATGGAAAATTATCGATAATATTCTCCTCACTGTCTGAATCCGTCAAACAAAATTCCGAACAGAGTTGTCCTCAGTACCAACCATGCCTCCTGAGCAGGAATCTGCAGTATTATGGTAACTAAATGCGAGTAAATAATCTTCAGCGCCCGTGCCGCATTTCTTGAAGAATGGTGGTGTTAGAAACGTATAACACAGGGTCCCTTGAGGAACTGGTGACAGGTGTCCCTCCTCGTAAAGTCCCGCTGGATAGTCCTCTTCGAACGTCGTGCCACCATGGATGTTATGGCGCTTTATTCTGGAATATCAGCAAACAGCGAAAATCGTTGGCCGCTTTCCGAGCATGGTCCCGGAAGTCGATCACAACAACTTACCAGAGTAATCAACGACGGCAATGCCCAGGCTGAACCTAAAGCAGAAGAACCCCCAGATCGCCGTCGTGCTGAGTCCCTCCGGAACAAGATCAATCAGGATTAAAGAACCCATATGAGTCACAAAGATGTTCTTAAACTGAAGCTCCGCAAAACTTTGAGTGAGATCCCCGGTATTGAGCGCGAAGCGTGCCAAAGGTTGCTGAGGCCAAAGCAACTGATGAAAATCTCTCTAAAAAGTTGAGCTCTGAAAGAGAACACCTCGGTAGTCAATGGGCACAAAGGAAAGTGGTCCCAATGGCTAGCAGCGTGGTCGTTGTCCGGTTGAAAGAGAGGATCTTACGCTTAGAGGCCAAGTCCCAAGACAGCTCAGACACAACCGGTGAAAAGAGGTATTCTCAGACAAAAATGTAACACTCAAAGCTCAATTTCGCTGTAAACCATGACTGGCCACACCTCCCCCATATGAATAAACAGTGGGTAAATCACTTAGTTCAACTGTTCTGAAGTCTTGTGTGTCACAGCTAAACTAGTTTTGAGCTCGTGTCGCAGTCTTAACCCGAAAGCTGAGGAAAACAAGAAATATAAAAACCACCAGCGGAATTTGAATTCAAATTCCAATAATAAACGTATTGAATCCATGGCACCGCTAAGCGACGCAAATACGGTACTGATTGTCCGAACGAACGCCGCGATAGCCAATATATAATGAGTTTTGCTTGGAAACCATGGTCTCTTTCTACTACTTTGGTTTTAATGATTTAACTATAATTTTAACATAAATTTAAATGGCCTAAGTTTTCGGAAGGTGTCACTTTCAACCTTCAAAGGAGCCTGTAACTCCACTTGTCGAGTCTAGCTCGGGCCAATAGGGCCTCTCGCCGTGGCCCGCAAAATCTAATCGCCTACGCGCAGCGGCGGCTTCACGCTCACCCCCATTTTGTCCACCTGTAACCCAGCCCGCGACAAAAACAGGTGTCAACGAACGGGCTCTAAACCCACATCCAATCGATTTCGCCCGCTCCACCCCGCTTTGTTACCACACCTGCCTTTTTCCTACTCTGAGTCAGATCTCCAACAATCTCAGACCTCAACTGGACCAAGCTTACAACCCCGTCCCAAGAGTTCAAGCTCAAACAGAGCTCTTCACTATAGCTTCACATAACCCCTCCCCAATTCTACCATCCCACCATTGTTAATTGCAGACCACTGGGCCCCTGTTTCTGGCCAATGGTGAAACCTCTTCTTTCCAAACATCTCAGATTTGAGGTCTCTTAGGATTATTTCAAACCAATAGAACTTAACATATTCCACTCTAATATGTCGGATATGGCTCGGTAACAACTCAATTATACTACTTAATGTTTTATAATCGGTGGGTGTAATACAAGTTAAAAGTTAAAGATTTTTTGAGAAAAATAATGCCAAAATAAATAAATTAAACCCCTGAATTTATCTGGAGGGGCCTATGGCAATTAGTAATTTTAACAAACCATAACTTCAGAATGCCATAAGACTCATACATCAGGCGGCGCCCAATTAAACATGTGAGAAAGAATGTAATTAAAAGGGAATGGGAGGACTTAATGCAAAATGGGTAATAAACTCACAAAGCTTGAAGTTTCAAACATGGCCCCAGCCATGTAAGTGGATAAAGAATCATACTGATCCTGCAACTGAAAATTGTCCACTGAGAATACGCTGATATATAAAAGGATGAGGAGGAGTAGCAAGAAGAGAATGAAGGAAGAGCCTTGTTGTAAGGATTACTTAGTTTGAACTGTCTATGTAAGGATTGTATGGATATTTGATGAACTGTGTTAGTCAGGGGTTTTTCCATTTTGTTAAGTTAGAATTCTCTCCCCACCCACACTGAATGAGTTGACTTGGTTTCAGTTCACAAGGTTTTGAAGTTATTATATGAATGTTGCCTGGTCGTGGGTCCTTAAATGGGAGGTAATCTTAAAGAAAATGCTGGGCTTTATGGAGATGTTTGCCTCATTTTTTTAAAACCAGCTGTTTTTAGAGCACAAAGAACTAAAGTGACAAAATTGTAAATTAGACTTTAAAGAGAAACAAATATCCTTAAATAGGGTGTAAGAAATTTAACTCACTTGAAACTAAAATACTGAAAGCTAGTTTCGCATGACATATGCCTGCCTCGCTTTTGGTTGTTTTGACATTAGAGTATCTCTGCTTGTTAGGCCACAAGCTGAGCTCACCATCTAATGTGGAGTGATTCAAAATCATTTGGTGAAACTTAGAATTTTTGATATGAGAATAAATCCCTGAAGTGGCGCACAAATTTAGACCCTAGTTACACCTGTGAATTCATCAAGGGAGCTAGAATAAATTTTACAGAGAATGGTCTCCTGAAGTTGGCGTTTGATATTGAGTGGTCCCTAAAGGTGAGTCATAAGTTTGAAGTTTCACTCATCCTGAATTGAGTGATTCCGAAAATATTTTGAAAACCAAAACTCTTGTGAGCAATAAATTTCCTTTGAAGAAGCCCTTCAAATTTCAGAACCCATGGTCTAGAAAATGAGAGAAAAGGAGCTTTATTTATAGACATTTAGATGAGTACACAAAATACATGAAAATGCAAAAGATAAGAGTAAAATAGATTGCAAATATCTTGATATGATTTAATGATGGGTAAATAAATAGTTATTGGGGAAATGGAGTATGTATATTTAAATGAATGAAAATGATTGGTTTATTAACTGTGGCGGATAGATTGTACATGCCTATTAGGACAAAAGCCCAAAGTAGATATCGACATCAGCCCCGTTAGTCAAAGTCAAGACCTTCGGTTCCGGCGGAGGCCATTGGTCAGAGAACATAATGGGGCCATGGGGTCTTTATATTTCTACTGCCTCATACGATAACAATTAACTTCAGGCCACATAATCACTCATCATGAATGATGCACTGAAGACCTCTGGTCCCAGAGTGGAAGCTCCTTTATCCACTTTGTTCATGTAATGTAATGAAATATAAAAATTAATTGATTATGAACATGCAAATGATTTGAACATGATAAACAGAATGATATGAATGATACGGAAGGATAAAGATCTACTTCAGTGGTATTTGACAAGATACTGGTTAATACAAGAACATGAAGAAGTGCGGTAAACATTGGGCCAAAATGGGGTTATGAAACCATGACAAGAATGAAACAATGGACATGATGCCATGGTGGCTTAGGATATGGTGGGCGAGGTAAATGATATATGAATATGTATATGCACGTGTATAAGTATATGATATGTTAGATGTATATAGTCTTAAAGGGTGATGGATCTGAGGAATCCGGCCCACGAGGATAGATTCCCCACTGCTTTATAAGTTTGAAGATAATGCCAACCCTTGTAGGCACAATAGAAAGAAATAGAAGCTTTAGACAATCCCATAAGCAATCGGGCGTAGCTAATGCGAACAATTAGCCTCACCTGGCGGACCTTTTGTCTATTTTCAGATATGTCTTTGTTTTGTAAACAATGTAAAGTTTGGGTGGTGCTGGAATACCCTACGGCGGAGTCGGTCATATTTTGAACTGCCACACACGTAATATATTCAAAGAAATGCCAGAACAGGCGAATGAATAAGTTTATAGTAAAAAAAATATTAATCACTACAGTGAAATGGTCAAGGCTCCTCTTGTTATCATGATCGGAGCCGTGCTTCTAAATATGGAAAAGCCAGGCTAGGTGTTTTTAAAAGCCTTAGGCCAGGTAAATATCAGATAGATATAAGATTGAAAAGCATGCTAGAATGTTGGCTTCATGACGTCTTGGGGTTTTGTATAGACGGATCGTCTTCAAATCCAAATTCAAGAAGCAAATGAGAGCGTAAACCCCTGAGATCGTGATTAAATCGGCTTTTGAACTTCCTTAATCATGTAAGCAGAGCTCGCTTGGACCCCGTCGTTTTTAAGTGACATGAAGCTCACGTATCCCTGACATGACTCGGTATCGAAAAGATTGACAATAAAAGCCCTTGATAGATACGGTAAGGAAGACACACAGGAATCTGGCGGACAAACATGCGAAGAGATCCGGCTGAGCGAACCCGTTAGAAAGGCAGCCACATTGATAGTTAGACGCCTCCCGATCAGAGAGGATTACACGTGGCCGCCACCCACACAGTGGCGGAGGCGGCGACCAGAGCTTCGGTCGAAGTCCATGGATTCCCGAATCCGCGACCTGGAGTTTTTTAACCGAGTTCAGGTAAAGTACTGATTCAGACGGATAGAGTCTGGGCGGAACAAAGCTCCCGACCGGAAATTAGGGCGGGAACTTGATCGTGGTCGACAACCGTCCAATCCACTTGACGGCTGAATTAATTGTGTCTTCATGAGCTATTATGGTTGCGCCGCCAACATTGCTGCGCCAGCAAACGGGGCTGAGGTCAGTAGCCTCGTAGAGGTTCTGGGCGACAATATCATTCTAACCTTCATGGGAGAAGAGGAACCCCATGGAAGCCGATCGTTTTCTACAAAGCTGGCAAGATCTTGAGGCGGAGATCACCGGCTGCCACGGCATAAGGCCAGTTACATCTGAAGCGAGTGAACCCGCAGATAGCGGATTGCTAAAGCCTTCAGAAACCCTGGAAGACATGGAAGCTGTAACTCTTCGCTAAAATATTTCCTGATCTCCCACAACATGTAAAGTAACAATACTGGAGTTCCTGCAATCATGAAACTAAACCATGATAATGCTTAATGCTTCTGGCTAAGTTTTATCGAGAGCAAGAATTCACGGTTTCTTGTTTGATGACTATGTGAATTATAGACATGGCCAAAGTGAGAAAGCTTTGATTTGATGTTTGAATTTCGTCCCATCAGTAAAACAGACCTTTATACAGATAATGACTCGATGGTTAAGAATAAACTTATGAATCACCAGAGGGAGGTAGGATAAACAATGCGAGAATAATGGGATGCCGAGTCGCTGACAAGGATAGGTAGTGAGGAATTCTTCTTCTAGCTCAGAAAGAATATGAGGACCTCATACCATCGAGGGGCTTCATGATTGGGTCATGGCTACCAGGCTGAGGTCAGATCAAATATCCCGCGATGGAGGATAATGGCTGATCCCAGCCAACTGGTAGGAAAAGGAGTATGTTTTGGTGCCACCACCGACACATGAGGCGTGGTTGTCCCAGCGCAGGACTTTAAAGGAAGCGGTACATCCTGGAACGTGAGTCATCAAGAGAATATGGGCAGACGCCATTTTTGATCTCCCTTCCTACCCCAATTATAGGTAAAGGAGACATCATCGGGCTTTTAGGGGAAGATTGTGGCTTTGCACCTCTACTAGTAGACACCGCCAACAATCAAGGCGCAATGGCCAGGGCCTGATCGGCTGTGGATCAGCGTCGGGACCTCGCTGAATCTGTGGGCATTGTTCACGCATCACACCCCCGCAGATCAAGCTTCGGTGATCGTAAGTTACTGTGAGTGGCAAGAGCTTCTATTATCTCGCAGCCAGGTGGGTAAGAGTGCTGCCTGATTCTAGCACATCCCATTAATTCAGTCACGATCGCCGGGCAAAGATCTGGGCTAGTGGTTAAACCTCGAAACAGGCGCCGCATATGAGTTCTCCCCAGAACCCGGGGTGAGTGCGATGGCAGAAGGTTCGATTGTGGTTAGAGGACTCAGTGACTAACAATCGTGGACCTAGGTCATGGATACGCTTCGAGCTGATGTTGACACCTCGATTTGACCAAAGGATCGACACCAGTCATCATTGAGGTTACTGCCTACACACCGAATGATGTTTGTGTTATGTTTCAGGAGGATAAGCATGACACTTTACCCTAAGCCGTGTATGACTCTAGATGGCACGGGCAGTTGATGGGTTAGTTGGCAAACCTTACCCTAGAAGACAAGGCGAGACAGGAGTTGAGTTTACCTCAGGTGGTTTGTAAGTATGAGGACATTTTTCCAGATGAGCTACCAGGATTACCTCCGTATAGGGATGTGAACCTCACTATTGAGTTACACCTTGGTACATTGCTTACTTTTATGACTCCGCATAGAATGATGCTTGCTGAATTGCAGGAACTCAAGGTCCAAGTACAAGAACCGTTGGACTGGGGTTTTATTAGACGGAGCACTTCACCTTGGGGCACTCTTGTTCTATTTTCCAAGAAGAAGGATAAGACCCTTCAGCTATGTATAGACTATCGGCAGCTGAGTAGGGCTACTATCAAGAATAGGTACCCTTTGCCGAGGATTGATGATTTATTTGACTAGTTGAGAGGGGCTCGAGTCTACTCCAAGATAGATCTTCGCACCGATTACCATTAGTTGAGAGTTAAGGAGGTAGATATACCTAAGATGGTGTTTAGAACGCGATATGGGCATTTCGACAGTGATGTTGTTCAGATTGACGAATCCCCAGCAGCATTCATAGATCTTATGCATAAGGTATTCCAACCCTACCTTGATTGGTTTGTTGTGGTTTTAGTGGACAACATCTTGATCTACTCCAAGTCTGAGGAGGATCATGAGGGTCACTTGAGGATTGTTCTCCATACCTTGAGAGAACATCAGTTGTATGCCAAATTTAGCAAGTGTGAATTGTTTCTTACTGAGGTGAGATTCTTGGGGTACGTGGTTTCGCACTTCCTGGGGGTATCCAGACCAGAGAAGCTGAGGCTATGAGTTAGAGAGACCGGGTTAGTATTCTAGATACACAATTTCTCGATCGACAAGGCACATAGAGGTTCATTAAGGACTTCTCCCAACTAGCTGCACCTATGACGAGATCGACCGAAGGAGGGGTCAAGTTTGAGTGAATGACCCTGCAGAGAAGGCATTCTAGAATTGAAGAGGAGGCTTACTCACCCTATTCGGATTGTTCGCAGTAGGGACAAAGGTATACGCGTATCGTGATGCCCTACGACGGATCGGGATGCGTTTTGACGCGTAGCCTCGAGAGGGTAAGGCTATGGTTCTCTACTAAAGAACCACGAGCAGAGGTACCCCACACATGATATGGAGTTGGTGGCCATTGTATTTTCCTTGAAGGCTTGGCAACACTGTCTATACGGTGAGTAGTTCGAAGTGTTTTCAAACCACAAAAGTCTGAAGTATATTTTCACACAGCATAACCTCAACATGAGGCAGCGCAGGTGGATGGAGTATCTGGAGGATTATGATTTCACTTTGCATTACCACCCTAGTAAGGAAAATGTGGTGGCTGATGCACTTAGCCAGAAGTCACGTGGTGTGTTGGCTAGTATAGCTTCTCGGGAGTGGAAAATGCTCGAGGATGTGGATAGTTCGAGCTGCACTATAGGGGTTAGGCTCAGGGTACTTTGGGGAGCTTAGTGGCTATGCTATCCCTACTGAACAGAGTGATTGAGTCCCAAGGACAAGACAGAGAGATATTGTCCACCGGAGACCGGGTACGGTCTAATACAAGAGACAAAGGTTGGGCCATTCACAAATATGGTAGCCTTCAGATAGGATAATGGTGGTCCCCAAATACAGATATGAGAAAGGAGATCCTCGGTGGAGTCTCCATCAGCCTCATTTTGTAGGCACCAAGTGGCACTAAGATGTATCATGATTCGTCACGCATTCATCGGGAGTAGGATGAAGAAACACGTTGGGGACTTTGTTCAATGTCTCACAGCCAACAAGTAAAAACCGAAAGAATTCCGCAGGCCGCAACGGGGTTACTCCAAACTCTCGAGGTAGCCGAGCGGAAGTGGGAACATGTCACGATGGACTTTATGACCCACTTACCACAGACATGAGGGCATGACGCAGTGTGGGTGATAGTGGACTCAAGCTTAATAAGCTCCAAGACACTTTTCAGGTCGTAAGAAATCTAATCTTCTACAAAGTTATATGTGAGATTTTCGAGTTACATGAAGTACCGGTGTCCATAGTATCGGATTGGGATCCCAGGTTTACGGCCCATTTCTAGAATAGCTTCCAGCGAGTCATGGGGACGTAGTTGGTGATGAGCACAACTTTTCATCCCCAAACAGACGGTCAGTCAAAGAGGACCATCCAAACGTTAAAGGACATGCTACGGCATGTCCTCGATCTCGCGGTATCTCGGGAAGAAAGCATTTACCCTTTTCAGGAATTCCTACTTACAACAACAGTTTTTTTATCATGCGAACATATAGATGGCACCCTATGAGGCATTATATGGGAGGCCATGTCGATCTCTGGTTTGTTGGATAGAGGTGGGAAAGATAACCACCACGGGTCCGGATTTGGTTAGAGACACTCTGAGAAGGTAGGTTTGATACGGAAGCGTCTTTTCATGGCCTTAGCCGGCATAAGAGCCACACGCCGACAAACGGCGACCCTAGAGAGTTTGAGGTGGGTGACTCGCGTCTTCAAGGTGATGTCTATGAGATGAGTGGTTAGGGGTTCCTGTGTTTGAAAGCCATAGCCGAGATATCGCCTGAGGTACTGAGAGGGTAGGTATGGTTGCTTACAGGTTGCCCTTACCGCTAAGCTTATTGAGTGTTCATGCGGTGTTCTATGTCTCCATGCTCTAGAAGTACACTCTAGATCCAACTCATGTAGTAGATTTGGGCAAGCTTGTTGCTGATGCGGATGGAACCTTCGAGGAGGAACTGGTACATATCATGGATAGCGGGAGCAGGTTTTGCGAGGCAAGACTGTGAGGCTAGTGAAGGTGTTATAGCAGCACAGAGGAGTGGAGGAGGCAACATGGGAACGCAAAGCCACTACCTGTGTCAATTATCCCTTATTAGTCACATTATTAATGACCGTTGCAATATGCATGTGATTGTATGTGTCAGGTGTGGAATTTCGGATCTAAATTCTTTAGGTGGGGGGAGAACAAACTCGAGAAAATCGACCTTGTCGAAAAGTGCAAAAAGCAATCATCACATAAAGGCATGTTGAAAACTTGGAAGTTTTATAGATCTCGGATGATGAAACAGACTTCACTGTTGGATTCGTCTTGTGAAATATAGCTACCCAGACGAATTTCGTCAAATTCTAAAACAGTCAAAATTTTACGTTTTCATGGAGAGGACTGATGTTCGATGACTCAAAAAACGAGATTTTACGAAAATCTAGTAAATTGGGAAATAATTTAAGTTAAGTTCATAGAAAATAATTTGAACTTGAATCAAGACTTATCAGCTGGGCCAAAATTGCACTGAAAGCAGCAGTGGATGCATTGGCAATGATACAATTACTTGGTTATAGACAAAAGGGATAGACGAAATAGGAAAGACTTCATTTTCTTGCTGTTTCACGCGAGAGTGAAAGAAGAGAGAAAGAGGAGAGCTAAGAGCTTCCTTCAACGATCCACGGAGTTTCTATTAGTCAGAATTCGTTCAATCAAGAACGAAAGTTCATCACATCGACGAGGGCAACGCATGAGTGCCGAAAACAAGGGATTTCGTCAAGGATCCAAGTGAGGAGTTTGGGAAATCAAAGGTTACGGGTTTAGGAATTGTCCACGAGGCTTCCTAGGGTTTCTTCTATCCTATAAGAGGTAGAGATTCTTCCTACCTTGGTTTATTTTCCATTTTTGGGTTGGAAATGGTCGAATGTTCGAGTTCCTATCGTGCGTCCTTTGCCTAGGCACAGTTCGCCTAGGCGAGGCGAAGGGGTCCGCCTAGGCAAAGGGGTCCGCCTAAGAGAGGGAATGTTCGCCTAGGCGAGCTAAAGAGGATAGGAAATGGGGAGTTTCTAGTCCGCCTAGGCAAGGCTTTTGCTAGCCTAGGCGAAGGTAGGCTATGCCTATGCGAGTCTATGACTGTGTTCATTGACTGTCATTGTTTGGTGATTGGCGTAGCTACCAAAGACTCGTGTTAAGTCCCCAACAATTGCGTCAAAAACTTGTTAGCGATTTTCCGCAAGAGCACATATCACACAAGTAATATAGTGGACTAACAAGTCCAGATATCGATCCCACAGGGAAGGTGTGGTTTTAGCTAGGATTAAGTACCCCGACTGCTGAAGTTGTTCACTATTTGAGCGACTAGAGGGCGAGAGGAGAATATTTTCTAATATAAACTAAACTAAAAAGAAAATAAAAGAAAGCAAAGTAGGGTTTAATCAATGTCCACTCACAAGGAATGAAGTAATATTAGGGATAAAACTGAAGGAAATATTCTAGGGTTGATTGTCTCCATTGATGCATTTATGGTTTATATTCATTAAGCGTTGATTAGGTGAACATACACTTATGCATGTCCAAGGCATTCGATATGAGGTTTACACTATTGTGTCTCCCCTCAATTTCTCACACCAACTCCCTATTCTCCTTTCGGTCCATCTAGGTCATTAAATGTGATACTTTTCTAAGGTAGTTATTTCCAAGGAATCCTATTGGTCACCTCTCGGTCCATATAATAGGACTACTCAGACAACATTTGGATCGATCACCTCTCAATCCATACGATCCTCACATAATGCTAAGATGGTAAAATTCATCTAGTACTAAGCATTCCTAATTTCTTAAACTTCTTTTATTAGGTTAATTAGTATTTCAATTAACTAATTCATATCTTAAGAGACCTAGGACCATATTTTAGGGCGTAATCCAAGCGTCATCAAGGATGCCCTATTGTGGGGATCGAAGACCCAACTCTCAATATGGATTAATTAATTAAAACCCTAGTAATCCTAATAACTACACCAACTAACATCCACACGAGCATGAGCTCACAAAACCATTCTAAAATATATATAAACCAAACATCAACTTCAAGTAACCAACCCTAGAGGATGTTTAGCTACACATTGCAACCAAGTTATCCAAAAAAATCATATTTAGGATAAATATAATAATGAAAGATTTAAAAATAGAGTAGAGTTTAGAGATACAAAACAAATGGAAGACGAAATTTGTCCCCAACTCTACACCACCACTGCAAGAGCTCCTCTAATGAGCTAGATCTTTAATATCAACTCCAAAACAAAGTGGAAATGAACAAAAACTAAAACACTAAAAAATGGCTCAAGAAGAAGGAGGAAGGAGAAGCTCTAAGAGGGTGGTCCCTCTCCAAAAACCAGAACCCTAATTAAGTCTCAAACATATACATTTATAGAAATGGAAAATGGGCACAAAAATTGTTGTTTACTATTCTAGCCCGACATCTTTCGCCTAGGCGAACCAGAATGTGTCTTTGTTGCGCCCTTCCTTCGCCTCGGCGAAAGGTATCGCCTAGGCAAAGGCCTTCACCTAGGCAAAGGTCTTCTTCGCCTGGGCCAACCCGAGTATAACAGTAGTTCATATTTGACCTTCTGACTTCCAACGATCATAACTCTCTCATCCGACCTCCAAATGCGATGATTTTGGTCTCTACAGAAAGATAAGAGAGAGTAGAATCTATCTGTATCAAGATTGGAATCATTGGAATCCATTAGGTAGACTTAAAATGCCCAAACATTTAGGGGAGCTGCATGTGGTGTTTTGGAAAATCCTCCCTTGACTTCACAAGGCCATATCTTTTTTGTTCGAACTTCGAATTGGGTGATCTTAGACTGGTTGGAAATATTGAGAATTATATAATCCATACATATCAATATTGAAGCCATGGGATGTTATGGTGCAACCTAGAAATTCATATTTTTGGCCCTCTTTATGCTCTCTTTACTTTAAAATGTTTGTAGAGCCATAAGATGATAAAATTAAGCATTGTAGTTGTTAGAAACACCATAATACCATATGGTTGAGAGGTGATTAGTGGTATAAAAAAATATATGAAAATCACCTATCAGCCATGGCTTGTTTGTGGCCGGTTTCGTGGCCCGGTATGTGATTGTTTGTGGCTTGCTTTGGGGCCATTGTATGACTTGTTTGAGAGTGTCATTACTTGACTAAGGAGTGACAGTTTGGATGTCAATATGTGTGTTCTAATGTATTGACATGTGATGAATTTCTATGCACAAATGGCCATTACATGGCTCAATTGTGCGTGTGTCATTGCTTAAACATAGAATGACATGTTGTATGTTGATGTTGATATATGCGTGCATAATATGTTGACATGAATGAAATTTAGTATGAAAGTCATATGCAGGTGATGTGATTGTCCATGACACATGGTGAGTGGTGTGGATTATGTTACACATTTAGCATTCATTATACATGTGCCATGATATAACATGCAATGGTGCATTACATTACATATGCATGGGGACATCGCATTGAATGGGCGTGAGTGCATGGTTGAAAATCAACACTGCATTTGGTGATTGATTGGGAGGGCTCGGTTAAGTTGGACGAAGTCCAATAGAGTCACACAGTGGAATAAAGTGGTAAAGAAAACTATTTGGTAATGAAGTAAAGCGTGATAGATACCCCCGTGAAAGACCCTATTTGTGGTTATACATATCGCAAATCATGAAAACCCGTGGAAATTGTTTAGCGTTGTGAAGCTCGTTAGGTTCGAGCCTGGCTCACCATAGATATCTGCTGCCCAGGCCATGGCTTTAGTAACGCGAGTTTACAGGTCGAGAGAAGTCTATAATTATATAGTGCCAGGAAGTTTCTCCTCATCCGATGTGGATGTGACAACACTTTTACGGCATACAACGGTCCCTACAGTCCTATGGGATTACGGGGCCAAACGGAACAAACCCCCACATCGGGGTCGGGAGAACTTCTTTCTCGCACCATATGGGCATGAGCTTTCCCAACCTAGTAGACGGTTTAAGCCATGAGGGCCCTCGTCCGGGGCTTTAATAACATCTACATGGTCGGGTCACGCGATCATGTGTGACACCAAAATTGCTGTCTACAAAAGACACATGGTTTTGAATATGAAAATATCATTTGAAATGATGACATCCATAAAAGTTTTGGTTTATAAACAAACGAATTTTATTTCAATGATGGTTTATCACACATGGTGTAAAACCTGGGAAAAATTCAATTTTTCTGAAAAATGGCAAAACGGTAATTTGTCGCTATAGTACAAGTGAAAAATCTAGAAATTTCCTAGACCTCGGGTGACGGAATGGACCTAACCAATAAATTTGTCTCATGAAGTTTAGTTACCTTGAAGAATTGCGTCGAATTTTGAAGCGGTTGAAATTTCACGTAATTCAAGGTGAGACGGGTAAATGGCATGACAACGTGTGGCACGACACCACATGGCATCATGAAATGAAAAATAATAGGGACATGTGAACGCCACGCGAGACCATGTGTGGTCTTGAAAAGATCAATGAGTGGTTTAAGTGTCATAGATGACACTTGTCACCAAAAGGCAAAACAAAAGAGGACACATGGGAGCCATGTGTCACACCCCTAAAGAAAGATCAAGTAGTGGATAAGAATGGATGAAGGAAAGAAAGGAAAAAGAAAGAGGGAAAAGAAAAGGGGGAGAGGAAAGGAGTAGTGATCGACGACACTTCCTTAGATCTCCGACAAAGCAACGATCAAAACTCGTCTGAGCAAGAGGTAAAGTTTATCTACGCAACGAGAGCTTCGTGTAGGTACCAATATCCGGAGTTTTTGTCAAACTCCAAGAGGTGGGGGTTCTCTCCTACTCTAGTTAGTCCTTGTCTAAGGGAAGGTCATTCATGACTATGAGGTGAATAACTGGGTTGCCAAGATCAGCCAGATCAAACTGACAGAATTATGACCAGCTTCGTCCATGTTCTTAGAACTACAATTTCAGCTAAAAGGTATCGGGTCGGTACTAACAGCTTGAGTATGATGATTTTGTAGTGTGTCAATGCTAGACATGATTGACATGTTTAATCGTGTGTACCGCTCGGTCTAACATGAAAAGATCTAGTTTGTGTGTTGTTGCTGATTGAATGATACAAGTGCAAAATCATGTGAATATATGTTGAAATTGATGTATTTACATGGGTTGTATTATGGATGAAAATTGTATGTTGTAGATAAGGATTATCCATGAATCATAAAATGTTGTATGTAGCTCATCATGCTAAAAATAATGCCGAAGTGAACATATAATGGCATTCTCGCATTGCATGCGCAATGGGACATTGGCGCGTGAATGGGTGTGAGTGCATATCATGAAAGAACACTGTGTTTCGTGGTGTTTAAATGGTGGGCTCTGAAAAAGGGACGACGTCTTAGAGTTGAATGGTTTGAAATTATGTGTCGGGTAGTAGCAAGAAGGGATAGACACTCCCTCAGGTGAAAGACATGTATTCTTGGTCAGACATATGCATCCAGCGGTGAAAGTCCACGAAAGTGTTGGAAGGTGTACGACGCCTACGGTGAAACTCCGGAAAGTTCGTTACCCACAAAAGACACATGACTTTTGAATAAAGTTGTTTTTCGGAGACTGTCCATGGAGTCGAAATATAAAACAAAAATATTTTGTTTTAGAAATGAAGGTTTATCATACATGATGTGTGCATGTGTGAAGGAGTCAGTGAGGGCTCGAGACATTAGCATGACATGAGAACATTCATATAGAATTGCATATGTTTTGCTCAATGTTTTGATAAATGTTAAATTATGACATTGTACGACTTAGCGAAAGAATTGTAAGAATTCTCTTACTAGCATTGCTCACCTGGCCGTGGGAACATCAGTGCTGGAGGCCCACCAAGAGATGGAACTCATTTGAGGCCTTAAAGGTAAAGAAGGTCAGATTATGGCTTATTCTGTATTTTGTAAAAATTCTGGACAGTTATCCAGTTTTTCTTTTTATGTAAAAGAGAAGAGTTGTAATAAACTCATTTTGAATTGTTAATACAGTTTGACAGGTTTTCCCCATATTTTTATGTTGACTTTATTATGTTGAGGCCATTGTGACAACTTATAGTGTCTTGGGAAAAAGTTGGAGGCGCAGGAAATGCCAGAAAAGGCTATTATAGGTTTGGGCAAGTTTTAGGTCGCGACAGAGTTTCTGGTCTTATGTCACGACAAGGGTTCCCTATGTCGCGACATGGTTCTCAAGCTACAGGCAGTTGCTTGGTCGCGACATAGTATTTTCATGTCGCGACATTGCTTTGTTCGCCGTGACATCGCCACGGCTGCAGGTTTCCATGTCGCGATTTCCAAGAAGCCGTCACGACAAGAGGTCGTGTCAGATCCTTGCGTCGCAAATAGTTCGCCATTCGGCGGCTTCTCCTCGCCGCAATGCGTTACTTCCCGTGTCGCACGTAGCTCCGTCAAGGCCGAGCTTCCTATGTCGCAACAGAGTATTTATGTGTCGTGATTGAGTTTGGCCTTGAGAAGGGATTTTATGTTGCGACAAAGTGCATTTATGTCGTGACGGAGTTTGATCAAGACCAAGAGTTTTTATGTTGCGATAAAAATTTTTTATGTCGCGACAGAGTTAGCCAAGGTGAAGAGAATTTATGTTGTGATAGAGTATTTTTGTGTCGCGACAGAGTATTCTTACATCGCGACAGAAAGTTCCAGGACATGGGGTGTTCCATGTCGCGACATAGCGCTTTATGTCGCGACAGTGGGGCAAGGTACTGCGTTGTAACCAGGCTGTGTGCGCGCGACAAAGACGCTCTGTTGTGACAGTGTGGCGCTGTGTTACCTCATGATAGAGAAGGCCATGCATGTGCGACAAACCAGGCTAGGCGCACACGTGCACGACAGACCAAGCGGGGCGCGCAAGACAAGGCTGGTGCACCAAGGCTGGGCGCGCATGACAAAGGTATTATGTCGCGATTGCATTCTTACAAGGGTAAACACCCCCCACCTCTCCCCCCCGGATCGGAGTGTTACGGGCTTCTCTCAGATTATGTGGTAGGAGCTCCAGAAGACTCTGCATGGTGGGAGCTCAGCGACTCGAGGCACAATACTTGATTGAGTCTCATCTTGTGACGCCCAAACCTGGGCAGTCTGGCTGACTACCCTGGCCAACCTCATGAACACACGCGACGTCGCCGACTCTGCAGATCCTCTCACTAAAATCGGGCGCAGTCTCCTTGTACCCGGGGAGCTCTACCCATATACAACCGTCCCAAACAATCCAATATAACATTTATACGAGCGAAACGCCGCCCATACTAATACACTCATCAACATACCAACTATATGCCATGGGCTTTAAACAGCTAAATTTTACTCTTATACAACATATATTAAAAGTTTAAAACATTCTAATACATGTACTACATCATAAAACCAAAGTCACATCCCGGCTTTCTTCTAAAGTGGTCTCTATGATGAGTCGTCTCTCTACATCCCAGATCTTGGGCCAATATAATTCCATTGCAGTGAGCTAATGCTCGCAGTGAAATCACCCAAGTGGGTTACTCTCCACCTGCCGCATATGCACGCCCAGCAAAACACACATTCACAAATTGATCCTACTTGAATGTCTAAATGACCAACCACGTCCCGAGTCCTCACCGCAGTCCTCACTGACTCTCGCATAAAGTCATGTATGAGAAACATCTTTTCAAAACAATTCCCGTTGTTTCGAAAACCATACTACCGGTGCTGGTCGGTGCAAAAATATGGATCATTCTCCGAGGCGAACGTGCTCGAGAACCTTCCCAAACGCCTACTGGGCCCTCATCCGAAATGGACCGCCGGGTCACCCAACCCCATTCTCCTTAAATTCATCCTTCCGTGAAATTCCTTCAAAAACCGCTTTCATTTTCTTTCAATTTTTCATGTCATGCACTCACCTAATTTCTTAGGCTACCCCAAAGGCATATGAAAGCCGCAATATGCCATTTCATGCAATATATACAAACACATGCAAATATACCATCATGCATATATTTACATAATTTACAATTACACCACACGTAATTCAACAATATCAACCATCACCCAAATTAGCTCACTGAGCTAAACACAATCTCATCTCTAACGCTTCATACACACAATTATATTCCATATAATTGAGCAAATCACAATTTCATCTCCAATGGCCTATACACACAATTATATTCCATATAATTGTGACATCATATTAATACAAGAAGTTAATGCATTAACCTATCATTTTCCACACAAATCAAGCCATTCATTTTATCAATTTCAAGAACCCAACACATGGACAAGTGTCCATTTCACATGCAAACCCTGGATCAGCTTAAGGGGCCCCAAAATGCAGCAAGGCTGTCCACTGCAGCTCCACTTCCTACATCTGCCTCTTGGTGGAACCGAATTTCATGGCCATTCCCTACCATACACCCAAAACACAATTTAATGCATAATTTATACTAAATTAACAACCCAACAGCTCCGTACACGGATCGCACAAATCGTTCCAAAATTAATGACATTTCGGTCCCAAGATTCGGGGACCGATCAAACAAACTCACTTCCGCCTCAATCAACTCAAGCATCAACAAAGTACTTAAACAAAGAGTGTACCTGGGCAGATAAACTCTCTACCTCACGGAGTTTGTTGAAACTCCTGTAATCTGACCTCACGCGCAGCCTCGTCAAGCAGAATGCCTTTCCTCCTTCTTGTCCTGATCAATCTCGACTTCGCCGAATCTCCCGAAAATCTAGAGAGAAGGAGGTCCTTCTCTCTTTAAAATCAGATCTTCCATAGCCACTGCATCCCTTCCTGTTTTTGCTGTTGTCAGTCTGGTTTTCAAGTGCTACAGATGAACACTATTCCAATGCTTTTGTCCTATCTCACTTAAAATTTCCAAACGACATATATGCCTCTTCTTTATTTGACATTCGCATTACCTCACCGCCCATTTACATCATTTTTCTCTACTCACGCAACACGCAGAATACGCGCATACGTTATAAAAGCACTTTCGCCACATCACGCATTCGTGCCGCGCACTGATCCTCAATGTCTCGGGGTAAAAACGCAAACTCACCCACCCGACGAATTAACGCGGCTAGCTAGATTTCGCGAGACGATTTCAACGGTGAAATCCGTTTCATCATCCGAGATCTAGAGAATAAATTTTGGATTTTTGACCGAAATTACAATTTTACCCTTTTTTTTTCCAGAAATTGGAATTTTTTCGGGTCTTACACATCTCATTTCATGACATGTAGAATTATATGGTAGAAATTGCATGTTTTTAAGTTTGAATGTGAATGTGAATTATGAAACATGATGTAGGGAATATTACTCTACTGGGCTTGACTCACCCTATATGGGAAAACATTTTAGGTGTAGGGAATATACTAGAGGCCACAATTGTGGAAAAAGGCCGGATTGTGGCTTATGAAAATCTTTTGTAAACTTTATGTGCAAACTAGTTTTGCCATGTATTTTATTATGCAAGAGAGTTGTAATTAAACCCTTATAGATTGTTTTTAATTATAATCTTGCATGTTTTGAATGAAAATGGATAAATGGACCTGGAGTAGCCATTTGGTTGTTAAATTTGTGGATCCCGGTAAATGGGGCACATAGTGCGGTATCGTGTCACCCGGAGCATTCACGAGTTTTTGTGAGGCTGATGCTTATCACACACCCAAGCCGTGCAAGGCCACAACTATAACATTTTTTTTCAGAATTCGAGAAATAATTTTTTTGATTCAAAGTTCAAACCAACAATACATTTATAGAAATATAGAATCAAATTATTAAACTTTAATAATAATAATAAACATCCAAGCAAGTAATTGCAGATAAATAATCTACCAAGTTCTCACATATTCGATAATCCTATAATAATTATAATACATATTATTTAGCGGCTGACATATTGTCGACCATAATTCAACGCTCGCAAATCGACTACGCTTTATTGTCTCGAATCGGCCCACCGCTTTTATTGCGTGACACAACCACACGCTGCTCAATTACAAAATCACACATCAAAGCAAATCAACAACAAAATCACAAAAAAAAAAAAAAAAAAATACAAAGTAAAAACTTATACCTACCCCAACAATAGGATATTTATTTATTTATTTGGGTAAATACATGATCGATAAATTGTTGCAGCATGACAAATGAAGATCCACCGTCCATCACAGCCTCTCGAAACGTGTCACTCATCTGCTTCACCTTCTTCCTTACCTCATTATCACCATCGTCCATCAACCTTTTTACTCCTATCTCCAACGTTTCGCTCCTTACTAGATCTCCTCCGTCCGTGTCAATCTTGAACCAATCTCGACCGTCAATGTAGTCCTCATTCGCTGTGACTCCCACACCCAATCCCAATTCTCTCACTATATTACGCTCATTGAGTTTTTGCTCTGCGTACATAGGCCACACCATAATAGGTACACCACACCACAAACTCTCTAGGATGGAGTTCCATCCGCCGTGGGATATGAATCCACCGATTGATGGATGGCTCAGGATCTTCAATTGTGGGGCCCATCCACAAACTAGACCTTTCCCCGCCATCCGATCTAAGAAGCCATTTGGTAAGACTTCGCCTGGATTCGTATAATCCGACGGTGGAGCGTGTCTCATCCTCGGCGGTTGACGTAAGGACCACAGAAAGTTGTATCCAGTGCGCTCGAGTGCATACGCTATCTCCTGCACCTGAGCCCCATCGAAAACCCCCCTGCTACCGAAGCATAGGAACACGACCGAACCGGCCGGCTTATCGTCAAGCCACTTGATGATACGATCGTCACTTCTGTCGGACCGGTCGATCAACGGTCCGACCGGATAAATCGGCGGGTACCGCCGGTTGGAAACCAACTCCGCCACCTCCGGTTCCAACTCTGCTAGTGTATTTACGATAATACCGTTGGCCTCCAATAGCTGACGGGATTGGTCGAGGATCAAAGCGTACCCATTTCCGTCAATCACCAGGGATTGGTCGAGATCTTTGAAACGAAGTAGGCGTTCCAACATCGCTGCTCCGCCGGGGAAGTAGATATAAGAAGCTCCGCCGAGCTCCGCCGCAAGGTCGACGACGGAGGAGGCTAGCGGGTCTATAACCAGGCCGGCGAGCTGGGAGGAGGCGGAGGCGAGCACGTGGGTCTGTATCACGTGCTTGATGTGGGGTTTAAGGAGCTGGAGAGAGAGATCGTAGCAGCCCACGCTGGAGACATCGTCGAGGTGCGGAAGTTCGATTTCAGGGAGAGCGATGAAGCGGATTCCGGGGAGGGAGGCGGCGGCGGGTGGTGGTGAGGCGGTGGCGAAAGAGGAGGAGAAGGTGAGGAATGTGACGGAGATGGAGTTGTTGCTGCGCTTGACTAGATGGTTGGCGAACTCAAGCATGGATTGGAAATGGCCAATCTCTGGGATCGGGATGAAGACCAGCTCTACTTTCTTTTCCATTTTTTTTCTCTCTATCTATCTTTCTATCGGTTTTCTGCATCAATGATTGAACTAGCATAATAGTATCCTTAGTATTTACTATTTATAGTTGTCTAATCTTTACAAATTTGCAACTGTGTCCTTCATTTTCTTTAAATTTTTAGGGAGTCATATTTTGGGAATTACATTTCAGCTCCTCAAATTTAGATATATATGTTACTAATGAGAAATATATTTTAGAAATTGTGCTATGTATGAATTTTATTTTATTTTTAAATGAGGAAGTTATTGGGCCTGATTGGCTCAATAGGTAAGGGTAGTTGATTGAATGTCAATTTAATTATATTAATATGAAAATAATGCGCATATATATAGAAAAAAGACTAAAACTTTAGAAAAAAAAAAGACAAATGTTACCTAGGTTCTAAAGTTTTATTTTTAGTGTCTGATTTTTTAAAAATAAATTTCAAGTAATTCATTTAGTTTATACCACGCGATTGTAGGTAAAAAACATTTATTTCATGAATAAATATTTAGACATGATATTTACATGAATATCGAATTTATTAAAAGAATATTTATTTTATTTCATCCATCCTTATAAAAAAGATAAGAAATTAATTTGTGACAACCTAAATCCGAGGGTTCGTTGATCATCCATCAACTCGCGGAATACCTGTGGATATCGTATAGCTCGATATCACACCGTTGTGTCCCATTTACTGGGACCCATTTATCCATATTTAAGTTAAAAATATGAGAATAATACACTTAAATATAGTCCGTAAGGGTCTAATCATGACACTCTTACCATTATTACAAACCCGACTATATTGACGATAGTCCAAAGAATTTAATTACAATTCTTTTATACAACATTACATGCTAGAACAAGTTGTTCCAAGCACTTTTTACAAAAGGATTAATCAAGGCCACATATCGGCTTATTCGCACATGCGGGTCCGACAGGTCATCGTCACATTACGACCAGGATTGAAAAGCCCAAGATGTGTAGCAATGCCTAAGTAGCGATAACTTCTACAGCGGCTACTCCCACCCTAAGTGCACATGCAATGTTCGCTCAACATTTCACATTCACATTCCAACAAAGTTAACACAAGAATTTATAATCCCACACGCCACGCCATACTTAAATGAGATGTGACTCATCATGTACCATGCGCCCGAGTCCTTACTAACTCCCTCACACAACGCCTAAGCCCATGTGTGATAAACTGTCATTTCGGATGACATCCAATGATCATGGGATGACATCCAATGATCATTTTCAAAACAAATTTTATTTGTTTATAAACCAAAAGCTTTTTGGATGATGCATGCATCACAATGATCATTTTATATTCAAAATCATATGCCTTTTTATGGGTATCGGATTTTTGGTGTCTCACCGCGGGCTCCGCAAACCCATACACTTTTACGCCTTTTACGCCTTTCACCACTGGGGACTATGTTTGATTATAATTGATGGGTTTTTCACTCGAGGGAGGATCTATCCCTTCTTGTTGATACCCGACACATATTTTCTTTATCATTTCAATCAATCGTGCTACTTTGTTGGATGTTGTCCCATTTACCGAGTCCACCCAATCAAAAACCAAACGCATTGTCGATTTACCAACCATGCACTCACACCCATGAAATGCGATATTTCCCATGTATATGCAATGTGATACACCATTGCATGTCTATACCATGTCACATATATGATGAATGCTATATGGACAACTCCACTCATGCATATCACTAATGCATCATGAACAATTATATCATTAAGCATATAATGTCCATACAATACTTCATTCATGTCAATATATCATGCACGCATATATCAACATCAACATAAAACGGGTGTAAAACCCGGGAAAATTAGAAATTTTCAAAAATGGAAAAATGATAATAATAATAATAAATTGCCGTAATGGTTCAGAGCCTAGAAAAATTCTTAGATCTCGATGATCAAATCCGACCGCCGTTAAATTCATCTCGCGGAAATCTAATGACTAGAAAAGTTTCACAAATTCCGGCATAATTTTACGACTTCTCGTATATGAGTCGCCAGTGACTCCACGCATCGAGATTTTTAAAGAAAATTCAGAAGTCTTAAATCTAAGTTAACCAAGCTTCAATTAAAATAAATTGAACTGAATAAATAAATTGTTTCGTAAAGGTTCGTGACTCGAATTTAGTGATGGACACATGGCGTAATGTGGGTCATGTATCCAAACTTAAGGATTAAATAAGGATAAGAACAACAAAAAATAAAAAATAAAAGAAAGAAAAAGAAAGAAAAAGGAGAAGGAGACACGTGCACTACAACAAATACGGAATTCGACAAAAATTTCATTCATTAAATGTACAAATTTCATTCATAAAAGACAATCAGATCTAAAATAAAACGTCTCTAAAGGCTCGTCGGTAAAGATAATTATGGACGAAATAATGAAACCGTCCCTAAATATTATATGATTGTGGACGAAAATAAGTTTCATCTACAATAGGTTATATATTTGGGACCAAATTTTTTGTCCCTAAAATTAATAACTATTCGTCTTGAAAGGATATTTTGTCCACAAAGGTTGGATGTTCAAAGTTGAATACCATTTTACTCAAAATTTTATCTAAAGCTCAATGCCAGGAATTAGAAACGCAACCATGCTGGCCCACAGCGTTAAATTATCAGAATTGGAGACGAAAACTTTTTCGGCCACAAAGAATTATGATCAGAATTTGTGACAAATACCATTTTGTCCACAAAGGGTTGAATGATCAAAATTGGGGACAAATACCATTTCGTCTAATAAAGGGTCATGGATCGACCGCAGACAACAATTACTTCATCCACAAAAATGTTAAATGATCGACTGGAGACAAATACCATTTCGGCCCACAAAGGGTTGATTATTGCCTCAATTCTTTGTTTACTTTATTATATACAAATAAAATTCTATATCCGACATGTCGATCAGATAAGCACCTTATTAATATTCAAAACAAAATTATATAAAATAACATTGTCATAAAACATAATGTTGTGATTAAAAATAAAATATAATCCATGCATAGTACCCATGACATTAATAAATCAAGTATTTAACATAACAAGAACATAAATATTATATTGAGTCATCTACTTAACATGTTCTATGTTAAATTCATATGCCAAAATCTAAAACTCAAAAAAAGCTCAAACAATCAACCAGTCGGGTGGAACTGCACTTTCCTTCCCCGCACCTACAATGGACAACAAAGAACATATCATTAATGATAAAAGCCAATTAGAAAGTAAACTTTAGGGAGAGTAAGAAATTGAATCATTTCCTTACCAAATCTTTCTAAGAAATATGAGTTGGTGGATGACCATTTGTAGAGAGAAACATATCAAACATCTTCTGTTGGCGTTCAAAGCGAGCCTCCCAAATTTTTTCTTGATTTGCCAAGGGATCATCTAAAACTCTCTCTGATTCTTCCAAGCTACCGGGTCAAATAATCTACTTGATCAACCAATTCTATCTATCTCCCACATCTTTCTTCTTTAAGGTTTTCCTCAAGTTTCTATATTTTGGCATTCGAAGTTGATTCCTTTTCCTTTCGCTGTACATTCAAGACCTTTGATGTAGCCAGATCTAGTTCCAAGAACTCGATCGTAAATTTCATCGGGACTTAAAGCATTTCCTTCTTCTTTAGATTTCTCTAACAGTTCCATCATTTCCTTCTAAAATTTTAGAATATTAATATGAAGTGAGCTCATTATTATGTAAATCATGACTTAGAGTTAGAATATATAGCATAACAATTACACTTACATATTTTTAGACTCTACCACTCGGAGACGATCCTTTTCCTTCTTTAAATGTATGAACTTGTAAAAAGAAATTTGATCACACTCTTCCCCATCAAGTAATTTCTCCTCCTAATACATAAAATAACATGTCAAGATAAAGTTACAAGTCAATCAATTAAGAAAATAAAAGTTTTGTTAATTTCCTAACATACAATTTCATTTCGAACAACAACAAAAGCAGCTGATCCTTGATTGTGATAGGTTGCCAGCTTTGCTTCGATTAAGAGATTTTGGGCACATTTTGCCTACCATGATTAATTGCATCAATAACAATTCCAAAGTGATATCCATTAACTAATTAATAGATTAGCATTTTGATAATATACCTTAACAATAGGATCATTCCAATATGTGCAAAGAGTTTCCCAATTATCTTGAGTCAAATTCTCAAAGTTTGGCTTTTTTTGCTTTTGCATCCTCAACTGAATCAAACTTATTAAAATGCTATAAAGATACCGTGCATTCCGAGATCTGTTTCAAAATTTGTTGAATCTATCAATTACGCCATCGTTTTCCATTGACAATATCTAACCGCACCGTAATTTTTTTTTTTTTTTTTTAAGAACAATGATAAAACATAGATAGCAAACATGGGGAAGTAAATGAAAATTGGTAAATTATGATAAACAAATTGGAAGTGCAATTCCAAGGTTTACATACTGGCCACTTATTTTAAAAAGAAAGAAAGGAGAGCCACGGGTAATAAAACAACTGCCACCAAGATTCTCAAAAAAATAAAACACTACTACAAAGAATAGGTCGGCACCCATGAAAATACTCACACGCTTGGTTGTCCTTAATCATCAGCTTTTACTTCTAAGAAAAACAATTTGATAATTTTGAACTTCAAATACACTGCATAGTAATACATAACTAATTCCCTTTACGCCGATTCAACATCTCCTATGGATTTCATAGCCAACTTTCACAATAAATCAATAACTTAAGAAACAAGTGATCATAATGGAAGGTGACCTTGAGAAAAAGAAATTGAATATCAAGTAGCTATACTAAATCACAATGAAAACGATAAGACATAAAAGGACAGATTTTTCGCATTTTCAGTTTGTCCTGAAACTCAGATGGTCATAAAATTTGTGGAGCAATTATGAAAATGAAACTACAAACAAACAAGATTGTACAATCGATTCTCATGTATGATATACTAGCTTCAATAAACTCCACCTTGACAAATCAAACATTTGATTGAAGAAAATTGTGCGGCATTTAGACAGCAAAAATTTCCACAGGCATATCAGTAAACACAGAGTTATTTAGATGCTTCCAAGTGTGAGTTTGTGAGCAAAGAAGATGAAAACTGCTTCTTAGATGTCAATAATTTTAGAATCAATAAGGAATCCACAACCTACATACTAATGGTATACCTACTTCTTCTAGTAGCACAATTGGAACCTCTGGATTTCTAAATGATGTCAGTTGCAAATTGTGACACCCCAAATCCCGGGGCTCCGTTGACAACCCGTCAACCCGTGGAGAATTTGTGGGATGCTCTGCAACCGACACCACCCATCGAGTCCCCTTTCCCGTGACCTAGGATTTAACGAAAATCCGTGAGTCTCCTGTACGAGGAGCCCACCTAAAATACAACCTCAGGCAATTTCACAACCCCGTCCCAACATTACACAACCACCACATCTGTCCACATATCGAGCAAAATGGCCATGGGGCCCATTTTCATATAAATACAATCTATATCATCAAGCCACCAAGAGTTATTACATCACTCTTAATACAAAACATTATATTAAAACTAACAAGTTCTAATATAATATACAAAACATGAATCAAGGCCACAATCCGGCCCGCTTCATAATCCTGGCCTCTAAGGAGCACCATTCGACGGATTCCGACCACCTAATCTTTGTAGATCGTAGAGAAGGAGGAGCTTTCACTTTCACCACGCCACCGAATTGCCAAAATGGGGAGAAAATATGATATTTTCTCATCTTTTCCTTTTGTTATCGACGCTGGGGCCCACTTTGTGCCACGCGCCCACGACCTGGCCCGTGCTTGTTTCTCTGGGTCTCCAACACTTATTGCCTCGCCTCAATTTATCTTAAATGAACTTAACTCAAGTCATTTCTAACTCTCGAGATTTTAAGAAAATCTCGTTCTCGTTACTAGATACCTTAACTCCAAAATTCATAAGAAAATCCCACTACCCAGAATTCAATAAATCTTTTCTTTAGTTACTCATTTAAGATGGACTCACACCCAGCTCCGTTCGGTCATCCGAGCTCTAGGGAATTTTCTAGGCTTCCTTGAGCCATTTCGTAAAATTTATTATTTAATTTTATACTTTTAGAAAATTTTAAATTTTTCGGGGTTCTACACAAATAAAGAGATATATTTTTCACTTACTTCCAAATGATCCATTGCAAGATTAAAATCATCATCATCCATATCACGCCATTTTGTTGGCACAGGTATGCACTCCCTAGATATGAATCCCAATTGATTTGAAAGCTTTGCCGATTGAACTCTATTAATTGGCCTTCCTTTTTCTGCATCGATAGTAATTTTCAACTTCTTGCATGTTGCTTTGTTCATTTTTCTCAATCCTTTGCCTCGAGTGCGACCTCGTTTGGCTCTAGTTTCTGTTGAAGCTATACAATAAATTTAATGGACAGGTAAGTTTTGTTATCAATTATTTATGAAAAAAATAGAATACAACTTGATAAATTCAATGGATAGATTACTTCTAACCTGCATTTCTACTTTGATTAGGTTGAATGGATTCTGTTTGAAGTTCTTAATTAGATGGCCTAATTAGAGGAGCTGGAGGAGCTGACTCAAGTGATTCAGCCGATGGAATATTGTTGACCGAAGGTGAAGTGCAGCTTGTGGATGCATTTGAAGGAGTACTACTTGTTCTAGCAGCAAACACTGAAACCATTTTTCTCTCAACACCTATTACAGTCAAACAATTAAAATGAGAATTAACTCTTTTTGGCATATTAAAGCATAACTACAACTTTATGAAAGAAACAACTTAAAGTATGTACAAATTAAATTACATGAAATGGAAAGAGTGTTAATACCCAACATCCATATCTTCATCACTAATAAATTCAAATTTTCTTCTTCACTATAATGCTCTTCTAAGATGTCTTCTTCTTCCTCCTGTTTACATAAATTCATTTCAATGTTCTAATTATATTATTGTCTAAAATTTCAGATTCATATCATCTTCAGCAAATAACCATTTCTTGAACCCTAACATAATGAATATTCACTTGCTCTTGTAATTCATCTTGATACACTTCATCATTGGAAATATCCATGGAATCATTTTGTATTTCCGGAACATCAAATACATGTCTATGCTGAAAATTTTGCACAACTCGCTAATTCTTCCCCAACTTTGTGTCATTGACATAAACAATCTGTTTGGCTTGGCAAGCGAGTACATATGAATCATTTTCATACCAAGTGCGACTAACATTGATGCTAATATCGCCATCTATATGTATACTGGATTTTCTACTGTTGAGATCAACACCTACATTCAAAGCACAACCCGTCTGTGTTAAATAATTCAATCTAAAAACACGCCACGATCTACAAAAATCAATAACATTATCACCATTCCATCAATCCATCAACCAACATTTGGGTCTTACGACCATCACGCATCCTTGGTATGAAACCTAAATCCATTGACAATACAAGTGTTGTATTTCTTAACTTCAACATCTGGTCTACATGCTAAAGCATATAATGCTTCTGTAGCTTCTGGTGAATGATTATTGCATAAATGCATCATCTACAAAAAAAAAAAAAAGACAGAGGCAGATATTTGTATAAGCCGAATCTATAGCTATATTATTGTATATAAACAATATGTTTTCAAATTACTTACTTACTTTTTTCTTAAACCATAAAGGAAATTCATCTTTGTGTATATCTTCTACATTCAATGGGATTGCTCGCACTGTCAAGCCTATGTGCTCTAAAAATAACATCATTAATCATATATTGGAAAACACTATAAGTAATCATTAGAAATGCCGGGCAATTCTTTACTCATATATGGTTCTACTAAAGACAATTAATACTATAGAATATACCAATGAGCTCTTTCCAAATCCTCTTTCAAGTCAACATATTTAGCCGCTCCAACTGGTCTAAGTTTCTGGGAGAAAATAGACAATCCACAATCCTCTGCTATTGTGACGCCCCAACTTCAGTGGGTCCGCTGATCACCACAACCCGCGAAATGTAGGAATGCCTGGGTGACCCAAGATTATTAAAAATCGCGTAGTCCCTTCAGACGGGGAGCTCTACCCAACACAAATAGACCAGACAACCTGTCCCAAATGGGTCTAATATACGCTTTATGATTTAAAACGCGCCGGCCCATAAACAATACCACTACACATGCCAACTATGAATCCAACTATATACCCAATAGTTACAAGAGTTAATATGTTTTACTTTATACAATACATACATTAAACTTAAAAAAGTTCTAATACATGTATACATCAAAGCCACAACTTGGCTTTCTTCTAATCCTGGCCTCGTGTGAAGAGCTCGTCCCTCATTACTATCCCCGCACCAAAATAATATCCTATTGCAGGTGAGCTAATGCTCGCAGTGGAATCGCCCTAAGTGGGCTGGCCCACCACCTAAGTGCAAAGGTAATGTTCCAATGAAAACACACATTCAAGAAATGCACGATCCTACTAACGCTTCATACGACCAACTCGCATCCCGAGTCCCACCGACTCCATCACACTCGCCAAGCCTCGTGATGAAAATTATTATTTGTTTGTTTGTGGACAACCCTCCGATGTATATATCAATCGCCCGCCCGATGACTGATATAATATTTGCTTCAGGACTACTCCTCCAATGAATATCAATCAAGGTCCAACATCGATATTTTTAATTTTGACTACCTCCGATAATTAATATTTTTAGACAACCCTCCGAATCGCTTACTAGACTCATTCCACTCACTCCTATAGTCCTAGGGTGTTCCAAAGGTGATATGAATGTATGTATGCCAATTCCAATACGCCCAATTCATGTAAATATATAAACATGCATATTTATAAAAAATCAATTCACACAATCATGTCATGTAAATTCTCATTTCATACATCAAAATTAGCTCACTTGGGCTAATGATCAAACACGAGCAATTTAATTTAAATCACTCGACCAAACACATATTTTCACAAAAATATATTTTTAGAACACTGTTTCGGGAATAGTGAAACCCCTACATTATCTCAAAAAATCATTAATTCATCGGTTCACCTTGTGAAACTCGCATTTTCCGGCCATTTCCCGCCTCATTACAATCAATACATGATTAAACCACCAACATAGCCATCACTAATACCCGCGAACTCCAGATGTACTGCATTCGAGGTTTCAAAATTATATCACCCTGGCCCCGCGTTTCGGGATCATCAAACGGCCCCTAACGGCTCTATTCTACTCAAACATTTGTAAAGTACTTAAAACGGGAATAAAACGCAAGTAGGGAGAAACCCCTACCTCTTAGAGTTTGAGGAAACTCCCTAAATACTGCAGACTCCACGCTAAGCCTCCCTCCACAGAGCAGCTCTTTCTCCTCCTTGTCCCGAAGACTCCGACTCTGCCGTATCACAGGCGTATTTCAGAGAAGCCCAAACTCTAACCACCATTTTCGCTTTCTCCCACGCCTACGCATCCCTCTCCTCCTTTGATTTCACGTTCGCTCTTTAATTTGGAGAAGAAGAACACTATAAATCTCGTCCTTTTTAGTGACTTAAATCAAATTCCATAATGACCATTACGTCCCCTCATTTCCCAGTTTTGACATTCGACGCTATCTCTCGCCGCCCATTTTCATCATTTATCTACTCATACCACTTATGGCAATATGAGTAATGGTTATATGTGACTTTCGTCGATCGAAAATCGCTTGACGGCATCCAAATGCTATGCCTCAAAACGTGTAATTTCGAACGTCTCGCACTTTACAAAATTTTACGTGCTAGCTAGATTTCATGAAGATGATTCCAATGGTGCAATCCGCTTTCGCTATCCGACCTAGAGAATAAAATTACGGATTTTTTAACCGAAATACCAGTTCTTTGTAATCAAAATTACGATTTTGCCTTTTCCGTAGCACTGGAATTTCTGTCTTACATTCTCCTCCTTGCACAATTTCGCCAAAATTCAAGACAATCACAATTTCACACGGATATGCGCAACGCCGGGGTATTCTCATCATGCATGTAAATCCAGCCATTTAAATGTCGAATTTACTAAACCACGCACCTTCATCCCAAACAAGCAGTGATAAGTAACGCATCGTGTCCTCGCGCTCCCACGTGGACTCCTCCACTTCATAGTGCCTCCATAGTACCCTCACTAGCCTCACGGTCTTGCGTCGCAAAACCTAATCACGGCTATCAACAATGCACACTGGTCCCTCCTCGAAGGTCCCATCCGTGTCAACCTCAATCTGTCCCCAATCCACCACATGAGCTGGATCTCGAGCATATATTCGAGCATGGAGACGTGAAACAATCTCGTGACGAGTCCGACACATGTCGGGCGGTAATGCTAACTAAGACTAATGGTGCCTACCCCTCTCGAGTATCTCGGCGGGTCCAATGAACCTCGGCGATACCTTCCCACGTCACGAACCTCGACCACTCCTCTGGCATCACCTTCAAGAAGACGCGATCCCCAACCTCCGAACTCTATGGCTCACGTCACATCCGCATAGTTCTTCTACCCAAGACCAGCCATGAGAAGATCGGCCGTTTCGCATACCGGAGCCTCACCTTCTGTGAGGTCTCTAATCGTGTCGACTGATGGAGCTCTCTCCCACCTCGTCCAACATAATCTGATCTACACGGCCTCCCATACAATGCCTCACAAGGCTATCCGTGATACTAGCCCGTAATCGTTGTTGCAGGCGACCACTAAGGGCAAATGCTCCTCCCAAATTTTACCCTTTATGATCCAGACGATGCTCAGAGCATGTCCTCTAATACCGTATAGTCCTCTCGGGATCGACCATCCGTCTCGAGGGTGGAACATCGTGACTCATCGTCACCAGCCCACAAATTCTCTTTTGAAACTTCCTTCCAAAAGTGTGTCAGAAACCTCGGTCCTCATCCGACACTATGGATACCGGTACTCCATGTAGCCTGATCATCTCGAATGTATAACCGGCGTAATCTCTCCATACAAAATAATCCACACGACTAGAAAATGTGCCAACTTCGTGAGCCTGGCCCACTATCACCCATACCACAATATGCCCCCATCGCGCCCGGTGGGCAAGTGGGTCACGAAGTCCATCGTGACGTGCTCCAACTTCCACTCAAACACCTCCACAGCTGAAGTAGCCCCGCCGGGCTTCCGGTGCTCAACCCAACTCCGCCGACATGTGAGACATCAAGCCGAACAAAGTCCCCTACATGTCTCTTCATCCCACTCTAATAGCATCGGGCGATCGAAGATCCCGTACATTCTCGCGCCAATTGACGCAACGAAATTGAGATAGAATGAAAACTCCCCGAGAATCTCCTCTCAAATTAGGTCAACTGGTGAATCATCATCCGCCCCCTATATCGAAGACTACCATCTACGTGAACGGTCCACCCCCTCGCCACCCGTGACTCCGATCAGACGGCCCCGATGGACACTATCTCTCGTCCCGCCATCGACTAATCACTCAAGCCACCGTGAGACGGTAGCCACTAAACTCCCCATACCCCAGTTCGCCACAGATCGTAGCCCAACCGTCCCACGCCTCGAGCATCCGCCACTCTCGAGAAGCTATACTAGCTAACGCCCGGGTGGATCCACTGAGGTGATCACACACATTTGCCTTTTACCGGGATGCAATGCAAGTGAAATCATAATCCTCTAGGAACCCATCCATCCTGCCTCATGTTGAGGTCTCATTACAGAAACATACTTCGACTTCATGGTCCGAGCACACCTCGAACTCCTCACATATAAGTAAGGCGCCAAACTCAAGGCGAAGACTACGGCCGCCAACTCCATGTCGTGTGTGGGGTAATTCTGCTCGTGATTCTTCAACTAACGAGAACCATAAGCTACTACCCTCCCGGACTGCATTAAAACACATCCTAATCCGGCCCTCGAGGCATCACAATACACTGTGTACCCCTGCCCCCTGTCCGGAACTATCAAGATGGGAGCCGGCAAGTCTCCTTCAACTCCTCGGAATGCCCCGCATCACATCCCACTCAAACTCTGACCTCCTTCCGGTCAACCTAGTCATAGGTGCCGCGATCCCAGAGAAACCCTCACAACTCAGAACATCCAAATGCCTAATCCCAAGAAACCACGTATCTCGAAGATCGACTTCCCGCCTCTTCCAACTCATCACCGCCTCGAACTTCTCCTGCCCATCGACACTCTCGATGCCGACACCATGTCCCAAATCTCACCAAGAAGCCGAATCGTGACTTACCGAATCCTGGGCGCATACCGATGGTCTCAACAATTGTAAAACGATCCGTATCGATACTCATGCTCCCACTGGATCGAGTACATCAAGATGTCATCCACGCAAGACTACGACAAACCGACCTAAATAGGGCTGGAATATCCTATGCATGAGATCCATGAATGTCAGCCGCATTTCATTAACCAAGGCATCATCAGAACTCAAAGTGCCCATAACGCCGGGCTCCTAAACGCCGTCTTTTAGGGATATCTATATCCCTTAACCCTCACCGATGGTAACCAAGCATGGTTGTCTATCTCTGGAGTAGACCTCGCCCTCTCAATCGATCAAACAAATCGCTAACTTCTAATGGGTACCGATTCTTGATCAGAACCCACCAACTGCTGTAATCAATGCACAAATAAGGGTCTCGCCCTTTCTTCTTTCGCAAATAGAACCGAACATGGTGAAGTGCTCTGCTTCATCGAACCCTCATTCAATAGCTCAGAATCGGACTCAGTTCCTCGCAATCCTGAACTGTGCCATCCTATGCGGAGTCATAGAGATGGGTGAAGTACCAGGGTGTAACTCGATACCGAGGTCCACTACCCTCTATGGAGGTAGTCCAGATAGCTCATTTGGAAAAACATCCACATACTCAAGATACTGAGGTGACCCAAGTCCTGTCTCTCCCTTCGCCTCCGGCAAGGCTCGGCTAGCCAACCCGCTAACTCCGGTCCCTACACCTAGACCCATATACTCGGCTCGGGCAAATGTCACGCTTGTCTCCCCGAAACACCACACGAAAGTACCATCCCGCGTAGCTGTGAACCCTCCCACGCTCATAATCGATAACAACCCCGTAAGTCGTCACCAATCTCATCCCCAGATGATGATCAATCCTGAGACGTCCATGATCCAGTCCACTGTGAGAGTCCTCGAGAGATCTCCACCGCAACCTCGACATATCATCCCTATTCTCGCCAATCCCTGCGAGAACTCACGATACAGTTCTTCAAGGTCTCAACCTCGGCCCAACTCGATCACAACTCGATGCAACAATGACTCTAATGCAAGCAATTTAATCAAATAACACTCTAGCCCATAAAGATATTAAAAACCATGATTTGGTATAATCAACCATTGATCCACTGATCAACAGACGGCGAGACACGCCTGATCTCTGTCCCCGGTCACAAGCCTCGCCCGCCTCTACCCATTACTCCGGCTTCGCCCGCCTCGTGAAATGGGTGTCAGAGTCCCGAACCGAGATCGGCCCCTCTCGTCCCGCACGGTCGTGGGAGAACCCAATATATCCTCTCCCCGTCCTATCATCGATCGGGATCAGATGTCCCCAAAACCCCGATCCCCGGCTGGGCAATCCCGCCTCTGCGTCCGTGGCTGCGACAATGCTGGCATACCATTCGGCCCTACCACCGCAACCTCTCATCCGTCCCGCTGACCGGGCAATCCTCATCCGCCCGCCCGGATGGTCGCGGATCGAGATCCTCACGGTCCAGGTTTCTCCGCTTCTTCAACCGGAGAAGATCAACGCCCTTTTCTACATCAACACTGTGATCCCGATTGTTCCGCTGTGATCCTCTATCTCTCTCTATAGTTAGCCGTCTCCAACCATAATCCACATCCTCGTAGGCGCATCCAATCCGCACTAATGGACAACTTCGGGCCATTCTCAATTTAACCCACGCCAAGTCTCGTGGCCACGTAGCTACCACACCGCTAACCCGTGAATCTAGCCAATGTGAAACCATCACTCACATCGCTCCCGCCTCAGCCTAGGAACTCCCCGAGCCTTGGCATGCTTCGCCGTCTCCGAAAACATTTGGCCCAACAATTTCTGAACTCCGCCATGCTCAGCCTCGCCCTAGCCCTCGACCATCTCCACCATACCCGGCTCCTCGCCATCAATGCAATTTAACCCGGACCGGTCGCACGGAGGTGATCTCCATAGCCTCCAATATGTTCTCTATCTGCATAAACCAATGGTCTCCGCCACTGATCACTTCTCCCCTGAACGCTTCTGAGACGGGTGCGCCTTTAAATCTCCGGAGGTTACCGACCCTCCCCGACCACTCGCTATGCTCGCCCTGAGCACAGTGCCCACCGGCGATACCCCACGGAGCCAAAGAAAGGCCCCGTCGATCAACATTCACACTGGCCCAAATGCTCTGCGGAAAGTTCGCATCAGCGTCTCCGGACACTTCAAGGCCCCTCGCCCCTACTTAGCCATCTGGCTACGCCAACATGGCGTCAATATACAATACAAGATTCCAAGGCATAAACATGCCCGAGACATTAATCATACACAACCGGTGTATATATCAAGTCCCCGCATTGCCATGCGGTGACAATTTATCCACAAATCAAATCATTTTGATCACAAAATTTTACTATTTTAAAACATTTTCGCCAATTTTATTTATTTTTTGCTTTATTTTGATCAATTAAATTTTTTTTTTTGAAAAATTTGTGATGAATATGTCATAACTCGTTCACGAACAATGTCGTAACCGACTCAGAACATTAATGAGTCAACTCGTCAAAAACGGGTCGAGCGCACCCAAGGCACACCGGGCCGCCTCACAAGGCCAGCCGTCGCCCCGGGCGCCTCGCTTGTCTGGCGGGCCGCGGCGCCCCGCCCACCGCCCCGCTTGTCGCCGCTGAAGTGTCTCAAATACCGCTCGTGTCACGGGCGCCGCCAGCGCCATGTCGTGCCACGCGCCCCGCGCCAGCCTTCACGGCGTTGCTCAAATGGGCAAGAGCTCCATTTCGTGTTTCTCGGCTTCCCAAAAAAAAATTTTTTCATTTCTTGTCTAAATCATCGGAAATTTTAAAAAAATATTTATACATATATTTTTTTCGTGTTTTCATACTCAAATAAATTTATAAAATTTATTTTCCGATTTTCTTCAACTTAGAAAACTATTTCATCACTTAATAGGCCAAATAAATTTATAAAATTTATTCTTTCTCATTTTTGTTCCAGTTTTGTACACTGCAAAAAATTTTCCAAAACTTTCCACTACACCTAGGTGCTATTTTTTTCCTAAGCACACAACATTCACATAACATTTCATCAAATCACACAAAACACACAAAATACGTGCATGTAGTGTCCTAGTTTTGTCCCGTGATTTCCTAGGTAATCTCATACCTACACTCGACATCGAACCAATAATTTTAGTAAGGATGGATACCCAAACCCCGAGCTCCCTAGGTATTCAGATACCCAAGCCTCCGATATTTGCTTATGATCAAATCCCGGTCCGCTGAACACCCGTCAACCCTGCGAAATACGCAATGCCGGGTGACCCGATGATTCGACGCAAAATCGCAGCCTCTTCAGGACGTGGGAGCTCTACCCAACATTTAACTGCATAAACCTCGTCCTAAATACCTCCAATATACGCTTACGATTTAAAACGGCCACTGGGCCCATAAACAATACTCAATATACATGCAACTATGAACGCAACTATATACCTAATAAGCATAAGAAGTATTACAGCCATTTTATACAATACATACATTAAACTTAAAAAGTTCTAATACATGTATACATCAAAGCCACAACCCGATTCTTCTTCTTCTAACCCGCCTCTAGACGCAGCCGTCCCTCGCACACTCCCCCGACTCAGAAATAACATCCTCGACGGCGCGAGCCATCGCCGCAGAAATAACTGCCTGCCGCTATCACCACCAGCCGCAGCAATGCTCCATCGAAACACATTCAAGAACGACGATCCTACTGGAATGCCTACGACTAACCCGCATCCCCTAGCCTCACCGATCACCACACTCGCCTAAGCCTCGTATGAAAATTATTATTTTGTTTAGTTCAGGACAACCCTCCGATGTGTATATCAATCGGGCCGCCCGACGACGGGAGTATATTATTTGTTTGTGGACTACCCTTCATGAATATCAATCGTGTCGCTCCGAACCGTTTCACTCTGTGATCATCTCACGCACTCACCTCATAGTCCTGTGGTGTTACAAAGGCATATGGAACGAATGACGCCAATTCCAATACGCCTAATTCACATGTAAACATGAACATGCATATATTTACAAAACAATCAATTCACACAATCAATGCCACGTAAATTTTCATTTCATACATCAAAATTAGCTCACTGGGCGCACGATCACACGAAAGAATTTTAATTTAAATCACTGACCAAACACATATTTTCTACAAAAAATATATTTTTGTAATTGAATGCTTCTGGGAATAAGTGAAACCCTACATTATTCCCAAAAATCACAATTCATCTGCCCACCTTAACTGCATTCTTCCACATTCCTACCACATAATCAATACATGATTAAAACCAAATTTCACAACATGCCCATCACTTACATCCGTGATCCAGACAAATGTATACTGAGGTTTCAAAAATTCAGACACTGAACCTGCTCTGGGATCGATCAAACTACTTCCTAACCCGCCATTCTACTCAAACATTTGCAGCACTTCAAACTTAATAAAACGCAAAGTATAAACCCCACCCCCTGAGTCTGGAGGAAACTCCCTAAATCCGGCACCACGAAGCCCTCCACAGAGCAAATTCTTCCTCCTTGTCCCGAAGACTCCGCGACTATTTGAGTCATGATTTTAGAGAGGCTTGAGACTCTCTCTAACCACCCATTTCTCCCACGCCTACTACATCCCTCTCCTTTCGATTCTCACATTTTGGCCTTTTTTGAATTTGAGTAGTTAAGAATACTATGCAACTTTTTGTCCTTTAGCACTAAATTAAATCCTACACACCATTATGTCCCTTCATTTCTAGTTTTGACATCTCGCCTCTATCTCGGCCTTCGTCCATTTTTCATCATTTATCTACTCATACCACTTACAAGACACGGAAGACGCCAAGAGTACGCGACTTTCGTCAGATCGAAAAATCTTTAACGACACCCGAAATGCGATGCCTCGAAAAACGTGCACTTTCGACCCGTCTCTAATTTTACGTAAATTTTACGTGCTACTTAGATTTCACGAGACGATTCCAATCTGCAACTGCTTTCTCCATCCGAGATCTAGAGAATAAATTTTGGATTTTTAACCGAAATAACAATTTTGTAATCAAAATTACGATTTTGCCATTTTTCCAGAAATTGGAATTTCTCAGGTCTTACAGCTATATCATTATTCCTTTCTTCTCTATTAAATTGAGTTTCAATTCCATGCAAGTACATTGAACAAAAAGCTAAGCATTCATTTACGATATAACTCTCAGCAATTGAGCCCTCAGGACGAGCCTTGTTCCGAACATTACGCTTATGATCACCTAACTCTCTATAAAAACATATTCAAAGTTACAATCTGTAAATTATTCTAAGTCACAAAAGGAGCACACTTGTAAAAGCTCAATCTTACCTTCAGAAACATCCATCTATTTTGAACTGACTACCAGCAAATGGGCCATTTGCAAATGGATTGCCAAATGCAATTCATTATGTCAAAGAAAGCTAGAAAGATCATTTCCAGCTTGCAAAGAATTACACCCATGTTTGACTTCATTTTCTACTTCTTCTACTTTTAAAAGTTTTATAACAAAGTTGTTTGAAAATGTCCTAACTTTGTCACTGGCATCGTACACCTCCCTTCTCTTAGGTATCCACGAATGCCAATAGGGAGTAATCAGCCAGTAGTGAACATGGCACTCATGACTTTCTAACCCTGATGACTTCTGGCCATCATTTATCGATGCACACCTAGAGTATGTTGGTTACTACCCATCCTAAAACTTAGCACAGATTTTAAGAATTCACAAAACCCTTGCCTCTCAAATTTTTAGATAAAGTATAACATGCAACCGGCATTACATATTTCCACTTTCTTTATCAAATGCAACTCCTTTCTTATGTTCATGTCTTCCAAATCTTACCTTACTTTGAATGTGTCCTTTGTTTTACCCTCGATATTCAACAATGTTCCCAAAATGCTATCACAAATATTCTTTTGAATATGCATTACATCTATGCCTCAATTTTAATCTATGCCAATAAGGCAAATAAAAAAAAATACTTTTGTGGTCCAATTCAACTTGGGGGAACGTTTTCTTTTTTTTCTACTAGGATGCTTTCCAAACTTTACATCATTCAATTTTTCTAGTTGAAGCAAAATATCATCACCGGATAACTCTATTGGTGCTACTCCATGTTCTATCTTACCATTAAATTTCTTGTTTTTTTGCCAACTATGATTTGAAGGTAAAAGCGAAGTGTGTCCCTATATAACAAATTTTGCTCCTTAATCCAAGGGAACATATATCTTTATTACAAGTAGGACAAGCCATGTATCCTTTGGTTGACCAACCGGACATCATGCCATAAGCTGGAAAATCATTTATGGTCCATAAAAGAGCCGCTCGCATTTGAAAATTTTCCCCCTTTGATGCATCATATGTCTCCACACCAATTTCCCATAACTCTTTTAACTCATCCACTAAAGGCTGTAGGTATACGTCAATGTCCTTTCCTTGTGTGAAATAGTCTCGAATAAGCAATGACATCATGTGGTAATTCCTTTCATACATTTCCAAGGAGGGAAGTTATACGGGTAAAGAATTACGGCCACATATCATAAGAATTTACCATATTCCCAAATGGATTAAAACCATCAGTTGCTAGGCCAAGTCGAACATTACGAGAGTCTTGGGAAAACAATGGAAATTCCTTATCAAAATCTTTCCATGCTTTACCATCGGCGGGATGCCTTAAAAATTTTTCATCATTAACTCTCTTATCCTTATTCCATCTCATATCTGCAGCAGTTTTACTAGACAAAAATAGTCTTTGAAGCCTAGGCTTTAAAGGAAAATAGCGCAATATCTTGTGTGGGATCTTCTTACCTTTACCATCATCAATTTTCCATCTAGAAGTACCACATGTGTGACATTGTCTACATCGCGCAAACTCTTCAAAAATAGTGCACAATCATACGGTAAAGCATGAATAGATATATACCCCAATCCCAAATCATTTAACATATCTTTCGAGCCTACAGTGAGATTTTGGGAGAGTCCCACCATTAGGTAACACTTGGTTTAGCAAATTAAGCAACATGTCAAAAGACTTATTGCTCCATTTGTTATATACTTTGCGAAGTAATTTTAACAATGAAAGACAATTTAGAGAATTTTGAATGTACTAATATAATTTTGTCGACCTTCCTTCAACAATTCATCAAAACTTTTCTTGTGTGTGGGCCTGTGACATCATCTTCACATTACCTAAGCCATTACTCCCATGTAATTTTCTATAGTCATCTAACATCCTTGATCCCATCATCTTCAATCTCATCATTTGGTGGGAACTCCATCATCAACAACCTTGATTGATTATTAGGAATGATCCTTTACTCGACATTATAATTAGATTTTTCCTATGAAATATCCAACAGTGTAAAATCCATCAATGCCCTTGATTAAAAGATGATCAAAAACTACATTCGCTCCAAACATATGAATTCAAACAATCTATGCATGGACATCTAACTCACAATTTGCAACCCAGATTATCTTTTCACAAATTTCATAAAAGACTGAACTCCTTCCACATATCTAGGCGACCATTTTTTTTTTTCTGTCATCCAAGTTTTATCCATGTTTCTGTTGTGTAATAGAAAGGAAAAAAAGTTTTTATGAGCAATAAATCATAATTGAGACAAATATTCATATTCTTTGATACTTAAAGTGTGACGCCCTATTCTCGGGGGTCCGTTGACTACCCGTCAACTCCATGGAATATATGACGCTCGCCACCCGACGCCACTCGTAGTACCGAGTGCAGCCCCTTCAGACGGAGCTCTACCCCAAATACGCATCGTACATACCCGTCCCAAACAAAGGCAATATATCCATCACATGATACATACATGGAAAATGGCCTCTGGGCCTATAAACCGATACTCATAAATGTACCAACTATATCCACAGTTACAAGAGTTAATATGTTTTTTACTTATACAACACATATTAAACTTAACGAGCTTCAATACACGATACATCATCAGTGCCCACAACCCATTTTCTTCTAATCCCCATCCCTAGGACTGAGCCGTCCCTCTCATCCGCTCCCGTACCGTAAAATAAGATCCCCACGCGGTGAGCTAATGCTCAGAGCGAATCACCCTATGATTTACTCCACCCAAGCCACAGCCAAGAATGTTCCAAATAAACATACATCCAAGCAAATACGATCCCACCAACGCCTACACGACCAACTCGCATCCCGAGTCCTCACCGACCTTCTCACACTCGCCTGCCCCGTGCATTTAATTCATTGCTTGCTAGTTTGGCGGACAACCTTCCGATGAATATATATATCAATCGGGCATTCGACGATTGATATATTATTTGCTCAGGACTAATTTCTCCGATGAATATCAATCAAATCATTCCGACGATCGACATATTTTCATTTGACCACCCTCCGATAATTAATACCTCTAGACTACCCTCCGAACCATTTTCTCTGCATCTCACGACTCAACCCTATAGTCCTGTGATGTTCCAAGGCATATGGAATGCATGTATTCCAATTCCACATGTTCTAATCACACGAAATACGCAAATACGCACATATCCACAATATTCAATCACAATCATGTCATGTAATAAATCAATTCATACATCAAAATTAGCCCCTGGCTCAATGATCATACACGAGCAATTCCACTAATCACTGACCAAACACATATCCACGCAAAAATATATTTTCGTGTCACTATTCCTAGAACAAGAAAAACCTAGGTTTTACTTCGCTCAAACACACATCCATTCACTCCGCTCACTCGGCGAACTCCGCATTTCACCATTTCCGGCCTCATCCAAATCATTCAATCCATGATTTATCACAAAATGCAAGATTCAACCACCCAAATCACCATGGCGTCACGGCCGCTACATTTGGATTTCAAAAATTATATCAATTGATCCTGTTTGATCGATCAAACGGCCGCTTCGCGCCAATCAACCAATATTTACATGGTACTTAACCGAAGAATAAAACCCAAGTAGGAGAAACCCCTACCCCGAAGGAGTTTGAGGAAACTCCCTAAATCCGGCACTCCACGCCAGTTCTTTCCGCGTGAAATGTGCAGCTCCTTCGTCCCATATCTTCATTTGCGATCTGATTATTTTACAGAGAAAGATCGCTTCTTCAAAACGCCTTCCATCTACCTAGTCTTCCACGTTTCTTTCTTCTTTACATTCAGAAATATACCATTTCATGTTCTCTTATCCTTTAGCACTGAACTTTTCTTAAATGACCATTATGTCCCTTCATTTCCCAGCTGATATTCTATGACTATCTCTGGCCAACCATTTTCATCATTTCAACATGTCACTTATGGCACATGAAAGACGTTATTATACGCGACTTTGTCAGATCGAAAATCTTTTTTTACTAAGACCGAATCGCGACAGCCGAAAAACGCTACCGACTGAACACTGCTCCCTAATTCGACGAAATTTACGTGCTAGCTAGATTTTGCGAGACGATTCCAACGGTGCAATCCGTTTTGTCATCCGAGATCTAGAGAATAAATTTTGGATTTTTAACCGAAATTACAATTTGTAACCAAAATTACGATTTTGCCCCTTTTCCAAATATTGGAAGTTCTCGTTCTACATCCTTCCTCTCCTAAGCGCACTTCTTGGCCCCGAAATTCAAGCATAATCATAATCACGCATTACGCATACGCAACGCGCACTTTATCACGTACGTGAACCAAATGCATTTAAACGTTAAACTACTAAACCGACCTTCATCCCTAAACAAGAAGTGATGCGGCCCGCATCGTGTTCTCACGCTCCCACGTCACCTCCACTCCATACGCCCCAGTACCCCTCACTAGCCTCATGGTCTTAAGGCCAAAACCCGATCACGACTATCAACAACGCATACTCTGGCCCCTCCTCGGTTGGTCCCATCCGTGTCAACCTCAATCACCCCAATCCACCACATGAGCTCGGATCCAGTGATATTTCGGCTAATGGAGACGCTGAAATTCCGCGGACACCCCGACACGTCAAAATAACGCTATTCTGACAAGAATCTGCCTATCCTCGAAAGTATCTCGAAAGGTCCAATGAACTCCTACGATAATTTTCCCACGTCAATAATTAATTAATTCTCTTAGGCATCACCTTCAAAAAAACATGATCCCCAACCTCAACTCTAAGGGTCGACGTCAAGACATCCGCATAGCTCTTCTTCCTACTCGAGCCGTGAGAAGACGCTGCCGCATCAAGCTCACCTCTCTCTCTGAGGTGTCTCAATCAAATTCAGACCAATGATGGAGCTCTCCCCACCTCTCATTCAACATAATGGTGACTCCGTATGGCCTCCCCATACAAGGCCTCATACTCTACATTCAGATATCCGCCGATAATCGCTGGTCAGAGGCGATTCCACTAGCGGCAAATGCTCCTCCCAAATTTACCCTTGCATGATCCAGACGCATGCCTCGTGAAGATGTCCTCTAATACTCAGATAGTCCTCTCGGGATCGACCATATGTTCGAGGGTGGAACGTCAGACTATCACATCCACAGCCCATAGCCTGGAAACTCTTCCAAAAGTGTGTCGCGAAACTCGTCCCTATCCGACACTATGGATACCGGTACCTACGTATTTCCGGACTATCTCTCTAACGAGCAACCCGCAGACCCCCGCGCGGCGTCATCCGCACCGCTAAATGCGCCGACTTCAGAGTTTGGCCCACTATCACCCATACCGCGTCATGCTTCTATCGCGTCCTAAGGGCAAGTGGTCACAAAGTCCACGCGACGTGCCCACTTCCACCTCACCCACCCTAATGTCCGGCAGCCTCGCCGGGCTTCTCGGTGCTCACTTAACCCGGCCGACACGAGGCATCGCCATCAAAGTCCCCTACGCGGTCTCTTCATTCCACTCAATAAGATCGGGCGATTTAAGATCTGCATCTTGCCACTTAGATGACCGTAAATCGAGAGCAAAGAAACTCCTCGAGAATCTCCTCTCTCTCAACCCACAACCGGGGGAACCACTACCCGTCCCTTTATATCGGGCGAGACTACCATCTACGGAACTGTCCAAATTCTCACACCCGTACCTAACTATACTCGGTCCCCCGATGGACACATCTCGTCCTCCCACTGGACTCAATCACTTGCTCAACAGAGATTGTGTAGCCACTAAAACTTCCAAGGTACCCAGTCCGTCAGATCAGAAATTTCCAAACTCCGTCCTGCAGTCTCGAGCATCCACCACTCCCGAGAAGCTATACTAGCCAACGCTCCGGTGATTCGACCGAGCATCGCCCACTCACATTCGCCTTACCAGATGGTAATGCAAAGTAAGTCATAATCCTCTGCGTAACTCCATCCATCTCGCGTGCCTCTACGCTGAAACCCGTCAGAAAATACATAATTTCTCACTTTACTGGCTCCGAAAGACACCCTCGAACTCCTTCGCCAGATAGCAGCGGCGCCAAATCTTCAAGGCAAGACTACTACCGCCAACTCCATGTCGTGGTGGGTAATTCGTCGTGATTCTTCAACTGACGAACCATAAGCTACTACCCTCCCTTGACCGCATCAAACACATCCCAATCCGCCCTCGAGGCACTACAATACACTGTGGTACCCTGCCCCGTCCGGACTATCGCATAGTGAGCTAAAGCAAGTCTCCTCTTCAACTCCCCGGAATGCCTCTCGCCGTGACGGCCATCCCACTCCAAACTCGACTTCCTTCCCGGCCAACCTAGTCATAGTGCTACTATCCCGAGAAGTCCTCAATGAATCTCCTCCCGACACCAAATTAATCCCAAGAACTACGTGATCTCGGCTCCGACTTCTACTTTCCAACTCCATCACCGCTCGACCTTTCTTCCTCGGGTCGTGACCGACTCCCCGATGTCGACACCACGTGTCCCAAAATCTCACCTCGCAAGTCAAACCGTGACTTAATCGAACTCGGCGATAGCCGATGGTCTCTCAACAACCTGTAAAACTAATTCAAGTGATACTCACTCCCACTGGATCGGGAGTAGATCAAGATGTCATCCAGAAGCATCACGACAAACCTGATCAAATAGGCTCGAATATCCTATGCATGAGATCCATGAATGCGCGCATTCGTCAATCCGGCGGGCATCACCGTGAACTCCATAAAGCGCTCCATAAAGCCCTAAACGCCTAGTATATCTGGTTTCCCTAACTCTCACCGATGGTAACCAAAGGCGGTCTATCTTGAGTGACTCGCGCCCTCCCAACCGATCAAACAAATCGTCAACTTTCGTGAATGGGTACCGATTCGATCGTGAACCCTGGCTCAATCATCGATAATCAACACAAATGGGGCTATCATTCTTCTTCTTCAGAATGTAACCGTTACCATGGTGAAGTGTCTGGTTTAATGAACCCCTTTTCTCCAATAGCTCCCGTAATCGGACTCTAAGTTCCCGCACTCAACCTGCACATCATATGCAGTCATAAAGACGGGTGAAGCAATTGGGTACAGAATCCCGATACCAAAAGCCTACTACCTCGCGGGAGGTAGTCCAAAATTATCCTTAAAAAACATCCACATATTCGGCATACTACTCGAGGTAGATCTAAGTCCGGTCTCTCCTCATCCCTCCGTAAGGCTCGCTTAGCCAACCCGCCAACTCGTCCCGACACTGACTCAGATAACGGTTCTAAGAAATGTCATGCTTGGTTTCCCTAAACACTACACGAGTACGGCCTCGCTGTGGTAAAGCAGAACCTCCTACTCGCCACAATCGATAACGACCTCGTGCCGTCGCCCGCCCATCCCCAAGAAGACATCGAACCCTGGTCACGTCCACGATCCTCGCGCCCACCATGAGCAGCCCCGAGACATCCCGCAAATTTCACAACTCTCGGGAAGATATCATCCCTTATTCTCGCCTAATCCCTAGGGATAACTCACATACAGCGCCCTGCCGCCTCAACCTCTAGTTCCCAACTCGATCACAACTGATGCAGCAATGAATGAATGCGGTTAATTTAATCAAATAACACTCTAGCCCATAAAGGCGTAGATAAAGAAAACGCACTTCGCATAACCTCCGGGTCGGGATTCGCCGACTTAGCTCGCAGACGGCGTAGACAGCCCTCGGACCCCCGATGAACCCGTCAGGCCTCGCCCTCGCCTCTTCTACCTATACCGCCGCCCGGCTTGGTGAAATATGAGGTGCCCGTAGCTCCCTCGAAATCGACCGCCTCTCGGGCTCGTATCAAGGCCAGGGAGGAATGTACCGTATCCTCTCCCGCCTCAAGCACGACCGACCGCGGATGTCCTGAAACTGTGGATCCGTGACTGGGCAATCCCGCTCATGTGTCCGTGTCGACAAATGGTAGCACACCATCCGTCCCGCCCGACCGGGCAACCTCATATGTCCCCGCATGACCAACTCATCTATCCCTCGACCCGGGATGGTCGTGACTCGAGATCCTCGCTAACTAGAGGCTCTCTCGCTTTTCCCCGAATCGAGGAAGACCGACCGCCCTTCCTCTCGCCACTAACACTGCATCCCGAAAAACGAGAATCCTCTATCTCTCTATGGTCGTACTGGCCCCAAATCCATGGAATCCATATCCTTTAGCTAAGTCCTAATCCCGGCCCGAATGGACAACTCCTCTAATCCATTCTCGATCTCTCACTCACAAGGCCAGCCTGGCCACGTAATCATCCCGAAGAACGGCTAACTCGTGAATCTGGCCACGTAGGGTCCATCACAAACATCGCCTCCCGTTTCACTCTAGGAACTCCCGAGCCTTTCAGACGCCCTCGTAGTCTCCCTAAAACACTTACCCATGAACAACTCCCCGAAACTCGCCCATGTCATAACCCTAAGTCTCTAAGTCCTAACCCATCTCCACTATACCCGGCCTCGCCTCTCTAGCCGGAATGCGTATTTAACCCGATCCCGGTCGTATCAGGTGATCTCCATAGCCTCCGCAGACGCTCTCGATCCGCATAAATCCAATGGTCCGCCACTCATCTGGGCCTCTCCCGAATGCCTGAGGTGGTGCGCCTAAATCTCCGAGGTTACTATGACTCTCAAGCACTGCTATGCTACCGCAGGCTACCGCGATACCGCAACACCTACAAATTTCTACAAAGGCTCCATCATCAAATGTCGGCGGTCGGTCATACGTCACGGTGTCTCGACCAAGGCCCCGACGCCCTCTTCACCCTCTCGCCCTCACCAGCCATCTACACAATTCAAATGGCAGTTAAATACAATGCAGTATCTCTAAGGCTCAAACATAGCCCCGAGACACTATTCATACACCAGAAAAAAAAATTTCACATACCCCACAATGATTATAATAAATGCAATACAATTATCTTATATATTAAATCATACATAAGAAAATTTTAAAAAAATTTGTACTCTTTTTTTTTTTTTTTCAAAATTCTATTTCCCTTTATTTTATTTTATTTCGAAAAAATTTGTGAACTCAAAAACATTACTGAGTTCAAAATCGAACAAAGTGCACCTGGTGGTGCACACACGTCCCAACCGGGCCCAACCAAAGACGCCCACCGACCCGCACAGCACGCCCCCAGCCGCGTCGCCATGGTCAGATCGTGGGCGGGGGCCCGACCGTGACGTGGCCTGCCCCTGGTCGTAGCAACTTTAGCCGTCGTGGTCGCAGTCGTCCATGTCTCGCAGACCTCACGCCAAAGACCCGCTTGTCTACCACACTTCAAATGGCCACCGCGCCCCGTGCCAGGTCTTCCACTACCGTGATCGTGGCCCCGGGCCACCGTCTCAGAGCGACATGTTCTTAGCCTTCAAGCCTGCAATACACTATTTGTATTGCAACTCAATTCCAGTCAAATTAATTTGTAGCCACGATACAAATTTTGTATCGTGACACTGCCTTCCCAGCCAACTGCCTGCAATACAATATTTGTATTGCAACATACCTCCAACAACCCCTGCAATACAATACCTGTTGCAATACAATTTTGTATTGCAACTCAACCTAGCCTATTCCTACAATATTAATCCAAATTCTTCCAAATTCCTTCCTATTGTAATATAAATCAACTCCGTCGTAATACAAAACCCTCTTTAACCAACCTTCTAAAACCACTATCTTGCAATACAATCACCTTATCGCAATACAACCATGCTAATCGTGACCTCCGCAAATACAATACAATCATACTCTTGCAATACAAATTTTTTTTTTCACAATATAATTTGGGCATTAGCCCAAAAATGGTTCTGCACCAACAAATTTTTTCTTTTTTTTTTTTTCATTATTCATTTTCCCTTATTTCCAGCTACTAGAAAAAATTTGTAAAAAATATTTATACATTTTTTTTTTCATTTTCTTTAACACTCAAATAAATTTACAAAAATTTATTTTCTTCATTTTTCTTCAGTTTTACACCATATAAAACCTTAGAAAATTATTTTTTCTCCCAATAGACCAAATAAATTTATGAACCTTATTTTCTTCATTTTCTTTTTCCAGTTTTACTCACTGTAAAACCAAAAATTTTCTCCACCTCATTTTGTTTTCATTTTTTTTTTCATTTCTCCCAACTACTGGAAGACACCAAAAAATATATACCTATAAATTTTTTTTTTTAATTCTGGAAAATGGTCCGTAATTTCAAAGTCTCCTATATAACACTAACTCCTAGTGTTCCACCTCAAATTACTTAAAATTTGATCTCATTTCAATAAACCAAATAAATTTCTACAAATTTATTTATTTACTTTATCCCCAGCTTTACACACTGAACTCCAAAATTTGTTTTCCAACACCTATAAAAGGCCCGCTTAAGCACACAAACATTTACATCATATACAATAACATGGCATACACAATTCATCATATAATAATTCATCAAATCACACAAAACACATCAACACATGCGTTAGTCCTAAATTGTCTCGATTTCCTGCGAATCCCATACCGAACTCAACATCGAACCACACCCAAGGGTGATGCTCTCACTCAACTACGGCCTAAGCCCAAATCCTCAATCTATGTGCTCCATATACCCATATCTATATCAAACCACCTAGCCAGGATGGATAATTCAAACCCGAGCTCCCTAGGCATTCGTATACCTAAGCCTCGATACTGCCGTGATCGCCCACTCTGGGTCCGCTTGACTACACCCAATAACCCGCTAATATAAGTGGATGTCTAAGCCACCCGACGCCACTCAGAAAATTCCAGTAGAGTCTCCCTTGTACCTGAGCTCACCCAACACAAGACTCCGTATATACCCGTCTCCAAACAGCGCAATATATCCATCACGATACATACATCGGAAAAATGGCCTCTCGGGGTCTATAAACCGATACTCATAAATGTACCAACTATATCCAATATTTACAAGAGTTAACATGCTTTTCTTTATACAACACATATATTAAACTTAACGAAATATCACACGATACATCATCGTGTGCCGGCATAACCCGGCTTTCTTCTAATCCTTCGCCCTTGTGGACGAGCCGTCCTCCACGCCTCCCTCGCACCGTAAAATAAGATCTCGACAGCATGAAGCACGCTCGCACGCAATCACCCTGCTCGCTACTCTCCACCCAAGTGCAAAGCAGGTACGTTCCAAAATAAACATACATTCAAGCAACGTGATGATCCTACTTGAACGCTCATACGACTAACCGCATCCCGGTACTCACGAATTCTCTCTCACACTCGCCAAGCCTCGTATGAGAATTCATTGTTTTGTTAGCCTGTGGACAACCCTCCGATGAATATATCAATCAAATATCCGACGATCGGGATATATTATTTGCTCATGCGACTACCCTCCGACTAATATCAATCGCCGCTTCGACGATCGATATTTTCATTCGACTACCCTCCGATAATACACATTTTACCACCCTCCGAACCATTTTCTAGACTCATCTCACGACTAACCCTATAGTCCTGGGATTGTTCCAAAGGCATATAATGTACGTATGCAATCTAATACAATTTAATCACGCAAATATGTAAACATGCACATATCCAATACACATTCAATCACACAATCACGCCATGTAATAAATCAATTCATACATCAAAATTAGCTCCCTGGCTAATGATCATACACAAGCAATTCCACTCAATCACTCGACCAAACACATTCACGCAAAATATATTTCGTGTCACTATTCCTGGGGAATAGTAAAACCTAGGTTTTACTGGGCTCAAACACACATCCACCACTCCGCTCACTTGCGGAACCCGTATTTCACTGGGCCATTTCCTACCCATCCAAATCAAATCATGATTTATCACAAAATGCAACATTCAACCACCCAACTACCCATGGCGCCTACTACGCTACATTTGATTTCAAAAATTATATCAATCTTGGCCCCAAGGTTTTGGGACCGATCAAACGAATCGCTCAAGGCCCCAATCAACCGAAACATTTACATGGTACTTAACCGAAGAATAAACCCAAGTGGGTGAAATTCCCTACCTCAAGGCTGAGCTCGAGGAAACTCCTTAACCGGCACCCACGCAAAGTTCCCTCTCCGCGCAGGTCAGCCTTTCCTCATTCCGAAGACCGCCGAACACGGCTGATCGCCGTATTTCAGAGAGTAAGATGACGCTCTTCCAAACCCAAATTTTCGACCACTGTAATTCTCCCTTTTCTTTCCAATGCTTTTCTCCTTTAAGATTCGGGAGGAAGACAATACTATGCTTCTTTGTCCTTTAGTGACTTAAACTTTTCTCTAAAACGACCTTATTACGTCCCTTCATTTCCTGGGCCATATCTTGACTATCTCGCCATCCATTTTCATCATTTCTCTACTACTAATGACAAGATATGAGCATGCTATATGTGACTTCGTCAGATCGAAAATCTCTTTTACTAAGACCCGAATCACATACCAAAACGTGCCGACTCCAACCGGCTCCTGAATTCGACGAATTTTTACGCTACACTGGGGATTCACGAGACAATTCCAACTACGCACCCGCTTTGTCATCCGAGATCTAGAGAATAAATTGATTTTTAATCAAATTACAATTTTGTAACCAAAATTACGATTTTGCCCATTTTACGTATATCGAATTTCTAGCCTTACATAAAGAGCAGACTTAAAGAGCTTCTATAAACTAAATGACATTTATATAATGAAAAATTATAAAGTTTTAGCTAAAAAATAAAAACATAGAAAAAACTATAAATTTTATAAAATACAATATCCAAAGACTCGATCCCGAGATGGATGGCTTTCAATGGCACCACTTAATTAATCACCTTCAAAGACCGCCACCGCCACCAACAATCAACAAAATAAATAAATAAGTAAAGATGATATGAGCTTAAAAAGCTAGCTAATAATGAGTAACCATGCATTAACATCGTGATAAGACTTTCATGCACATTAATTGATTCACTTTACCATCAGTGTTTAATTAGTGTAAACAAAATAGCCCATACAAGGTAAATAAAATGATAGGAATATGGGAAAAGAAAAAAAAGATTTGTAAAATTGAGTTGAGACTTGGATGACTTATACCAAAACATTGTCCTTAAGCTTGTCCGATCATGTGTGAAATATTCAATTGCAGTGACCATAATTTATATTTTAATAAATAAATAAATAAATAAATGTTTAATAGTTTGACTAGCTAATATAGATAAAGTGTAAATCCTTTGACAATTATTCCACACATCTTTTCTTGCTGAGAATTTATCTGTATATCCTTTCTACAACAAATCAACATATTAGTTGATGCTAAAAACTAAAATATATTATTCTTTCAAGCTTTGTTAAATAACAAAAACTACTTAAAGTCTAAATAATGGAATAAAAATGATGAATATGGAAATTAAACTTTTCTTTCACATTCAAATGAACCATGTACATATAGATGTAGACTCTAATTGCTCAATCTAGTTATCATCTCATGAGAATTGGCAATTCTTTAAGTCATGATACACACTTTATAATAGGAATTATAATAATAATTATATCACATTTGCTGATGCTTAGATTATAATAAGAAAGAATTTGTAGTTCTTAAGGTACCAAGAATTTGTAGTTTTTGAGGTAACTTAATGTACTAGTTTTTTTTTCTTTTAATCACAAAACGGAATTGCCCTCATTAATTTGGTTCATTTCTAAAGAAAGGTTTAGTTTATTAAATAACTAAGAAAGAATGACAACATCCATTTTTTATGATTAGATAGATGCTTAATTAAGATAAGAAATTAATCTAGGTGTCACATCAGGTAGTATATATGTTGGCAAAGCAGAAATTCATACCCCACAAATTAAATATTCATAACCTAGGCCATCCTTCAGCTACTTTTGGTCTCTATACAGAAAAAAATCCATACTTGGTTTCTTTAACTCTGCCTTCTTTCTTTAAACTCCCCATTGAGTCGAACAGAGGATCCACCTCTATAAAGTTTTGCACCTGTCCTTTAGAGAAGCTATTTCTCCCCTTATTAAATAATGGCAAATAATATTCTTACAATTCAAAAGTTACTTGCCAGGATTCTCTAGGAGCCATGCATTCCTACGGAGTCACGATGTTCAATATAAAGAGAGAAAAAAAAATCTTTTAAAGTAAAAGAAATCTATTAAATAAAAAGTGCCAAAAAATATACCCATGAGGGCAGATATATACAACCATACAAGAGGCTGCTAAAAACAGACAAAAAGAACTCAAATTCCTTCCCTATTCAACTGATTTATATGAAAAGATGATGAAAACAAAGATTTGTATGGCTAAGAAAGGGTATCCTTACATCACAACAACCAAGGGTATCGCCCCTTATAGCATAAAATCCTGCTGATATGGTGGTGAAATCGAGAGCAAATACAGAAGCTGCAACCAGATGTGACGAAAGACAATTAAATGGAATTGAGCTAACAATAAAGAGCAAGTAACCATGCCCAATATGAAACATAATATGGAAAAATAAAATGAAAATATAATAATTAATTTCATTCCAAAATAAAAGCTTAGAAGTTTTGGGAAACAAAACATTTAATGTGCATAAGTTACAAGAATGTCCAAGTTAGTAGTACTTAAAAGATAAGGAAAATAAATAATCGAGAATTCATCTATAACTTCATATGATGGTCTTGATAATTGGACTACCGCATCAAGTATATGAGGCAGAACAAACAAATAAATAGAACACAAGTGCTTTAAGGACAACATCACCGACTCAACCAATTTAAAATATATATAAATAAATAATTAATAAGGAAAACCATGATTATATTAAGACAAATCCATGGAACATTTGAATTGTAAGATCATTAACCTTCAAGAGATGAAATGTTTCTTTCTTCTAGTTGAGATTAGCCTACGAGGTTGTACATAACTTGGTTATAAAAGGGTTTCCTTGTTTGAGGAGCTCATGAGGGAACTTCCTTCCCCTTTGAGTTATTGAAACTTTTTCATTTTCTTTTGTTTTACATTTAAGAACAGTTCCACCTTCAAGATACCTTATTTTCTCCCTTTTTTTTTTCTTGACTAGCATTTCTCTATCTCCTCCAAACGCTATAGAAAAACACATATCCATAAAGTAATATAACCTTTGGCATTTTTCCCTTAAAAGGGAGCAATTTCTAACACAAAGGAACATATCTATCTACACCATGATCATAATTTTTTTTATAGGCAAAGCTTCACCAAAGTTTATTTACTTCATGTGAGCCATCATGCAAGCCCAAGAATTGGGTTTCCATGAAATAAGGCCTCAACACTTTTTCAATTGAATTCATATGCTTTCGTGCCCAACATTACCTTACACTTAAGTTTTAGGTTAAATTAAGTAGCTTAATAGACAATAAGAATATTAACCTTGCAAGCCACCCATCCAAAAAACCTATTGGCACCCTTACAATCAATAAATTACATATTAAAAAAAAAAAAATCTTCTTGTGCCCATAGTAACATCCTTATTATATAGATAACTATGCAAAAGCCATCTGGCTAGTGTCACACATAGAAGTAGTTGCTTTAATAATTAAAAGATGGAAAGGAATCAAGTACTCCAATGAGATGCCCTGGTACTAAAGATAGAATCTTCCCCTTCATGTCTATGTAAGGATATATACAAATTCAAGTTCCCAAAAACTAGATCCAACTCCATCAACATCTGAGATTCTTTTGATAATGGAATAAACAATTCATTTGATAGAGAATCAATAAAAGGATGAATTATCAAAATGAAGAACAATATCAGAAAAATTGGAATAAAACAAAGAGGCATTGAGGAAAAAATTCAATAAGTAGACAGGATGATATTTATATTAAAACTACACTAAAAGTTTGGCAAAGAAAAGCCAAAAAGAAAAAAGAAAAACAGAGGAGTTAGGCTAGGAGAATAAGAAATAATGGAACAAAAGAGGTTAGTATTGTGTAATAAAAAAATTCTTATATTATGCTTGTTTATAATATCACCGCACAACTAGAACTTTGTCAGAAATTCAATTAAAGAAACATAAATTTGCACTATCATAGCCTAACTATATAACTAGCATCATCCAACTGCCTTCAGTATAACTTATACTGGAAACAAGTATTGTTTAAAAAAAGGTTCACATGGGAGATTTAGACTTTTATCTAAGAGATTCACTGATTTGTTCTGCTCAAATATTTCTTGCGTGCCATTTCCATTATGAAAATCCTGCAAGTTATGCTACAAAGACTAACTGAAGATCTTAGCAGACTCTCTTCTACATCAGTTGTAAGATGAGTAATCAGGGCCAAGTTTTTTACCTTTAGGAGTATAATATGGGCAGAGCATGGAAACTATAGCAAAAATTATGATATTAAAAAGTAAACATGTAATACTAAGTTATAAGAATTTTAGTGCAGAAGCTTGATCAACCATATAAAATTATCCAAATTTTAAAGCTACAAAGAGACTAAAGAAATATCATCTACCTTGTTAGGTTCAATATTTATGTGCCCATATTAGGGTTTACCTTCAACAACGTTATATATTAGAGCAGGATAAAAAAATTCACTGAAATTTTGAGTTTCCATGGCCATGGAAACGAAATTCAAGGTAGAAATTTTCAATAGAAGAAATTCCACAAATTTCCACAAATTATAATGAAATATTGTTCAAGTGAAATTTCCTAAAATTTTACAATGAGAAATTTCCTTCAATCCTTGAACCCAAATATGGATTTTTGGTGAAATTTCACCAATATTCTAGAGAAATTGTATTGGATATTTTGAAAAAAATTGAGTTGAAGGAAAGGAATACATAAAGAACGAAAGAAAAGGGAAGTGAAAGAATGGAAAGCTCACCGTCGAAAGAACGTTGTTGAGATCGTCAGCTGCTGATCATCTCTACAAAAATTGTTGGCTTCTCGTCGCTAACTGCTCGCAATCAACTGCTTGTCGTCGATTGCCTATCATAAGAAAGGGAAGTTAGGAATGAGGAACGATAGGGAAGATATTGAGTGGTAAATCTTTTACCAGTAGCCCACTAGTATTTCATAAAAATAAAACTAGATGTCTCAAAATAATAATAACTAAAATAATAATCGATTTTTATCATACAAATGAAATTTAAATTGAACGAAATTTATTAATATATTGCATTTGTTGCTGTAAAAAAAAAGAGGATTTATTTATTTGACAACTAAGCATTCTTTTACAATGTAGTATACTATCCTCATCAGGACCCCTCTCCTCCCCGACCGTCCCAGATTTTCTAAACTTCTCAACGCTACCAATCGGGAACTCGTGACGCTGACAAAATCGATTTTTTTCAGACCATGAGGTGCTTTAAGTAGACTCGCACATACGGTCGCGCCCATCACACCTGCACTAACCTCATACGAATGAGACTATGCTGACAGAAAACTATACCACAACATTCTCGCGCTCGAACTCCAAAAACCACCGGGTTGCTTAAGAGAGATCTCAACTATCTCACTTATATGTTAAGTGGTACAAAATCGGAATTATTAACTATATCATCTTTTGTGAATACATTAAAAATTCCAATATTAAATCAATTAATAAAATTATGCAGAAAAATTGATTTTTACTTAAAATTCTTTACTTTCTATTTTGTTAACAATATTTAGAATTAATTTTCCTTAAAAACAATATTAATTAATTCATAAAAATAAGTTAAATTATTTATAGGTTAATAATTCTTAGAAATAATTAAATAATAAATAATAAACCCATTAATATTAAATTTTATAGATAAAATCAATTAATTTTAAACTAGTTTATTTTAATAATTTTTATTCTAAAAACTGTTTTGGAAATTATGTGTCAAACATATTTATTCTCATAATAATAATAATAATAATAATAAATTCAGTTGACTTATATATTAAATGTCAAATTGTGTCAATCAAATATGTTGATATCATCTTATTATTAAAATCATCCTTGACCTAAGCAATATAAGTTAAGCTAAGGTCATCATGTGTTATTACTGCTATTCTTTTAATTAACCATATGTTAAGGTAAGTATCAAAAAACCCATTTTAAGTCAAGATTGCTTAAATTAACTATCTATAATGACATATTTACTTGTAATGATTTATATGTTAAAATGTCTTTTTTTGTTGTAGTGGTTATTTTAAAAAATATATAATAACTCCTATATATTTAAGGACTTGATTATTGTAATTTTTATTTTTAAAAATTAATAAACAATTTTCAATAGCTCCATACCTTCTTTCCTAAAAAAAATAGCTCCATACCTTGTATGTAAAATTAACATTATTAATGAGATTTATACAAATATGTCAATTTTGGAGTTGAAAATGAAGATTTATGGTTATGATGCTCTAATATGTTATTTATAGTGACATAACATACATAGAACTTCTTTAATTAACTTTTTTAAACAAACTTTCAATATAACTTCATGCACATCGCATATATATTCATATTTTTTAAACAAATAAAAACATCATGTTTTCACTTTAGATAGGGAAATCGATTTTAATATATTAATTTATTCATATATATATATATATATATATATATATATATATATATATATATATATATATATATATATATATATATAGAGAAAATAATTGAAGTTCATTTTACCAGAATTTTATGAAGCATTATTTTTAATAAAAAAAAAATGTCTTTAAAGAATAAAATAAATGCGTAGGCACAAATTTTGTAATAGTCTTGTAGAAGCAAAACTATAAAAAAATGAACAAATATTTTTATTGAAATCAAGTTATATATACCGTATAACATTGGATCGATAACAAACCTATTATGACTTATGGGTCCCTTTCAACAAACGAATAAGAAAGGTGGGAGTATAGTAATAGCAAGACCCAGATTCACCTCCACAGATCTCTATTTTTTTATTCGGATTTTCTCTCAGGCTTGGTTTTCTTTTGCCATGCTAAACCTCTGATTTGTTTCACAAATGAGAGAGTTGCAGATCTCTTTTATTTTGAAGGAAGAATTAGATTGCGATTTAGAACACAGACGGTTTTGTTGGCATAAGGTGTAGGAGTTTTGACATTTCTAAGTTAGTAGACAAAAAATGTTGTTTGTTTGTCGAGGAATGAGGTTTGTTACAAGTTCAATTTTTATCATTTATGACAAGATTTCGTCCATAATAAGTTTGTAATTCTCTTAAGACATTTAAAAGTGTTCCTAATGATTTGGCCTTTGGGAACGAAAATATTGATATACAAATACGTCCTAAAAATTAAGTAACTTTAAATACAAAATAATTAGATCCACAAAGAGTTAAAAACATCCTAGAATATTTTTTCCAGTGGCGCAACCACAAATTCTAAGCGGGAGAGCGAAAAATATGGCGCTTGTTTTCTGAGACAAATTTTAAGTTTCGTCCACAATTATGTATATTTGTGGACGAAATCATTTTCGTACCCAAAAATTTCGTAGCTAATTTTATAATTTGTTGTAGTGGTGGCTGGAGAAGAGAAAAGGAAAACAAATAAAGAAGGAAAAGAAAGAAAGGAAGGAGAGGGGAGACAGATAATAGACAGAGAGTGAGCGGAGAGAGAAAAATGAAAAAAAAAAAAGTTTTCCACTTCTCTCTAAGATCTAAGGAGATTGGGCTGTAGGTTTTCGTCGGAGCAAAAGGTAAAGTTGGTCCACACATCGAGAGCTACGTGTGGGTACCAAAATCTTAGAGTTTCGTCAAACTCCACGAGGTAGGGAATTTTCCTACTTGGATTATTTTTAGCCTAAATTAATGGCATGAGCGTTCTTTGGGGCAGAAACTGGCAGTGTGTTTTAGTACCAAGATTTTTGGGACTGAATATTGGAAAATTTGGGATTAGTTCTGGGTAGTCTCGGACTATATTGAGATTTGGTTTTGATCCCGGGACCAGTGTCTTGAGGTTTTTGTTGTTTTGGTATCCACGATAATTTGTTGATGAATTGAACCAAAAATGGTTCATGGCGAGTGAAGGCCAGAAGAGTGCCACCATGTGGAGTCGAATTTGGGCCATTTTGTGTGTTATTGCTAGAAAAAAAACATGTTGTTGTGTGTAAAAATCATGTTAATATATACTTGCTTGATGTATTAACATAGAAATTGTGATGAATGGAAATTATATGTACAAAATATAATTATTCGGAATTTATCAATGTTGCATATAGCTCTTATTGTGTATGTAACATGAAATAACATGAAATGACATAATTGCATTTCATATGCATAGCAACATCGCGTCAAGTCTAGTGTGTGTGCATGGTATTGGTTATTCACCATTCTTGGTGAATGTGTAGTGAGCTCGAAAATTGGGACAACATCCAAGATTGAGACTCACAGTGCATAAAATAATAATAATAAATTTCGTGTGTTTGAGTGAAACAAGACGGGGCATTTGTTACAGTCGAACATGTGTATCAGTGATGAAAGTTTGAAAGTGTAGGAAAGCATCACGAGCGAAAGTGAGACTCGGAGATTTATGACCCCGAATAAACACAGGTTGGATAGAATTAAAATGAATATTGGAGGGTTGTCAAATGGGTTAAGTTATTGGGTGAAACAACAATGATTGGTTTTCACACTTGGCATTTGCATGTGTGAGGGAGTCGGTCAGGACTCAGGTTATGGGCATGAGGAGTCTCATCTCATGCATGACATGAAATATTCCATGTAGAATTGCATTTTCTAAATGGAACGTGGTTAGATGTATGCATGCCATTGCATGTGCCTTTAGACGGGGAGTAGCCCTTGTAGGAGAATTTTTCTACTGGGCATTGCTCACCTCGTCGTGGGACCCCATTTCAAGTACAGGGGGTGTATAGGTAGACGGGGCTCCGACGAGGCCGTGATTATGAAGGAGGCAGATTTGTGACCTTGATATTTCCTTTGTAAAAAAAAAAAAAAAAAAGTATTTTGCATAAGTATGATAAAGGGGCGTTGATCGGATCTTGAAGCTGCGTAATCAGTGTTTGTTCTTGGTCACAAGTAGATGAATGGTCACTGGTAAAGGATGCCTGTTGAGGATGTGGATGAATGGACCATAATGTGATCGCTCTATAGTGAATACAGATAGTTATGATTATCTTGTTATATGGATTATGTATTGAATTAGAACAAGACCTGAGGGAATACAGCGATTTTTGTAATGTGGATCGAATCGTGGACACAATAAAGTGGTATTAGGAGTCACCAAATCATAGGGATTCAAATTGGGTTGATGGTTTGTCAACGGGACCCACGGTTTAGATTAATCATGAAAGCGGTATCGGGCTGATTGTGGAGTACTAGGAACTCATGGATCAGGGGTATCAATAGTGTTTGGATATTGACGCCATAACTGATGATGAAGTTTATGTATACAAAATACCAGATTAATTCAGGCATGTAGTGTGAACAGCATTATTATTGCGTGATTGCTTTTGTGTTTTTCTGTCTGTTCATGAGAAGAGATGTTGTGGTTGTGTGTATCTCTTTGATGAATATGTTAGGTGAAGACTAAGTGTTAGCAGTAAACATGAGAGTTCGGAAAATAACTATGGTCACGTGGAATGATCATTATAGTGTTTTGGCATTATGCACCCAATATGGTGAATGAAAAAGTGGCGTGAGGCATGGACGTAGAGGTGATCAGTGGGTCAGATGTTGACAAATACACGAGCTTTGATGATGAAACTAACACATTGAGGCCATGATTACTCTTCTTATTCACAAAGCTAGTGAAGTTTTGAGATTAAGAGAGGCTAAAGTAACCTCAACGGTTTATAACATTATCCTCTGACATTCACTGGGAGGGACCAGTGTTATTGATCTTGAGTTCGTGATTCGAGGATTTTTGGAAGCTATGGAGATTACCTTCTAGTTCTCTGAGGTGGGCTAACCACCATTAATGAAGATTGATCCCAGATATGTGGGATTGTGAGTTAAGTCTTGGGATTAACTTCCTTATCAGACTGAAGGTGTGACCTCAGATTAAATGTCATCCTTATGACCAGTTAGTTGTAGAACTTTCAAATGCATCATTGATTTGTGGTAATGATTATTTGCCTCTGCAGTTGAGGAAGCTGCGTCGTTACGCCCAGACGTACACAACTTCGGTGGAGTGGACAATTGATCGGATTTAAACTTCAATATTAAGAATAGAGAACACGATTTGGTCTTTGGTGGTTCGCGAGTATGAGGATGTTCGGAATAATTATCAGACCTCCGCAGGATCGTAGAACGCTGTGTGAGTTACGTAGTGTTACCATTCTGTGGCTCTCTTAGAGGCACGGTTAATTAAGTGGATCAAGTGATTATTTGGGCCAAAGGTTTTGTTAGACGAATAACACCATAGGCGGCTCGATTCACGTTTGAGAAGAAGAAGAATAAAAAGACCGCGGTACGGCGCGCCGTTCGACGTTGACAGTTCGGATAAAAGTGGTATCGCTCTGAAGTTAGATTTGTTTGATCAACTAAAGGCGTGATCTACCGGTGAGACCGCGCGGGTTATCACCGGTTGAGGGGTCGGGGAAGGCGAATATCTATGTACGGCGTTTAAAGAAGCGTGCTCGTTAGAGTTCGGTATTTTTACCGGTTAGTGAATGCGCCCTTAACATTGTGGATCTCATGTATAGGTGTTCCGACCTGGCCCGGATAAATTTATTTTAGGTTTTAATTGTGACATCTTCCGATCTGCTCACCCATTATGAGGAGGGCATGAGGATCATTCGCGGGATTATTTCTCGGGCACTGAGGACGCAAGTTCTTGAGTTTAACCATCAGATTTTGAAACTAAGTGAAATTCTTGGGTGCGTCGTGTGAAGCACTGATGTGATGTGGACCTTGTTATAAGGTAAGTGTATGGGTTGGGAGAGGCAGAGGTTGATGTAAAGTTTTCAGTTCTAAAATTTGCGGTTCTCTGGGGAAGTTTCATTGATTTATCTGGCTGCATGCTTTATATTCAGGTGATGAAGGAGTGTGTTTGATCAGGATGTTATGATGAAGGCGTTTCAAGAAGTTAAAGAAACTTTGCTGACTCCACAGTAGCAGTGGTCTGGGGCGAGGACATAGGTACCTGATCATCTTCATGATGCCTCTAGGATAAGCGGATATCTGATCGATTCAAGAGGTTCAAACTTATGAACCAACGAAGCTAAAGATGTGACGAGTACACCTACCGATCAGATTGGCGACGTAATCGCGTATCAAAAGATTGGCGCGTTCTTGTAATGATGAAGCCGGTTGAGGTTTTGGATAAAGACCTAAAAAAACCATGTTTCACCTGAGTGGGATAACATGGTAACGCGAAGTGTGGTATCTAGGGACTATGAGCTTCCTTTACGTGTCTTGAGTGAACTCAGTGTAGTGATCAACGTTAGTGGGATCTTTTACGAAGCCTGATGTAATGTCCGGGTGGTGAGATGCTCGGTGTGGACATTTTAGGCTGTAGTATAATTGACCCAGGGCGCTGAGATTTTAAGGCTCGTCATCTACTGGTAGGGTGATCAGTCCTGGTGACGTTGAGATGTCGATCGCGCCGGGCGGTCTGATTAAGTCAAAGTGAAGGCGACTGTCTGCCGGATGGTGATCTTGATATAAAGTGTGGGGACGGTTGCGGTTTACCTGTTGACGTTCAGGGAGGAATCCTGGAGGTTGTTCGCTCTGAATTCGCTAGTATCAGTGACCATGAAGATATAATGATCATGCGTGTAGGTATTAAGGCGGATGGCGTTTCGGTCAGATTTTGCGGTGTATCACGGTGTGACGAATGCGTGAACATCAAAGCGATGAGACTATCGTATTAGTATGGTGATGAACCGTTACAATGGACTTGATAACTGCCGCGGACACATGGAGGCGTAATCCCGGTGTAGGTGATTATGGGTGAACGTTAAATTGACATTTCCTGTGATGATGACCGTAACGCTGATTCTGGGTTCAGCCTGTTCGAGAGATATTGTTTATGGTGCCAATGTCCGCGCCATCGGACGGGGATCCTAGGTTCTGGCCACTTTGGAAGGTTTCTAAATTGCATGGGGACAGTTGATGAGCACTCATCACATCAGTTAATGGTGGAGAGAGATCATACGAGGTTTAGAGGACATGCTAGGCATGTATAGTAGAGAATCTTTGGGAGGAGCACTTTTCATGGTGAGTCAGCTCGACAGGCGGTTGTCAGTGATATCTGAATATTTACCACATGAACTTGCCTCATGGGTGTGATCTGATTCATTGATAAGGTGAGGAGAAAAGTTCATCTGTTGATTGGACATAGGTCAGACACTTTAGAGAAAAGTGGGTTTGATAAGCATCTTCTTGTGACCGAAGAAAATTGAAAACTCGCGCGTGGCTCAAACGTCCGAGGCCTCTGAGTTTGAGGTGGTGTGATATTACTGAGTGATCCCTGCAGGAGGTGGTTCAATTCGTGATAGGAAGCTGGCCTTTGAGGTATGTCAGGCCCTTTGAGATGGGTGGGCTGATTCGCATGTGATTGACATTGCAGTGGGTTGCCAGTTGTCATGAGGTCATTTCTACGTCACCATGTCTGAGTATATCAGGTCGACTCATGTGTTCAGGAGGGGTTGTTGTTGATGGATGGGGTTCTTGGGAGGGATGGCCCAGTATCATGGATAAGTGGGATCAGGTTTTAAGCGCGAGCCAGTAAAGGCTAGTGAAGGTGTTATTGGCGGCACCAGGGGTGAAGGCGTGTGGAAGCGAGGATGGGATCGGGCCACCACCTCTAACCACTGTTTAGGGATGAAGGTGCGTTTGTCTAATGTTGAAACTAGAATAACTTCTTGCGCCGTGTTTGTGGTGCTAGTGTGATTTGAGACGGGGAGCCTATTTTTAAGAAGGGGAGAATAAATATGAGGGTAAATTTTACCAGTGGAAGAATGATAATAATAATAATAGAGTGCCCGGAGATGATTTGGAGGCATGAAAATTGTTGAATCTTGGATTATTGAAGGCGAATTCAGTTCAGTCGTTTATAAAAGATCAGCGTTGACAGGTTCAGTGGTCAGGACAAATGTAGAAATTTTTAAGATTTGCCGGGTGGTGGTGTTCAGTGACTGGATGGATTACTACGAAAATGGGTGAATGGTGGAACTGAGGTTCAGTCAGATAGTTGGTAAAATCGTCATTGTTTAGGGAAGGATCCAAATAAGTAGTGGACTATGGCGCAATGTGGGCCATGTATCCAAACTTTTTCAAGGACTAAATCAGGATAAGAACAAAAAAAAAAAAATGAACTTTTCTAAAGAAAAGATCTTTGTGACAGGTTTTCTAAAATCAAGATAAGGATATTATCAGTAGATAGTTGTAATACATGTAATAATCTACGATTAATCGAAGAATTAAAGTGACTTGACATATATATAATCAGATATCATTAAATATGTGTAGAAGTTGAGCTCATTATTTTGCTTGAAGATTATATTCAATATATGTCAAGCTTGAGAGTATCCATCTATTTACAATGTCGGGATAGTTTTTTTTTCAAAGTTAAACTTTTAATATATTGGTTCTTTGCTCTTATGTCCAAAGAATATAGTTTATTTTTGTCAGATTTCTTGTTCATATATCAAAAAATTATTTCATTCTATGTCAAGGTTACTAATAGATATTGTAAAAAACTTAACTTGTTGCCCATTCTTTGACTATTCAAAACTATTGCAAAATTGAACAATCTGTTAATAAAATTCAATATTAACTTTCATATCATAGAACAAAATCAGTATCAAAAGGCTAAAAAATATACTATATCTTCATATATATATATATATATATATATATACTCTGCTCTCTACCTATATATCATTCCCTAATTATAAGTACATAAAATGTACAAAAAAGAGATATAACATGTAGCCAAATATATTGAAAATGAGAAAAACCTTAACATCTACATGATCTTCCATTCTCATCAAATATCAAAAAAAAAAAAAAAAACAAAGCCCAAATATGTGCTTAGTCAATGGTTATCATGATATATAAAATTTATCAGGATCATTTCCTTAAACTCCAACTATTTAAATGTCTGCAAATGAGAAAAAAAAAAGTGTTAGTTTAAGTTCTGATTTGAAAAGATTAATAAAATAAATAAATAAATATACTTAAATGAATTTAAACAACCTAACAATTTTATATTATCATGTTGTCAAATGTTACTGACACCTCTAAAGAAATGAAAAATAACATTACTAATATTTACAATTATAAGTTTATTAAAAGTTCAATGAGAAAATTCATGCTTTAGAGGTGTATCAAAGATGTCATAACCTCTTGCAAGTATGAAAAAAACTTAAAATATTAATTTTTATATTTATATTTGGTTCATAAGATACTAAAATAATATTTAAATATATCTAATCTATGCAGTAACCATAACATTATGCATGATATTATGCTGTATTGTAATCTCTCAAAAAGTGATGATATTTACCCAAAAATTCAATAGTTGTATGAACTATACAAGACATCTGTGTATATAAAGTGCAAATATTTACGGGTGTCATCAGCCTCTGGCATTAAAACAGACGCCGTGACATGTGCGAAATCCCAGAGTTATGAATTGATGACTCAACGTGCCGGTCGCTGCACTCGAAAACTTAATTCGCACGCCACGTCCGCCAGCATCTTCCGTGGAAAAACAATATTGGTTACCCATGTTGGAATTTGGTCATTCAATTAACAAATATATACTTCATATTAGTACATCCAAAGCAAAGTAATGTGTTTTGGAAAAAATCTGAATCAATGTATCATTACAAAAATGTCAAAACGATTTTACCTTTATATGTTAACAAGGCATACTGTGATTTTCGCGCGGACGGTGACATTAAAGCGGGATTGGTTGACTACTGATAACGCGGAATATAAGTGGATGTCGATTCTGGCGCCGCCAATCAGTCTACTCGCTTTATGCGGGGAAGCCTGCCGTTAAAACACACCGCATGAAACGTCAAAACGGTCGCGATATAATGTAATGATAAATATGTGATTCAGCGGCCTCTTAATTTCCTGCTATTACTTAAAAACATACCAACTATATCCATAGTTCTAAGAGTTAATTTTTCTCTTATAACCATATATTAAAATTCGAAATTCCAGTGTGTCATCCTTCATATCCAGTTTTGATCTTTTACACTTTTGAATTATCTCAAAACCATATAAATAAATAATAATAACATATTGTAGATAGGTAAAAAACTACATTAATTAATTTATATTTGAAAACTACTAAAGATAGTAATATGTATAAATATGAAAAAAGAACACAAATAAATATATAATTCACAAACAAAAAACCATATTATAGGCTTGTACCTTCATCACATTAAGATGTAGATATCTATTAAAGTTTCTAAAATCCAACATCTATATGTAATGACAGATCTTATGCATCATCTGTAATCCCAAAAATTGCAATAGATTTTTAAATGTCATTTACTTTAAAAGTAAGGAAAAATGCAACATTAATTTAAATTTTATGTTTGAAATTTGTGAAAAATATAAAATTCACATACCCACTATACTTGATCTGAATAAGAGTGGTAAAGAATGATACCCATTCAGATCTCACTTCTGTCTAACTACTTTCGTGAGAGTAGGTTTTTCCTTCAAACTAAAATACTGGCAAGAAAAATAGCTGTTAATATGTAGAATTAAATATAATATTAGTTCTTATACACTTATGACAATACACATAAATAAACTTTGAGATATTAAAGAGGCTTCTATTTACAATTATCAATACCATGTATCATGTGACAAAATATCATATGTTACCAATAAACTGTTTGACACACCACAAGAATTATATCAACAAATTATAACGATCAAATATGACATCATATAAACTTGGATAATTTTCATCCTTCACATTTTATAAAATAATGAGTAACAATATTAATTGAGGCTCAATTACACCTAAATGAAGTCAGCCATGTATATTTCACTATATCCCTAGAGTTATTAGGACACTAGCTCCAAATTTCGGACTTAGGAGGGTTCAAGTGGATTTATAAAATGCAAGTATAAGAATATTCCAACAATATGTTCATGTAAGTCCAATAAAAAAAATAGATGAAGACAATGATTAGTATATTTATTAAGAATACTGTGATTCCCTATTAAAAAAGGAGTAAAATTTAGACTTTGTTCATTGTGATATTATCCGATTATAAAATATCTTTGATTTTTAGACTGTATTTTGGATATATCATAATCAAACTTTAAGAAGTGATCTAATCAATAACATATTTGGAAATATGTGGTATTAAACTATCTTTAATGTCACCAGATTATCTGTTATAGAAAGAAATGACCATTAGAGTACAAGAAAAAATTGTTTCTAAATAAGATTGATTCAGAAGATGGACCTAACGATTGAGGTTTTATTTAAGAAAGAGGGTTAACAAGGTGAGTGCAAACTAAATATAAATGCCTGGCCCATACTAAAGGCCAAATGAAAATGTAAAGAACAACTCACATATTAGTATGATCAAGTTCTATATTATTTGAATTATTTCCTTTTCACACATATAAAGAACTCTATGGATATGTGATCAAGTTTAATAATTGTTCTTCTATGACCAACATTGGCAGATTGACAATTATAAAAATTCATTAAAATTTTTGCCTTACAAATTTTTCTAGTTGATGTTCAACATTAGAATATGATTGAAAATATTGTACTCATGCATTTTTACCAAAATGTTTCTTTTCTTCTAGTTTCCATTATTATTATTTTATTTATTAATTAAAGGTACAAATGATCATAAATCTTTAATCACATGATAAAATGGGTTTGTTTCCTTTTAGTACAACTTCACGACCTGGAGGAATGATGGACATGGATGCATTGTATTCATATATGATTTAAAATTATGTTTTGTATTACACAGTAATTTTAACCTTTATTTTAATTTGGATTATTAATATAGTTTTCTAATTATATATTAATTTTAACCTAAGTATTTATTTTGGGTCTTAATATTATTTTATTATATAAATTATTTAGATAATTATTTTAATAATTACATTACTTAATTTAAGTGTTAAAATAAAGTAATATACTAAATATATACTCATTATCACCCTAGTAGTTTAATCTCAGTTTAACCTAATTAATTCTTATTAAGGACTTAATTATAGATTAGTCAAAATGTGGAGGATTTAAGGTAGTTTTGAAGTTGCCAGTATTACTGGCCGCGCCTACTCTTCCTTCCAGCTTGGCGCGGCCCCCTTCTATCTCCTTCTGATGCCACTTCTCGATCGTGCGGTTTAAGTACCCAGCTTTGCAATCACTGCCGAAGAACTCGCCTCGGCGCCCGACCACCTTCGGCCACCCTTGGTTCGCGGGACGCCTCAAATCAGCGGGACCTGTAATTTTCTCTAACGCCCTCCGTTCTCGCGGTTTTGGCCACCTCGCCCAAACCCGACGCAGAATCCGAACTCCTTTTCAAGCCTGGGATCCACCTGATCGGTTCCAGGAGTCGTTTGCGGTGAGCGGAGGGTGAGCTTCGCCGGTGGAAGGCCCCATGGGGCGGTCCAAACACTGGGTGGTCCTCTGAAGAAAACAGTACATTTTGGGTCCCTTGGGCGGAAGCCCCGGCGATGGGTGTCTGATCTATTTCAAAGCAACCCTCGTTCTTCCGACCACCGTCGTGGCCGGACCTCGAGAGCGTCTTGAGCGGCGTCGTCCCGGTTCCGCGTTAAGCCAGTTGCGAATCGGTTTCGCGTTCGAGCGGTAAAGATATACCTAAGCGGCGTGCGAACCGATATTGTTATTTGTCGATAATCGATTTCGTAATTGTTAGTTAATAATGTCTTTATGTTAAGTAACATTTATGTTGCATTCACGGTATGCGTATTTTGAAGTGTTCCAAATGGCGTATTGGGCTTCGTCTGTATTTAATCATATTCAAACTATGATTGAGGCAAGTATTAAATTCTTAACGTGTTTTATTAGCGCATCGACTGACCCCAATATCTGATATGGTGTATAATTGAATTTATGAAGTGATTGAATGTATTGTGATTGGATTGATTGGCTGGTGATTTATCATGGTTTGTGGCGATAGACGTTGGATTCAGTGTGGATGTGAAAGTGTATTTTATCGGATTCTGGACAGTTTCGATTAAGTCGATTTTGGGGAGGAGTTCTGATTTCCGATGACATATAAATCGATTTTAACCCGATTTGGTGCGGTATCGTGATCCTGGTATCGTTCCGTCTCATCCTTCTGATCGTCTTTCATTTAGATTCGGCATGGCTCAGCGGAACGACTGACCCAGCGAGGCTTTGATGCTGATCGATATCTTACGGCGGTTCGATCCATACTAACCCTCAACACATGTTTGCATGCATGCTTTAATAACGGCGTAATTTGTTCATCATGTGCCACGATCATTTATTATTGTTCTTGTATCACGCTGGATTTAATGATGGATGTGATTGTATCTTGCGGATGTGATATTCTTGTATTCATTGTACTTTATATGTCATTTGCATGGAGCTGATGAGGACCGCTACCACGATGGGTTTACCTCCACCGGGACGTCTTACCCGGTGTCGTCAGGACTATGACCACAGATTTATGAACATAATGGCCCGACTCTGGTTGGCGTTCTACGGGGATCTGCAGTGCAGATTACTGGTTGGCGACCCTCTAAAGGCGTGCGAAACCTATGGTTCTGATATCGTTGATCGCTGATGGGACCACTGTTGACCATTTCTCTCGGTGGCGGCCTGGTTCGTGGATTAAGTGTTGTGGGTTCAGGACTGTTGACATTCTATCGGGCGCAGTCAGACAGGACCGAGGGAGAAGCGCATGGGAAGCATAGCATTAGTGCTGGGGATCTTTACTGCCAGTGACTGATGGCGATGGCATGTTTATGACTGTGAACTATCTTTGGGTGCGTATACATAATTGCTCTTGAAGTTTCTTTGTTAAATGGTTTCATTACCATGTTTATCACTGCTGAGATTACCACTGACGTGCCTGCATTTTGGTGGGGTATGTGAGCATCTGATTCTGTGTTAGCTCCTCTTAGAGGCTGGCAGTCTGGAATTTATTTACCAGTCTGGCCTCGGATATCCCGTACCAGATCTTGATAACCAGTGATTCTCTTCTATTCACAGCGGTTATGCCCTATTCTTGATGTATTAATCATGTCTAACTGATCTCAGTTAATCCTTTACTAAGTCTTGAATATATTATGTTTATGAATTGGATAATTATTGTTTGTATGAAGATGGTGTATGCCAGACCAGATTCCTCTCCTGTGATGTTTGATATCCCAGGCATAATCATATCGTATGTGATATGAAGCCCCAACCGGTGTTGATGCGCATAGATGTGATTGTAGAGCTCATTTGATTCTGGTTTGCCTCTACGGGTTTGATTGTATGCGCCTCCCCATTTCCTAGCGGTCCAGATCCCATATTGGGTCTGTGACCAAGGGATTGGTATCAGAACCATAGGTTCATTCTATCAGGCCCCTGGTCTAAGTTTCCGATCTTCTGAATTGGGATGGGTTCAGTCGCTAACCGTCCACCAGCCATCAGTTCTGCCGTGATGGGGAAGCGTATTGCCATCAAATCGTGTCACGCGCGCACCAGGTATGAGACCAGATGAGGAGTTAATCACGATGATGCCCGATGCCTTGTGGCATGGGACTCAGAGGCTACCCCAGTTCTCGTGAGGCCCAGGAGGCCCAGATGAGCCCATCACTTCAGCTGATCACCAGTTCAGAGACGAGGATGAAGATGACCCGATAACAATATTCAGTGGCTGGTGGGCACAGGCCGAAGACCCCACCAGGTTAATGTGCCTGGGCACGGTTTTAGACGGTGCCCGTATCAGTGACTTGATGGAGCATTTTGGGTATGAGCCGGGGTGGGGCGGAAATCTAAACGTAACACTCGATTTATCGATGTGCGGTACTAATAGTTCATTGGGTGGACCAGTTGGCGAGATCACATTAACTATTCGGTCTTACGAGCTTTAATGGTTTATGACTGATGAGATTGTCTGAGCGATGGTTTGGGCGAAGTGGAGAAGGACATTTGATCAGAGCATTTGATAAGCGGACCATGAGATGTGGGTTTACCCTCAAGGGCTTAGCATTCTGATGGTACAAGTTCACATCGCGTTCTGGGTATGACTCGGAGCTGCGTTAGGCGAGTTGAAGGCCTTTTCATTTCTTTTGCGGGCAAATCTGAAACGGTTTTATTTGAAGAGAGATATATGTAGTTTGCTTGAGTTCATGTATCTTAATGAAATTTATATAAGTTGCAAGTTCTGAAACCGGAGAATTTATGAAGCGGCTAGAGCCCATCTAGGCTTCAGATACATTCATATCCATGTCACAGTCAGTGCTTCTTGGAAGTCGTTGATTCGCCGGGCGAGATCTGTTGACGCTCTTCCTTGGTGTCTGGTGGATGTCTTAGAAAGGCCACTGGAGGAAGCAAACTAATCTGTTACAGCGATAATATAATTGTCTAGTTATGGTAAAATGCAGGCAGCTGAGCAGCGGTTTGAATAGGGGTCACAAAAGAAGGAATGACCAAACGGAAAGTTTATACGAGGCTTCAGTTGGTGACCGGGGTTTGACGGATAGTACGCAGTTTCAGAGGCGAGTTGAGCTTCCAGAGTCGCGGCCGTAGCTAATTCTGGCACGGTATGTATGCCGCCCGGTGTGGCGGATACATGCGGGACGCCATGGCGGCTCGTGGAGCTTGTTTTGGTGTGGGGGATTGACGTCTTCAGCGTCGTATCTGCTGGGCTACCGGCGGCTTTCCGCCGGGGTTCGCGTAATGCAAATGTTCCCCACGCGGTTCATTTTGGGCTGGCGCCTGGTTCTTCTTTCGGTAGTGCGCCAGTACAAAGTGGCCCGGTGAGGCGTGGATATAGAGTAAAAACCGGGAGCGGAGGATTTGGTGTGAGGGGCGAAGTTGGTTGACTCACCGAATGCGGTGGTCGGGCGAGTTTTCACGCTCACTCTCGGGGCGCAGCGTCCGTGTTGTTGTATCGAGGTACTATTCGGTACATTATCTTTGAGGCTAGGGTGTTATTAGATCAGTGCCCACACTCTTTGTGTCTCCTAACTTTGCGTGTGAGAAGCAGTATTCGGCCGGCCAGACTTAAGACCAATTGTCGATCCCGGCCCTCGGTGATGCAGAAGCGAATCTTGCTCCATTGTGTCATTTACCAGTAATGAGACATGTGGATCTTGTTTTATTGAATCTTGATGGATTCGAGGTTATTTTAGGTGGTTGGTTGGCGGAACTTTCTGCCATCTGATTGCCGAGAAAGCAAGTGATTTCAGGACTCGAGAGGATTCAGAAGTTTTGGGTTCAGTGGTGAGCAGATACCGACCCCTTCTAATTTATTTCAGCACATTCTAGCTATGTGGATGCTCTTGGCAGGGTGCGAGTTATCAAAATACGAGGAACCTTCTTGGAGTGGATAGAGTAAGGTTGATAATGTCCCTATTGCATGAATTTCTACGATGTTTCCCCGGAAGATTTGCCCGGGTTGCCACACGTGGGGATAGAATTTTGCATTGATGTTGTCCCAGGAGCGGCTCTATCTCGCCTTGCGCTCGGAGTGGCTTTCACCGGAGTTGAAGAGTGAAGACGATTCTGGGATTTGTTGAACCAAGGTTTTGTGGAACTATTACTTCTCACTGAGATTGCTCTGTCCTTATTTGAAAGAAAGAATATCGTTCACCTCACGATATGTATGGTCTGAACTGATGAACCAAGGTGACCATTCGTAATAAATATCATCCCAGAGATAGATGACTTATTTGATCGACGGTGCATCATATTTTCTAAGATTGATTCTGATTCGAGGATATCATCGATAGAATGAACGCCTGAGGATGTTGAAGATAACATTCGGTAGTCGGCCGTGAAATTCCTGATGATCTTCAGGACTCGGCACAATGCGCTGAGCGACCTTTATGCGGATTTGATGAGCGGGGTGTTCAAACCCTTCACCGGATCGCTTTGTGGTTAACGTTCGTTGATGTCTTAAACGTTCTCGGTGGAGGGCATGAGCATTGAGATGGTGTACCGGACTTTGAGGAGCGTGGCTGTGTCCAATTCTCCGGGTGCCGTTTGGTACGGATAGTGCTCAGCTTTCTTGGGACATATGAACCTCGGGAAAGGTATTCAAGTGGTTCCCGAAGGCCGGCGATGATGGATTACGCGAACCAACCGCGGCTGGCGGAGTTCGAAGTTTCTGGTTTAGCGATTTATTGCTCGCGTTTAACCGGAGACCACACCAGATCGGCACCGCACCGCCGACCTGATTAACCGAGGAAAGAATGCGGTTTGATGGATAAGAGATTGCCGGCGGTTTTGAGAAGGTGAAGTTGTTTGACCTCTGCTCGGTCGTTGGCATTTATACAGTACGAGGAGGTTACTCGGTGTGTTAACTGAGTCGGATTAGATGTATTGATACGACCATTGATGATTACTTATGCTTCTAGACGTTGAAGGGCGCGGCGAGAATTACCCGCTCATGACTTGGAGATGGCGGCTGTGATCTTTGCATTGAAGATCGACATTACGTATGGTGAGGCGTGCAAAGATTTTCGCGGTTACAAAGGTTTAAATATATTTACCCGGCGAGAATAAATTTGAAGCGAAGAAGGTGTTTGGGTGCTAAGGACTATGATTGCGATTCAATATCACCCGGAAAATTTATGTAGCGAGTGTGGTCTTCGAATGGAAATCGTCGACCGGGATCTAGCCCGTTGATGCGAAAGCGACTCAGTGACGCTGGGGTTGTATGAATTACGCAGTCGAGTTTGCTAGAGCCGCGGAGTACGAGCACTTTGCTATTTAGTAAAATAGTTGCGATGGACAAAATTACGACATTTCGGTCACGGGCCCGGTTGATGAATTGTGGATGAGGATTCGGCGAGGTGGCGAAATGATTTTTGTGATTGGGGATATGCGATTAAGTTAAAGATTGTTGTTGTTACTGGACACGGCAATTCACGATGTTGATGGACTTAGAAAGAGATTATGGAAGGGCTCATATCTATCTATTTAATAACCATCCGGTTCCACTTAGATTAACATCATGATCTTGGGTAACTATTGGTGGTGGTATGAAAGAAGGATCTTCGGAGTTGCATCAAAGTGTTTGACTTGCGTGATCAAACTTGAGCATCGAAGCGTCACAGTTATTCTGACCTCCCATTCCATATGGAAATGGGAATATTACCATGGACTTTGTGGCGGAGTTTACCTGAACCGGCGAATATGATTCGTTTGGGTGATGATCGGCCGAACAGCTAAGTGAAAGCACACTTCTTACGTGAAGGCGACTTTTCACGTAGCAGATATTACAGGGTGTATGTTGAAAGTTGTTGAATCTTCTATTGAAGTTCCGGTTGATTGTGTCGACGAGAGGGCCGGGTTCACTTCTAGGTTTGGCGGAAGCTTCATGAGGAAAGCGTTTCGATTGGACTTGCTGGCACTCACCTCGACGGATGGGCGGTGCGAAGGACTGTCAGACGTTGCGGAGGGACATCTCGAGATGTGCGTGATGGATTTTGACGTCGATTAACGTTTACAGGTAGGTCGCGTGCAAGTTATCATGCTAGTATGGTATGGCGCCTTCTGAGCATTGTATGGCGGGAAGTGAATCGCGGTTCTTGGAAAGGTTGATGTTGGTCCGAGATGTTCAATCCGCCACGAAAGATTCTATCATTGAGAGATCGGTTGCTGAGGACAGCTTCAAATGAGCGGAAAATTATCTGAATTTAGAGGAAACATGCTGGGTTTAGGTGTAGGTGAGTATGTATTTACGAAGGGTTTCCCGATAAGCGTGATGATTTGGTAAGAAAGGGAAGTTAGCACCTCATTCGATGGGACCATTTGAGATTGTGGATAGAGTTGGGGATGTAGCCTATTTGGGTTGCCACTCATTCATCAGAGTATTCATCCGGTCTTTCATATATCTATGTTGAGGAAGTACGTGCGGATCGCCATGTCTTTCTGAGCCAGTAAAAGTCGTGAGGATTTATCGATATGTGAGGGCATTTATAGCTATTGTGGATACTAGGGTTAGTGCTCCGATCAGAGTCATTCCGATAATTCCAAAGTCCTATGCAGAATCATTCGAAATTACTTGAGAATCAGACGGGAATGCGGCGTTCATACCCATACTTGTTCGAGTAATGGTATGTTTACTAATTCTTCAAATTCGAGGCCAAATTTTCTTGAGAGGAGAAGAATGTAATACCCAGTAATTTTTATAGTTTTAATTTGGATTATTATGTAATTTTCCTAATTATATGTTATTTATAAATATTATTTTGGGTCTTAATATTTATTTTTGTATAAATTATTTTAGATAATTATTTTATAATTATATTGCTTAATTTAAGTATTAAAAATAAAGTAAATACTTAAATATATACTAATTATACACATTAAGTTTAATTACAGGTTTAACCTAGTAATTGTAATTAGGACTTAATTGTAGTTAATGATTATAAATAATGGAGGATTTAAGGTAGTTTTGAAGTTGCCCAATTGCATTTTTGGCCCCTTTCCTCTTCACCATTACGCGACCCCTTCTCACTCCCACTTCATTGTAGCCACCTCAGATCCGACCGTTTAGGCCACCCGACTGTCTACCGTAAAGACTCACCTCGACCTTGACCACCTTTGACCACCCTTAGTTCATGGAAAACGTATAATCAGTGAGACCCACCTCGCCATTTTCTACCTATCTGCTTGCCACTCGTTTCTCGCGTTTCGACCACCTCGCTTTGACGACTGGAATCCCGAACTCGCGCTAAAACCTGAGATCCACCTTGATCGGCGTTTTAAGGTCGTTTTCGTCGAAGCGGAGAGGTGAACTTCTCAGCCGGAGTTAAATTTGTGGTAGATTCGACCACTCCCGGGTGGTCCCTCTGAAGAAAACAATTTGACTGCCGGGTCCGCCCGGGCGCGAACTGGCGTGGTGTCCTCGAATCTATTTTAGAAGGCCCTCCTTCGGAATTTTACGGCCACCGTGGTGTGGACCTCGGGAAGCATGCGGAACGAGCGATCAATCGATTAGTAATTCCGACGGTGCAATCACGCTCGCATTTGACCGATGAGAATCTGTCCTACGCGTGTGAACTAATTGTGTTGTATGATAATCGATTTTAATTATTAAGATTAATAATATCTTTACTGTTAATAACTGTTACAAGTTTAATTCGATAACATGTCGTGTTTTGGAGTTATAATTTAAATGGTATATTAAACAAATCTATATTTAATATTAGGTGTGATTCGAACATGTAAATTTCTGTTTAAACGTATTTTATTAGCGTATTTACATTTAATATCTAAGCTATTAATTGTATAATTGGATTTATAGTGATTGGGCTGGCCATTGCGTTGGATTACGGTGGCGTGGATTATCTGTAGTTTTGTGGCCCGGCTCAACGTTGGATTAATTAATGGATAATGGTATATTTTTATCTCGAGGTTAGAATAATTTCACGAAAGGAGTTAAGTCCGATTTTTACGGGAGGTCTGGTGATGCATTTATAAATACGATTTTTATAGGACTTGTGCAACCAAATTGTGCAGTGAAGTCTGGTATCTTCAAATCTTAATCTTACAATGCCGTTACGTCTTTTCCAGCTACCAGGTGTCAAAACCATTTCTGCGAGCCTTATTTGCGGCGAAGGCGGTCTGAGATGCGATATATTACGGTTGATATCGTATAACATAACACATCGTGCGCGTCGCGCACGGTATTCATGGCATTGAGCGTATTCAAGTCATCTCAGCGCGATATCATTAATTTTCTTATTATATTATGTCTGCCGCCCAAGTTTGTGTCGTGATGATGGATGTGGTGCCTCTTCTTTGGATATGATATGCGTACGTGTACTTGCCAATATTTGTAATGAACGATAACGCGGGGACACCACACTGATAAGTTCATCAGGACTGGCGTGCTATAGGTAATAGTCGGACTATGATCTGGTTGTTGTATCTGACTCACAGTTGAAGCGTTTCTCTGGGATCAGGAGGTAGGAGTCCACTGGTTGACGTTACTCTGGGCGTAGAAGCTGGATTATGATATATTAGATGTCGGTAGGACCACAGTCGAGCATTTCTCTCCGGGCGCCGGCTATAGGTTATTAGTTAAGTGTTGGCGGAGTTAGACCTGGTGAGGCGTTCTCTCGATGATCTCATTTGGATTAAGAGAAGAGGCGAAAAAATGGAAGCTTACCAGCATTGGGTATAGAGATCTGATCTTCAGTCGGGGAGTATAGATAACATTATTATGACACCGAACTATGCGGAATCGATATACATAATTATGAATTTCTGCTATTAATATGATTTTATTTATGTTATATTATGATGCCCCATAAGTATGTATAACATTTTGGTTTAATAGTGTATAAATTATATAAATATTAACTGCTCGGGGCGATCTCAATTTGACACCGGGTCTGTCCCGGTCCTCCTTCTCGGATCGCCCGATAACCACTTGAATTCACTTCCTTCCAGAGTTACATATACTATTATGATATTATTAATCATAATGTCTATTTAATCTAGGGTATCCTTTATGATGCCAGATATAGTAGTTTTTATAATTCAGGATAGTCATTTATTTTGTATGAAGATGATTGTACATGTGGAGATTGAGATTTTATCTCTCCCTATGATGTTTGAGACATCTGGGCATATTATATGTATGTTGATGTTGTCGATTGATCGCTGATGATCGGTATGAGTATTTAGGTTGGGTTTACTCTGGGTTTCGGTGGCCTTACAGCCATCCCCATTCCTATATTTGTGGTCAGATCGTGTGCTAATCTTTGATAGTCATTATACTGGGATCTTCATGTTTTCTGGATGAATAATATCATTTCTCTCATAGTGCATTATCTCCAATTTGTTAATACCTGATGAATATCTTTGATTTAGAATGGCTTTAAAAAGAAAAAAAAATGAATCTACTATTTATATTGTAGACATAAGATTAACAATATCTTTACCGATACGAGAAGCATAAACAATTCATATTCAACTCTTTTGCATAAATTAGATCATCCATTCAGTGTCAGGAAGGATTTGAAATTTCATCCCGGAAATACATTGATTGAAGATTAACTTTGGGTACCGGTTTACCCTCCAACAATGTTGAAAGCTTGTTTAAACGTTTGTATATCTAGGATTTTCATACTCGATTTTCTTTGGGGATGCTTGTATCTTCTTCATTTATTCATATTTTATAACATCTAAAAGCTTAAATATATTGATACATGTGACATTAGAAAACAACTAAAGTCAATACAGGAAAATGTGTAACTTTGAAAATTTTAGTTATAACACTAATATTCTGCCCTCATCCCTTTTCATCTGTCTATCTCTACTAGTCATGAGCAACATACATTATCTATCCTTAACTTCCCATATATTGCATATATTTGACAAGTAGAGGAATGGAAGAAGTGCATTGGAGTTGAAGAGGATAAAGAGGCCATATTACTAATATACTGAAACAATTGGAACTTTTTAAAAATCTCGTCAAATAAGTTCCTGTGCAACTAATGTTTCATGAGTTTGAAAGGCAATTTTACATTTTATAACATAAAAACATACATTTATAAACTTTGTAAAAACATATATTACAAATCTTAATCTTTAATTTAGATATTTTATATATTGTTTCATTCTTATCAGGAAGAAACAGCCTCTACCTGAGTTGGTTGACTTTTTACGATCATATGTGATGGGTCCTCCACTGAGCACCATAATGATCTTTCTTTTATGACTCTTTATGTCTTTGCAACATTGCTTTCTTATGTTTGTCTTTGCTCGTGAAGTGGGGTATGAGGGTTTTTTACTTTCAAACAGCCGTCTCACTGCCCGAGTCCTCACTTTCTCCATGCTGCGTCCCTACTCATTCCTCTTCTTGAGGCTTTTGAAAGTGTTGGTGTGTTGAAGAATTGTTTTAGGCTTTTCACCTTTTCCCCTAGCCGTCAGGATGCTCAGGTCTTAATACTAAGTGAAGATATTTTTACTGCCCACCTTGTCCTTTACTATGACATCTTCTATAATATCAGAAATAAGATGTAAGTCCTTTCTCGAAATAGAGAACATATAAGAATGACTATACCTCTAAACAAATGAAATTATTAATCTATATATACATATATAGGTTTGACAACTTACACAATCTTATACCCCTAATATATAACATCATGTATTCCACCTTTCTTCATTCCTTTAAGCTATGAATCCATCTATCAATGGGTTTCTGAACCTGTCTTTGCATCTTAAAATAAAAAAGGTAATGTCATTTACAGGTAAAAGTCCAGCAAAATAAGATAAAATAATTAAACTTTTCCAATTCTTCTTGAAGTGCATATCTTTTCTACTCCTGTAAAGTATGGGTCTTTTGCCTCCTTTTCTTTTCCCTTTTTTTGGTTAATTTCAAACTCTTTTGACAACCTAGTAGCCACTAATTTTCTTCCAATCTGAGTTAGACTGTAATTATATTCAGTGGTGTTTTACAAGATCTTTCAGGAGCTTATCACTTATAAGGAAGGATATACTCTTTTGTCCAATGTGTGCTACAGATGATCTAGCTAGTCTTTATGGATGACATGATCTTTGTTTTTTGCTATTCTGTCTTCAAAGATGCACCTAGTATAGAATATCTTAATTATTAATAGCATAAGTTATACACAAAATGGCAGAAAATAATTCTGGTGTTCTATATGCCTTCACAATCCCATAATTTCATTAATTCATTTGGCACTACCCCTCAATCAACAACAGTATCCTTTGTAGTTGGTACTAACTTTAGTATGAATTAGTTGTATATCCCTCCCCGCTCCTCTCTCCATCATCATTATATTGAATATCAATTTATCCTTCCTTCTTTTAACAATTCAGTTTTAAAGTGAACCTCTTAACCTTCCATTATGATAATATTTTTCCCCTTTCATCCATCTACATGGCAATAAAAGAATATGATCAATCTCATAATATATCTTGCATTTCAAAACTAAAGCATGGTATTTTAAGCCATTTCTTTTGTCTCTTCTTGGTGGAAACATTTATAAGCTTATGTATAACTTTTCTTGCAAGTTTAATAGATTGAAGTGTAATAATAAACATCAATTGAAAATGTCTATAAAAATAATATAAAGAAGTTAGTTACAAAATTATTCATTTGACAGAAATTAATTAATGTTGTACAAAATTTCCAATATGAAAATCTTAAATCTTGATGTGATATTCACAAAAGTGGAGGAGAATGTTGTAATCTTAGCAACAACATATCCATCGGAGTTTAAGAAAATACTACTTATCTCATTAAAAATAATAATAAAAAACATATTTTCCATAACTATGGCTTTGATTAAATTATGTCTATACAATATTCTGAAATTGTACATGGTTCAGGTTAGAATCAAGCTTCAAGTTGAAATGTAATATTCATAAAAAAGTTTAAAAGTGTGGGTTCTGTTGATCATTCTAGTGTTTGATTTTCTACCATGAAGCACATAAGCGTTGATCAATTGTAATGAATTTCAGATACAGGCTTCCGCATGTAACATTCTCATGTTAAAGGTAATGCCACTAATAGTTAACAATCACAAGCCAAACCATAAGTTTTATTAAAAGTTAAATTGAATTGTGAAGAACATGTTCTCCTAATTGCATTTATGTAAATCCATTACTAGATTTGTGTGAAACTTTATTATTTTCTAAATTCAATGTTATTCAGTTACCCAAATTTGCAACTTGTAATTATTTCTCAAAATAGTTTTATTATATCATAAATAAGTTTATAAAACAAAGGAGCGGCAAGAAACGAAAATCAAAGTTCTTAATATATTGTTTTAGTGAGAAAAGCAGATATTCTAACAATCAATTATAAAATGTTCTTTCCTTGTTAGGATGATTCATATACAATCATTATATGTAGAACTCAGATTTATTTATTATGTTTTACATTATTTTAGATAAGTATTTAATTATTAGTCTTTAAATCATGAAATCTTTATGAGATTTCCCTTAATTAATTAAATTTAATTAATATGAAATAGAAGTAGGAAGTATGATTGTTTTACTCTTTATCAATCTAAATTGAATTTAGAATACCTACCAACATACAAGCAACATTTGTTTCATGTCTTAAGATAAATAGAACTGAAATTATTCAATAGACATGAAATGTATTTTAAACTCCACTTATTTAGAATGTCTTAGAAGTGTATAAACTAAGGAAAACATATTTAATGAGATCAAATTAAACATAAAATTGTAGATCATCTATATTGTATATTAACAACTCAAAATCACACAATACATGCAATTCTTGCATTGGTCACAAAAACACAGAAAAACAAAGCATACTATATAAACGATCTTCAATCAGAAGTCCCCACACGATAAATTTTTGCTAAATTTCATCGATCTAACTAATCAAAAGAGTCAATAATCTTGACATCCCATTACTTAAAATGGATTTATCTCCTCTAACGACCAATTATATTATCATCACCTCGTGTTGAAGTCTCCATTTGCAGCCTTGATAATGCAATGGACCATCTTGGATCAACGAGACACTTCTACATAAAATACTTGTTTAAAACGCGTTGCAAAATAGAAGGATCTGATTATGTCCTATCTTACTGAAGGATCAACTAATAACCAAGCTCATCAACTTTGACACCATTGCTACTATCAACCCAATCACCTTCAAAACACCAAATAACATATTGTGTTATAATCCAGGTCCCATATATCTGACAACCCATAAAAAAACACGTATCACCAAGCTTGCGGAGTTCTTATCTTTAGCACTCATAATTTGCATGATCGTGCCACAATACTAACGCCACTATTTTGGTTGACTGTGTGTTATAATGCGATAACGATATCAAACCAACGACCAACCGTAACAATTATAACCGGGATAACAATAACTTGTTGCATGAGATTCATGTACGAACCATTTTCAATTTCTATCTTATAAATAATTTTTCTTACCTATTTCATGAAAACCTCTAGGTTTGATTGTTGATATGTAGTTTATTATATTTAAATTTTATAACAATGGAAATTAGGGGATATCGCATATTAGTTTCATACCTTTTCTTAACTGATAATAAATGTGCGCACATGTTTCTTACATCCCACTTGCCCTCTTTGATTGGCAGATGTTTTATCTTACAATGTTTCTATCGTTCACTATAAAGTAACAAACTGAGTCTGAACATAAATATTAAATACTGCTAAACTCATATATCCCCATGTGGCGCTTCACTAAAGTAACAGTTTGCATTAAGGTTGCGTATTTTGTATATAGAACTATAGTAGTATTGCTTTCTCCCTTTAATTTATAATGTGATGGCCAATTGTCGCGACCACCAGTAAGGTTTCTGCATTTCCATCCATCTTTCATACTACAGGAATCCAATTATCCATGCACATTATATGTACTCACATTACAAAACTAAGCTTCCTCTGCGATATAACGCTCAACAATGCATATACAGGCGATTAGTTCAAGACACAACCTTTAGGACTTTCTTGTTGCTGGTAATTTTGTCCATCTCCTCTATAGCGGTCCATATTCTAACATACCACCCAGTGTACTCTTCAGTGACATGATGTCAAGATCCGAAGGTGGGAATGCTTCTCTAACAATATAAGAAGTATTCATTGTATCTTGGTGTCATCATTTAATTGTGACACGTCACCACCTTTTAGTATTAAAGAAACACAATCTTGTAATAGCATATCTAACATGTGACAACCCGGATCTAATTCACTCACGTGGTTGTTTGCGCATGGTATAGTAAATCATGAGACAGGCCATAGCTTTGGCTCTTCCATAAACCAGTTTCTAAAGTTTGAACAATAACAGCCGGGAACCTTGAATCGGCTAGTTTACAATACCCTTTTCTTCTCCTTTCTACTTAGAGTATAACATGCAGGGGGAAGATAAGTTCGCTTCAACCCAAATTTGGATGCTAAGTTTGGTCGTATGCCCATTTCAACAAGATCAAGTCGAGACTTTACTCCATCCTTTGTTTTACCAGGAACATTAAGCAAAGTTCTAATGATGCTCTCACAAACATTCTTCTCAATATGCATGACATCCAAGTTGTGTCGAATATAGAAATATCTCCAGTATTCAAGTTCAAAGAATATAGACTTCTTTTTCCAACAACTTGTAGGATTAACAAAGGATTGACATTGTTTCACCTTCTTCTTTCCCCATGAATTATAGATAAGTATCAACCTTTCTAAATATTTCATCTCTAGTAAGTTCTTTTGGAAATGACCTAAACTCTTGTTCACCGTTAAATGCCTTACTTGCTTTCTAAATGGATGGTTGCATGGAAGAAATCTTCTATGGCACAATATACGAGTTCCTTATTCCCATGTTTTGTAATGAGAATATGTTTCTTCACCACATATCGGATGACATAATATCATAACGATCTGATAGGATAAGTTCCCGTATCTGGGGAAATCATTAATTGTCCATAGCAAAAATAACTAATGTAAAAACTCTTTTTGATGTGCATCATAAGCTTCCACCCCTACCTCCCATAAAGTTTTCAAATCATCCACTAAAGGTGTCAAGTAAACATCGATATCATTACCGAGTTGTCGTGGTCTGATATTAGCAAAGATAACATCATCAAACTTCCTCTTCATCGTAACCCAGGGAAGGTTGTAAGTTATTGTGAGGAAGACCATGACTATGCTTACTAGTCATAGAGCTGTGAGGATTGATGCCATCTGCTGAAATGGCAAGTCTTAAGTTTCTACAATCTGAAGCAAATTCAGGCCACATTTGAGTTTACTAGTTTTCCACGTTAGAATCTCTGGGTGTCAGTTTACCATTATTTTCTCTTTCTGTGCATGCACCATTTTAGGTCTTTAGCTGTTTTGGGAGATTGAAACATCCTCTTAAACCTAGGGATGGGTGGGAAATACCACAACACCTTTCCGGGAATCCTCTTAGTGCTTCTCACCCACGCCTTGTTTGCCTTCCACCTTGACATTCCACAGTAGGACATGAAGATGCATCCTTCAATATTCTGTAAAGTATGCAATCATTTGAACGCCATGTATCTTTTCATATTCCATGCCTAATGCATTCAATGTTTTCTTAGCCTCATACATAGATAAAGGCATCTCATTGTTGTGGGAAGCTATCCTAATATTTGGAGTAAATCGGCTTTTATCGACCACCCGTATCGAATTGCCTTCACGTTGTGCAATTTAACTAATGCGGCTTTGTAAATTGTACAACCAGAATACAAAGGTTTTCAGCATCTTGGTAATTGTTTGAATGACATTGGATCAGTCATGAACTCATCTTAAGTAGCATGAACCATTTCTGTGCTAGCAACATCACCACAGTCATGTATCATAACCTTTATGCCATTTCACTTGGTTGCTTACTAGTAGGACACGCTACTCCATGCAATGCCATCTATGATAACTATGGTCAATACCATTGCCGAAAAAACATATGTTCCAGATCTTGTTAGGTGTATGATGTATTAAGTTTCCACATCGCATCACGGGGACAACGAATGTGTACTTTGATTCGAACAATGTTGCGATGCAAAATTAATAAAATCCATTCAACTCCTTCTCGTACTCCCTTGACCTTATCTTTAAACATCGACTTGATCCATTCTATAGTTGAATACACAAAATCTTAAACCACAGAAGAATTTTAACATTATAATCAAGTTGGTTAAGAATAAGGGCTTTTTGCCTCATGCTTTATATCCCTTTTGGTTCTACAATAAGTTGTGTTTTAACTCTAATTTGAAATTCAGTCCTATATCATATACAAAGAATCCATCATATAATATACCCATGTTGTCTCTAGTATATCAATGTGGGATGGTTAAATTTAAAATTGTGTTTATTCAATTCTTGTCATTGTAGTTCATGCCATAAATTATTAATTTAAAGTGCATGTCTCTTATTACTTCATAGTATTTCCATCTTATTGAATATATGTAATTTCCTTATGTATTGAACAAGAAGTAAAATTGATGTTTCTCTTATAGAATTATGATCTTATCTAGTTCATGTACTACCATATAAATGGAAAATCAAGATATATTAGATTTATCTAAGTCTTTGTTCACTCTTGTATCTTCAAAAATCTCTTAATATGTATATTTCCGTAAAATATTAATTACCAAAATATTAAACCTAGAAACAAACTTAACTATCGTTTCCTATGCTTGTTGAAACTACAAAATCAGCAGACTCGTGTCTTATATTTGTTTTCTAAATTTCCAACTTTCTAGTTTAGGTCGTGGTTCCTATCATATAGGAATACATAATCCTAATAATGTCAAAAGCGCTGTATATTTAGTTTCATTTAGAAAAATTCAGTAGCATTCCCTATAGTTCCTCGAGTACATAAAATGGGAAGGCTAATTATTTAGCCTTGCAGTATGCCAAGAGAACAAAATGAGTAACTGATTGAAATTTCTAAAAAATAGACCAAGCATGAGAGTAACTTTAAATGAAATTATGTTTCCTTATCTTTGTCGATTGGACAATTCAAGCATCATTTGAAAAATGAACCTCATTCACATGCTAGACAAATTTAAAAGTTGTCAACTTGAGCTAGTTCATTCATAGAACTATTTTAATCCTTTGACAACTTCAAAGTCTAAACATGTAATAAGAGAGAAAATTTTGTCATACAATGATGGGAATGGAAAATCTAATCTTTCATGCATGTACTTAATTATTGTCTACCTAAATTACCCTAAAAGCATTATTAAAATGAAATATATTTAAATCCTTTAATATATTTGCTATTTTCCAACTAGAAGAAAAAAGAAATACATTCACTTGAAAACTCATGAGTAGAGAAATTTAATTAGACTTGGCAAGAACAAAAATAGAAGTTAATACTCAAAATCTAAAGTCATAAACTTCACAAGCAAATCCATATGTATGATAATGTAACCTATTTAAGTTTCTAACATATGCAATTTTCTTTCACAATACTAGTGACCAAATTAAACGTGCATATGTAGCCTAATGGCCATGCTGATATAATTTAGATGAGATTGCTATTCAATAATGTTGGATGTCCCTTATCCTATGCAAAATTAAGGGAAGTTATGATCTTATTGTCTAATTAACTCAACCATCAAGCATGCCTAAACAAAACACATATATAGAAACACAGTATTTCCATTATTAATTTTCTTTTTCACATATGCCTTAATTGTCAATGATTTCTTATTTTTCGATTTCAATTGGAATTTAATCACTTTATTCCAATTTTATTTAAAAATTATAATCCACTCTTGTCTTACCTTAACTCTATATATATATATTTTAAAATATTTTTAAAATTTTATATTTTTCTAAAATATATATATTCTAAGTATTTTGAAAAATAATAATTCAAATGACCTATCATGAGTGAATACTCAAAACATATTTAAGCTACGTTTGGATCTAAAAAAAAACCCCTTTTCAATTCTATATATTTATAATTTTCTCAATTTATTTTTTGTAACTCTATATCTTAAAAAGTAACAATTATTAAGTTTTTAGAATTCATGGTTTCAATAAGTTTAATTCTAGGTTTTTAGTTTAAGCCTACATAGAAAGGTAAAAAAACATTGTTGAGATTACACTCCAAAATATTAAAAAAAAATGTACGATAAGTGAAATTGAAATGTTAGTATCATGAATTAATGCAATATTATAATAAATCACTTTACTTTCACTATTATTCTACTTCATAAAACAAGACCAATATAACTTAAAAATTTCATACTAGTTGAGTAAAGAAACACCTATAAACATAAATCCTATTGCATTCATGCTCAAATTAACCAATAGAAAAGTTTATAAAAGTTGAACCATGAGCTTTTTATATCAGCAAATTCATAAATAGCAAACTATTTTAGAGGCTAAAAAAGGAGATAATTGAAAACAATCAAAACAAAAATGCATAATATTTGATATGTCTTGGAGCTTTTGGACTACTGTTCAAAATAACAATCAAAGTTATAACATTAATGCATTTGGATAAAAATTTCAAATCGTTTACCATCCAAATAATAAATTGAGCCCTCATGGAAATGAGTTTTTCTTACTATGTCTAATATAAATAATTTAAATCATCAATCGATTAACAACTCTCTCTCTCTCTCTCTTTTTAAATTGTTTCATTGAATGAGTAATCTTATTGATGTGTAGTTTAAATTTTATAGATGTGTAATCAAAATATAATTAAATTAACTTCCAAAAATTTATACATTTTAAAATTCTTAGTCCTTTATAATAGGGAAGAATTGGGTTTGAATAAACATATATAATTAATTTATTAAAATTAAAAAAAATATTTTAATTTTCTTAAACTATTTCTTTCCAATTTTCCTCTATATTTTACATTTTTATTTTCTTTCCTTCCTTAGTACTTTTTGTAGAAGGTTAGCATGATGGCACGAACGACCGACTTAAAAAACTCATGCCGGGATGGGTCAATCCAAGCAAATCAAATGGGAAGCTCGGCCACGCCAGCCAAGTGCGCTGGATCGATCTTGAGTGTGCCTTGTTTAATGCCATTAAAAAAACATAGTAGAGTTCATAAATAAAAATTATCAAGATAGGTACATATTCTTATCCTTATCTAAGATCATCAAGCTTCTCAAATTTTACAAAAACAAGGAAAAGGCATGCATAGTTTTCTAATCTACATTTTCTATAATACTTGACCAAAATAAGAAAAGTAACATCTTCCTGGTTTCCAAATACACACCATAAATGAGGTACTTTGAAATCTGCACAGGCATATCTAAAAAATAACTCACATGAAAACATTCATATATAGAAATGCAGGGACCTAAATGGGTGTTGAGCGGGAGGCGGGCTCTGGCTGTTGTCTCGACGGAAGAAGACCGAGTTTGCCTCTTCATCTAAAAGCGGTCGGCCAGTTTTGCGCTTTATCGTCGCATTACCCCACAGCAAGAAAACCGGAAAGACCCTCCATTGAATTCAATCCAAGGCGTGCAGCAGGGAATGGAAGTCTGACTATTTGGGCATCTTATCGCGATTATCGTATCTATGACGCTAGATTTCATGGTGTGAGCATGTTGATACTTTGATGGCTTGACATCAATTCAAAGGCAACAAAAGGAGGCTATAACCTATGACTTCATAGGACGTGGGTGGGAACTAGTGTTCAAGTAGAAAAAAGAACCTTTTTGGCACAAACTCAACAATGGAAGTATTGTCATATTTAATAGGTGAATGAAGTGTGTCTTGGTAATGATGGTGTAAATGTCCCTTTCCATGTAAGTACATGTACCTTGTTGAAACATTTTTTATCAAAATTTTATCTTTTGTAAATAAGGAGACTTGAACATTGCTCCCTCTTAAATTCAACATTAACTTTTGCTCCCCTAAATCAAAATCCTGGCCCCACCCCAGCATGTTCTACCTGGTTTGACTAAAGTTTTTTATTTGTTTTTTTATTTTTTTAAAGGTTAACTTGCACATATGAAGATTTTTTTTTATACGTAAATAGTATTCTACAAATAATGGGTTGTTTTTGCTTTTGACCTTTTTAGTGGTAGAGACCCACCACCCATTCACATTCTTTTACCCCTCGTCATATAATTCTTTCTCCAATCACTCATCATATTCTTTTGCTTATTTAACTTACCCATTACACTTTTAATTATTTATTTTATCTATTATCATTTATCTCTCTTTATTTATTATTAACCTTACTTATTTTTAATCTTGTATATTACCTTAATGCTCTTTCTCATCATCCTTGTATTTTCATAATTATTGATTATCAGAATAATTCATCCCTAGACATTATTAAGTCCTGTTATTTATATCATTAATATTATATTTATTGATTTACTTATTATCTTTTTATTAAATAATCATTTATTATTCAATAACCATTCATTACTTATCAATTTTTTTATCATCATTCTCTCTCTCTTTTTTTTACTTGTTAATTTACTATCAATCTTTGTGAATGTATTTCCTGTTACTAATCTGCCAAACTTCATTTTATTATAAATTATTTTTGCTAATTTTATTTTTTTTTAAATTTTCTCATTTTATTTGATTTGATTTTATTTTATTTTTCGTCCTCAAATCCACGGCCCGGTGCCAGTGGGCGTCCTCGTCCTCGTCATTCTTAGTCATGCGATTACTTGTAGCGTTCATACCAGATCTGATATCTGCAGGCATAAGCCTGACCACTGGCACTATTCATACACATAAATCGATTAATACACATTGTCCTTGCATTTACAAGTAATGCAAGGCAATTAATTATACATTTAAAACATTTTTATCAACAAAAATTTCATTTTTTTTTAAAAATTTTGTCTCATTTTATTAAATTTTATTTTATTTGATTTTTCAAAAAAAAAAAAATTCGAAAGTTACTGTTCACAGGTGATCGGTCAACGTTACTGTTCATACTTACTGTTCACCGTATTGTTCACCCGTACTGTTCCCTAAGTTGCAATACAATTTGTTTAACCTCGTATATTGCCCATTACAATCTACGTAGCCTCTTGACCCATATCGCAATACAATTTTTGTATTGCAACTAAGAGCTCTATTATTCTCTGCTGATACAATTCTTCACCAAAGGCATATTGCAATACAATTTTTTCTCTGACCAATACCTCTATTGCAATATGGCGACCATCTTGCAATACACTTCCTCATAAACTAGCCACCTTCCTACCCATTAGGTTCTGATATAAATCCTGTCTTGCAATACAATTACCTAGCGAACCAACCTTCTTTTTCTATACACTACAACTCAAGCTATTCAAATTTTTTCCACTTTGCAATACACTCTGCAATACAATCCCCTCTATTGAAATACAGAAATATTTTCTCCACAATATTGTTTAGGCGTGTTAAAAGCAGTTTTCGTAATTTTTTTAAATGCTTTTTTTTTTAACATTTCTAGTGGCTAGAAAATCATAAAAAATACACACCTATATATTTTTTCATTTTCCATAATACTCAAAATAAATTTATAAAAATTTATTTTACCCATTCTTCAATTTTACTACTTGTAAATCTTAGAAAAGTATTTTCTCCTCCTCATGCCAAATAAATTTATAAAATTTATTTTCTTTGCTTTAAAATTTTTCTCATTTTCCAACAACTTGAATAAATTTAGTAAAATTTATTTTATTAAATTTCTTCGATTTTACAACTGTAAAACATAAGTAATTTCTCACCTCATAACTTAATAAATTCATAAAATTTATTTTATTTATTTTTTCAGTTTTTCCCTTTGGAACAATTTTTCTCCACATATATACATATATTATATATATATATATATATATATATATATATATATATATATATATATATATATATATATATATATATATATACTCTCTATATATATATATATATATATATATATTTTTTTTTTTCTTCTCATTTTCCACCTCAAATAAATTTATAAAAATTTATTTCTTCCCATTCTTCAATTTCAACTTGTGAAACCTTAGAAAAATCATTTCTTCGCCTCATAGCCAAATAAATTTATAAAAATTTATTTTAACAATTATTTTCGGTTTTACCTTTATGGAAACTCACAGTTTTTCCATTTAATTCTGGAAATGGTCCTAAATTTCCTCAAAGCCTCTTTATACAACACTAACCCTCTTTGTTCGACCTCGATTTTTTTTAGAATTTGATTTCATTGTCCAGATAAACCAAATAGAATTTCTAAAAATTTATTTCTTTATTTATACTTCAGTTTACACCTTTGTAAGCTCCAAAATTTATTTTCCATAAATCCTCTAACACACTAGTCTTTAATCACTTAAGCACACATACACAATCTCATCACACAACATGGTAAGCATACCATTCACACAATAATTCATCAAATCACACAAAATACACAAACACGTGCATGTAGTGTCCTAGTTTTGTCAGTGATTTCTAGGTAATCTCATACCTACACTTAACATCGAACCACACCTAGTGGTGATGTTGACACGACTCGACTGGCCCGAGCCCTCGATCTCTGGGTTTTCATATACCTATTCTCCACATCAAACCACCTAGTGGCGATGGTTACTGAGCAGAGCTCCACACAGGTATTCGTATCTGCAGGCTGCGATGCAGTGTGACGCCCATTTCCGGGGTCCGGGTTGACTCTGTCGGCAGCGGAATACTTTCGTGAATGTCGGGTGACGCAGGCATTTCTCACGAAAATCGACTCTTTGGATCTATCCTTTCATTTCCGCGTTTTGGCTCGTTTTCATTTGGAGAAGACAAGTCACTATTCTATTTTGTCTTCCTGGTGGCTTAAATCAGTGCCGTAATGCCAATTTGTCCCTCTTTTCCCGGTTTGATATTCGGCACTATCTTGGTAGTCCATTTTAATCGTTTCTCTACTCATACCACTTATGGCACATGGTACGATGTTCTATGCTGACTTTAGTAGCATCGAAAATCATTTCACGGCTTTTGAACATGATGCCTCGAAAAACATGTCAACTCAGATTATCTGAATTTCTGAGAAGTACACTACGTGCTAGCTAGATTGTGAGGCGATTCCAGCGGTGAAATCCCAGTTTGTCGTAGAGATTTAGAGAACAGTACAGTTTTTAACCGGAAATAACAATTTTATGTCGAAATTACGATTTTGCCATTTTCACGAATTGGAATTTACCGGTGCTAAGCGACAAATTCCGACTGTCTTGGAGATTAAGTGAAAGTCGACGTGGTAGCTGGGGTCGCGAGGCGATTCCAACGGTGAAGTAGTTTCGTCATCAGAGATCTGAAAATTTAGTTTTTGCAGAAATTACGATTTTCTTTCTTTTTGAGAAAGTGGATTTTCTCGGGTTTATAATTCACCTCGCTTCACCTTATCTTCTCGTTTAATTAAGTATATTATTTTATTATGCTACTCTAATTAATTTACTTACACCTTATCCCTCATATTTCCTCATTTCTTATATTTTACGTATTTATGTCCTTGTTTAATTATGATAATAATTTATATAATTTATTAGTTTACATGGTAGATATATGTCACTATATAGTATATATTATTTGATAGTTTTTATACTAAACATATGCCATATATTTTAATATGTTTCATTTACTCATATTGTTTCTCCTATTATTCATGATTTTATAAACCAAGTAATATCTATTTATGTTAATATCTGTTGCATCTTATGTATTCATTTCATATTTTTTTTGATGAGATTTTATTTTTTACTACTTTAATTTTGGAAAACAAATTTTATTATTTTCTAAAGTAATTCTTAAAATATTAATGCTATATTAGCTATCAAAAGTAACGAAAATAGTAAAATACACAAAAATAGATAAGAGAAAATAGAAATAAAATTAGAGTTAAAAAAATTATTTATTACTTTAAGTTTATTTTCATTATCTTAACTCATTAACATGAAAATTAAATAATTTAAAGATGCATGATTTTTTAACTACTATTAATTTTCTTTAATTTTTCAGAACATGATTAAATATAATAAATTATTTTTTTATTTTTTAATATTGTCTAAATCAAACATAATGTTACTTTTTTGTCTTTTGGATTTATTTCAAAAAAATAAAAAATTAATATTCAAATATGTTTTATATCCTAAAGTTTATATATTTAAAATAAAATAAAATAGAAAAAAATGATACTAAAAATGCTTAAAATTGTGTAATGGACAAGAGGCGTGCATTATTTATTAGTGAGACTTCTTTAGCTAAACCATGTTAAAAAGAAATATGGAAAGAACGAAAGCAAGTCATCTGTTGTGCAACATTAATCCACTTTAATAAATTTTCAACATTTATAATTTTTTTATTTAAATCCCTTCATGTTTTCACCACATGACCTTCAAAATTTTAAAAGAAAAACTCACTATCGCTAAACCAAGCGAAATGCGAAACACACAAACCTGATTCCATCATCATCCCCAAGACATCTTACATAGAGCCATAACTGCTCCCACTAGCCTCCCAATTTTCCATCAATCTCACTTTCATTTTCTATACTACTCTTCCAACACCCAAGGGCACCCTAAGTTTATAACTAGCATATGGTAATCACAAATAATAGCACTTCTCTATGATTCAATATGTATATATATATATATATATATATATATATATATATATATATATATATATATATATGATATCGTATGTTTAGCTACTCGTTTAATGTTTAAATAGCTAATGAAGTCGAAAAGGAGGGTTGTGAGTTTAGTCATAGTGGGAATAGTTTATTATAATGTAACTAAAAGTGTATAGGCTGTGAAAAAAAATCATATATATATTAACTAGTGTTAAGATTATTTTCCAATGACTGAATTTTAAATTAAAAGTTATCATTTTACATTTTCAGGAGAATACTAAAATGCTCTAGCGTCCGGTGTGCCTGTACCTAAAAAATAGTTTTAAAACAGCAAAATAATGAAATTTAAGCAGGTACCCGTGAGTGCTATCTTTATAAAATTCGTGCTTTTTAAATATCTTAAGCGTAAAACTATATTTTACAAGACATTTTCAGAAACCTTGCTTGCTTTGTTATAAAACTTTCTAAAACTTTTCATTGCTTGCTTGTTTACTTTAAAAGTTTATAAACTTCATAAGCGCGGGCACAGGCTTCAGCGCTTTAAAAAGTTTCTAAAAACTTTCATAAAATGCTTGCTTGTTCTGGTGGTTGATTGTGGCGCCCCGAATCCGGGGTGTGGGTTGACTACGAATCAACTTGTGAAATTTATACATCTCGTATCCACGAGACTTATATCCCCAGTAACAATGGCCTCTTGGGCCCATAAACCCAATACTCAAAATAATATTAATCAACTATATTCGATAGTTTACATGCACATTTTACAAAAAGATTGATAATAAGTACAAAAATTTTCTCAAAGCCACATTTTATTTTCTTCTCAAAAATATCCCTCTTTTGAGTGTCGTCTCCTGGATAGTCCACACGTGCACGAAAGGGGTCCCACGGCCAGTAGGCAAAGCCGATGAAAATCTTCCTACAAAGGTTACTCCCCACCTAAAATGCATATACAATGGCATATATAAACAATCAATCACATTTCATACAATTATTTTCTATATAGTATCTATATCATCATGAGATGCAACCCTCATGCTCGCCCTGAGTCTGGCCATTTCATAGCGCGAATGTAGAATGTGAAATAAAACTAGTCGCACCTGACTAAACATTGGAAAACCCTCGATTTATTTATCAAAAAACTGATTTTGATTCTTTTCCTTTATTTTGTGGGCCCGCAGTTTCGGTTACCGATGGGAATGCGCCACGCCTTTTCAACATTTTCCGCGAACTTGCATGCGTCGGTAATTCATGTCTAGCAGCATTGAATAACGTAGGACTTTCACCTGGGGGGATCTACTGACTTGCTCCGCCCCGAAACATGCCAATTTATCATTTTGATCATTTTACACACTCGTGAATCTACGCTTGGACTTTGTCCCATTTTTCCCGAACTCACGACCCGCTCCGCCAGCTTAGCGATGAATAAACCCTTCCCTGCACCCACACGGGCGGCCAGCGATGTGACCCGTGCATATGAAATGCATGATAATGATGCATTTTCCTCATATTATGCATGAATGAGCACTACATGAAACATTTACACACCATGGATAATTATAATTCATACATATAATTTGTCTCCATGCAAAACATATCAATACATCAACAAGCGTACATCAATATCCCATTTTTCACACTTAACATGTTATTCGGTAAGCAATAACACACAGATTAGAATCGCAAACTTGGGACCACTCAGCGAAGTACCTCACGGCCTTAGCGAACATGAACCATTTTGGTTCAATCCTTATCATCACATCAAACAACCATGATACCTAGAAACTTTCAGTTTCTAATTAAAACCCTAACTTACACAGTCCATGCAACCGATCATGAATCCATACCCATTAATTCCAAAGTTTGGAACTAATATACATGGCCTCTCATGGCCTCCCATAAGCAACCCCTACCATTATAAAGCCTTTGGGCACAAAAGTAAACAAGTAGAATATCCTGCCTCTTGGAGTTGTCGAAAACTCGACTTTTTGTGTCACTGCAGTAGATCACTGCGTGCACCAACTTTAGTCTCGAACTTTCGAACGTTGGCCTTGTCGGAAAATCCTCCTTTTCCCTTTCCTCCTTTTTCTCTCTAAATAGTTTCCTTTCTTGTTCATTTCTCCTTTCTTTTCTTTTTCCTTTTTACTTTTCTTACTCCTTTTTCTCTTTTCCTCATCTCTCTCTTCATTTCTCATCTCATTTACCATATTCTCTTTTTCTTTCTCGCTCAATTTGGAGGAATCGATAAATTCCCGGTCGATGGGAGAAATTATCTACTATCATGTCTCATGTGTGGCTCTCCTTTTTCCCATAATTTTTCTTATTTCTTAATGCCCCTTTATGACATCATGCACCACATGGCATCATATGGGCCATGGAATCCCTTCTCCCACATGGCTTAATTGTGAGCCACACTTTTGATGCGAGTGTCACATATGGTGCGAGTGGCGTCACATGTACCATGTGTCATCAGGCACTCTACGCCTCAGCGTGAAATCCGTGCGCGGAATCTAACGAAATTCGGCGTGGTAGCTCGATTTCGTGAAGAGGCGAGTTGTGAGTCAGTTTCGTCGTAGGGATCTAGAAAATTCAGTTTTCAGCGAAATTTCTATTTACCCTTTGTCAAGAAATCTTGGATTTTACGGGTCTCACATTCCTCCCCCTTAAAAAGAATTTCGTCAGAAATTCACGTGCAATACACATCGACCATGTGCATATGTAAACACAACTCCTGGCCGTGTCGGTTATGACAGCAGTCTTCTTGACAACGGTAATCAATTCTTACATGTCGAGAATGACGTGACAACCAACACTTTTACCACTCTAAGGTCCATCACCTTCCTTTGCGCCCAGCTACGTCTCACAGAAAATCAAATCTCTCCACTACTTCCTGAGGAAGAATTCTGAGCTCTTGACTCTCAGGCCTCGATATCGACCCAGGCATCACACAAGATCTTGTGTAAAGGCTAAATGCCCATTAACACATACGGAGTAGAAACATACCTGTACATCGCCTGTTGCACGCTCAGCCTCTGGTACCTGGCGTAGACACGCCCACAGGTCCTCAGTCCTAGCTGTGAACTCTGTACTGACCTCGGCCCATACCTGGCTCCTGCGGCTGTAATGCTGCCCGGAAGGAGCTTGGTACCTATAGCGAAGCGGAGTCCTCGACCCACCTTTGGAGTGAGAAGGAACAACACAGTCAGTGCTGTCCGATATTTGGACCTGCTGCAAACTCGAAACCACGGGATCTTTGCCTCCGTGGGCGTCCCTCTTCATGTGTCAGGGCGTGTGATAAAGCATGTGTGATACGGCTGTACATTATCTGTGGCTCTCGTGGACCAGAGGCTCTCTGCCTCTTTCCTGTACTGGAAGAAGGCTGATCTCCCTTCCTCTTCCCACTAACTTTTCGTATCCAGAATCTCGTGCATCTCTGATCTCTCATGGTCGAGTGTCTGACCATAGAATCCATATCTTGTAGGCGGAGACTCACAATCCTACCCCGAATGGACAACTTCAGCCCATTCTCAAACCTCCTGACTTTGGCCATATCTGTGGCCACATAATCGTCAGCGAATCTGGCTAACTCCGTGAATCTAGCCACATAATCCATCACTGTCATCGCTCCACAGCCCCGGCTCACCAAATCTGAGCTTTAGCATGTCTGATCTCTGAAATACTTACTCTTGAACGACTCTGGCGCTGTACGTGTCATAGCCTCTATATCTCTGAAGCCCTCGCCCATCTCCGCCCATACAGACCTCGCCCTCACAAGTGGAATGCGACTAACGATCTGGCGTGCTCGGGTGATCTCAGCCTCAGTATATTCTTCATGCATAAACCAGTAGTACGCCTGCACGCCGAGGTCTCTCCCACTGAGAATGTCGAGGAGGATGATGTGACTGACCTGCAGGTACCTCTGACCTCCACGACTTCTGTATGCTCGCTTTGGCGCTAAGCGGTGCTGCGATACCTGCACCGGTAGGCTCTTGAGTAATCTTGGTGGATGGTCGGATGCGGTGGTGCACGACCGGTACCTGAAATGGGCGTTCTCGGCGTCTCGCCCTCACTGCCATCTACACATGTCAGGCCATAATAATATTCATTAAATTTTCACTCGATCCAATGCTTGATACGCCAATTAGTAACCGGACTTTACAACCGTAGGCCGGCCAGTTCATTCCTAGCGGTGCTAATTGCCAACCACTCATAAATAAATTCAAAACTTTTTCATATTAGTTTCCTTATCCAAATCCCACTAAGGTCATAATTCTTAACCTTAGTAATTCACCACTTTCTCTATCGCATTATACCATGCATATAATATTCTTGCGCACTAACCGCGCAAACATAATTCCCATATACATCATACCGTGTATATGACCTTTCACGCAATTTGAAACATAAATTACGCAATAAAAAAAAAACATGCAACATTAATTTCAATGCAGTATCTCTAAGGCTCAGCTACGACCCGAGGACACTATTCATACAGAAATATAAAATTTTCACACATACCACGTAATTAATTTATAATAATTACCATAAATATCTTATATGACCACCTACAAGAAAATTTTTAAAAAATTTTGTAATTAAGTTTACCAGGAAGGCTCATGAACAAGGTCCATGAACAGTTGTCCAAATAGTGACTCGAACAAAGGTACAAAATAAGGTATCTATGCCAGTACTCGGCTCTATGTCGCGAGCACTTCGCGCGCCTAATGTTCAGTCGTACGCCACATGTGCACTGCACTATAAACAAGCACAGATGTGTCGTGGCGCATAGCCTGGGCCAAGTAGTCAAGGCCACTGCGGCGCAGTCACGCGACATAGCACCTGTGTCAGCGGCGCTTTTCGCTGACTACCGGGCTTTGCTCCGGGGCCCAATGTACCCCATGTCGCTGACGCTACTCGATGTCGCGACATCATGTCACCGTAACCATGTCAGCGACACGCATCGTGTCGCGACACCGCCTCCCGCCAAATTTCAAGCCAGTCGCCAATTCCCATGTCGCGACATCAACCCTATGTCGCGGACATCCCAAGACTAATTTACGTCGCGGATCGCTCTTCATGTCGCGTACCTCCCGCATCGGCGTCCATGTCGCGACGTCAAATCCATGTCGCGACATCAAGCCCAACCTAGCACCGCGCCCATGTCGGATATCCATCGATGTCGCGTAGCCCTCGCATCGTCGCCCATGTCAGCGACCTCACAATGATGTCATCAGCGACATCAAGCCCGCATACCCCATTTTGCTACGTCAGCGACACCACGTCGCGACTTTGCAAACACTCCATGTCAGCGACTCCACTTCATGTCGCGACATCGCTTCCATCGCCACTTCGGCCAGAACCCTACCAGTCACGACGCCATTCTTCTTCCCGTCGCGAATTTCACGTCTACACACCGTGTCGCTGACCTCAAACAGTCCAACTCGTAGAAAATTTTTTTTTTTCTCGGGTCCAAGAATTTCTTTTTTTTTTTTTTTTTTTTTTTTTCTCACATTTCCACAGATGCAATTTCAACCCACGCTTCATATAACTTTAAAATTTAAGAGTCAATTTCAACTCTTTTTCCATGCATGAAACCGAACAACCTCCTGCACTTCACACACCCATCTACTGCTATTCCAAAAAATGGAACACTGCCCAGAAAAATCAAAAAATTTTTTTTTTTTCCTCCTCCAGTAGCCTTCCTTGCTACTCCTAAGGATGCAAAGAGTTTACACCGCTTTATCCACTTCTAAATTTCAGAATTTAATTTCTGTTCTTTCCTTTGTGCAAAACTGAATAAATTTCCCGTAATTCCACAAATTCATCTGGCCATGTTCAAAACCGGAGTATCGTTTCAGAAAATATTTTTTTTTCGTTTATTTCTTGTTCATTTCTGGACTGTTCTGCCCAAAATTTTTTTTTCGAACATCTAAGGTTAGATTTTCTAATTCTAGCTGCTCAACACTTTGGTCCATGCTATCTACCAAGCATACAATTCACAATTCATAACAAAATATGCTATACACCATCACACATCATACGACCACCAAAATGCACACTGATGTAAGGATCTAACCCGCTTCCTAAACAAGTCCTAGGTATATCATGGCGCATACCTAACTCTACACCCACCGAGCTCCCGCAACCGCTTACCTTGCTCGATACTAAGTCAGACGCCCAACCAGGTGTCCTTGACTACTCCGCTAACTTGTGGAAATTTATACATCTCGTATCACGAGACGTATATCTGAGTAACAATGGCCTCTTGGGCCCATAAGCCAATACTCAAAATAATATTAATCAACTATATTCTGATAGTTTACATGCCTGTTTTACAAAAAGATTGATACATAAGTACAAAATTTTCAGCTACATTTGCCAAAAGCTATCCCCACTGAGGTCGCCTCCTCGATAGTCCCTCGTGACTAAAGTTGGGTCCTACGACGGGTGAGCAAAGCCCAAGAGAAAATCTTCCTAAGCAAAGGTTACTCCCCACCTAAAATGTATATACAATGGCATATATAAACAATCAATCAGCATTTCATACAATTATTTTCTATATGAAATGTCTATACTATGCATGAGATGCAACCCTCATGCTCACCACCTGAGTCCCAACTAATTTCTCACACTGAATGCCAAATGTGAAATAAAACTAGTCACACACCCTGACTAAACCGTCAGAAACCTTCCAATCATCTATCAAACCATTTTGGATCTTCTCATTTGTAATAATGATTTTGATTTACACTGTAGGACGTCGCACGCCTTTTCAACATTTTCAGTTAACTTGCATCGCCGGTAATTCATGTCTAACCGTGAATAACCAGGACTTTCACCGGGGATCTACCCCAACTTGCTCCGCCCAAAACATGTAATATCATTTTGATCATTTACACACTCGTGAATCTCTACCTTGGACTTTGTCCCATTTTTTCCCGAGCTCACGACCCACTCACCAAATCTGATGAATAAACCCTTCCCTGCACCCACACCCGACCGGGACAAAGGATAAGACTGCATATGAAATGCATGATGTCATCGATTTTCCTCATGTTACATGCATGAATGAGCACTACATGAAACATTTACACACCATGGATAATTGCACTATACATATAATTTGTCTCCATGCAAAACATATCAATACATCAACAAGCATGCATCATCCCATTTTCACACTTAACATGTTATTCAAGCAAGCACACACAATTAGGTCACAAACTCGGGACCACTCAAACAGGTACCTCACGCCCCTTAGCAAACATGAACCACTGGTTCCAATCCTTATCATCACATCAAACAACTATGATACCGAAACTTCGGGCTTCTAATTAAACCCTAACTTACATGTACCATGCAACCGGTCATGCAATCCATACTCCATTAATTCCAAAGTTTGGAACTAATATACATGGCCTCTCATGGCCTCCCATAAGCAACCCCTACCATTATAAAGCCTTTGTGCTGTAAGTAAAAAACCAAGAGTAAAAATATCCTACCTTCTCGAGTTTGTCGAAACTCCAACTTTTTGGTGTCCACACGTAGATCCCACTGCGTGCACCAACTTTAGTCCTCGAACTTTCGAACGTTGACCGCCCGAAATCCGGGAAAATCCTCCTTTTCCCTTTCCTCCCTTTTTCTCTCTAAGAACCGTTTCCTTTCTTGTTCCTTTCTCCTTTCTTTTCTTTCCTTTTGCTTTTCTTTTCCTTTTTCTCTTTTTCTCATCTCACCTCTCTTCAACTCTTTTCTCATCTCATTTACTATATCTCTTTTTCTTCTCTCCTCCAATTTGAGACCTCAATCATCTCGGGTCACCTGAGGAAATCGCTCCCCTTTCCTCTGCGCTCCCACGTGCGCCTCCTTTTCCTATAATTTTTCTTATTTCTTAATGCCCCTTTATGACATCATGCACCACATGGCATCATATGGGCCATGGAATCCCTTCTCCCACATGGCTTAATTGTGAGCCACTACTTTTGATGCCAAGTGTCACACTTCTATGGTGCCAAGTGGCATCCCCTTAATCCTGCTACAGTCATCCGGCACTCTACTACCGAAAAACATGAAATCTCGACCACTCCGACCCAACGAAATTGACGTGGTAGCTCAATTCGTGAGACAGTTCAAACGTGAAAAGTCCGTTTCGTCATCCGAGATCTAGAAAATTCCGGATTTTCAACCGAAATTTCTATTTTACCCTTTGTCCAAAATCTTGGATTTTCTGGGGTCTCACATTGATTTTAAAACATCCATGAAAAATGCTTATAAATCAAGATCAACCACTGGAGGCCTTTCTTTGCTTGCCGTAATTCTAGTAAACACGGAGCCTCGGGCTTCAACCATGCCGGTGGAAGGACCCCAGGTCCACGCCACCTTTCCGTAACACGGTGGAAAGACCTCGTGTCTACGCCAATTACAATCTAGCTAGCGCCTAACCCTATATACTCCAAAGACGCGCCACTTCGCCTCCTTTAAATGCCATGATGCAATGAACCAAGATTGCCGACTGTGCAAATCTAAAATGCATGAAATGATGTACCTCCGACCGTATGCTCGCTTAAAAACTACAGTGGATTTTCATTAGGTCCGTTTTATAAAATATAATTTGTTTGTTGAAAACACATGGTTTCAACACCCTAAACCATTGTTCTTTTGAAATATGGTTTGATAATTGAAAACCATTATTCATTAAATATGGTTTGATAATTCAAACCATTGCTCGCTTACTAAAACTCATTTGTTTATTGCTTTTTCAAATATGGCTTTCTAAACAACCATTGCTTGTTTGTTGTTTCTAAATCACATTGCTTGTTTGCTTTCAAATATGGTTTAAAATAAAACCATTATATACCAAAGTAAAACGATTTATAAATAATACACTAGTATTGGAAAATAGAGTTTAGAACACTACCTTTCCGATTTATAATAATCGAAAGAATTTACTTCAAAATTTCTTCCGCTCCGCGCTTTACTCCTTACAGGCATTCGATGTATTGCACTCACACGTCGCATAACTAAAGTGAAAGTTGCACACTTGGTGCGACAATTAAATTTTTCGTAAAATATGTAGGCCCCAAATGCTAATTACTGTGCATATGGCTAGATTCTAGACTCAAGGGACTTTCCATAGAGTCTAAAACCACCCAAAAACATTTATGAAAATTATGTTCGGACTATTCGAATAAAATCCTGAAATTTCAACCCGAACTGTCCGAAAACAGTCCCGAAATTTAGCCCGGACTGTCCGAAAAGAGTCCCAAAAATTCCTAAACTCAGTTTAAAAATTTTGGGACTGAAATTTATGATATCTCATTTACTTAAGAATATTCAGCCATTATATAGCCTTTGTGCTCGAACACAAGTTAGGAAATTCTTATATCTTGAAGTTTGCCGAAACGTTTAAGATATTGGTACCTACGCTGTGAAATATTCCTGGCCGCGTAGTCCGACTTTGCCTTCTCACGCGATAAAATCTACAACTGATTTTCATAAATCTGAAGAAGAACGAAGAGATAAAAAAATTAAAAATATCTCTCTCTCCTCCATGCTCCCGTCCGTCTCACATTCTCCTACTTTTTGATTTTATCTTTTTTTTTTTAATGTCTTTCTCTCTTTATTTGCTCTTATTTATTTTATTTATTATTATTTTATTTTATTTTTCTTTACTTATCCACCCTAACACGCTTTTGCTCCATCATCTTTTCATTTTATTTATTTATTATTATTATTATTATTTGGATACATAGCTATATTACCTTATTCTGTCCATTTCTATCCTTAAAATTTTTATTTCTTTTTCAGCCTCAATTTATTTTAACTGAATCTTAACTCCAGCTATTTCTCAACTCGAGATTTTCATAAAAATCTCTATCCCCAAGTCACTGCAAATCTTATCATCTGCAAATTTGAAAAATATCTGACTGGTTTTAAATTCGACTTAAACTTTTCTGGGTCACTAGATTTCGCAAGACGACTTTAACGACGTAGTCCGTTTCGTCATCCGATATCTAGAGAATTTTTTAGGCTTCCCTGAACCATTCTAATAATTTATTATCATTATTATCTTTTGAAATTCCATAATTTATACTTTCACTCCTCCACTTTCTTTAATTGCAAAAGTACCACAATGCTTTGAAAACCCGTTAAAAGGTTCGTGGACCTTAAAAAAAAATGCAAAGCTCAGTTAGCCCCAACTCGTTAACTGATCAACGTCCTTTAGGCTCGATCCAAATCAAACCGTGTGTCTCATTTTACTAGGCTCGACTAGCTCATTGAAAACCCCTATTATAGATAAAGAAATTATCCCCATCATGTCAACTTATTTCAATAAAAAAATGCTATTACTAATTTTATTTGAAAAATGCAACTTAAAAATTAATTTAATATTGAAATCATGGAAAATATTATTTCACATACAAACTTTATTTCAATTTATGATAAAAGTCATTTCTTTAAGATTAATATTATTTAAAATTTTAATTTTGATTTTAATTGGATTATTATCTCTTTCTCTCTTCCTTATATATATATATATAATGCAATATAATAGAATGATTTTGGCTTTGGGTTAATAGTTGTCTAATATTCAATATAAAATAATATTTTAAACAACAAGAAAAGTCAAGCTCTACTCAAATCCTTGCATCCATCACATGCACAAATATTGAAATCCTTACATCCATCCCCTTATAACACATCTATAACACCTACATATAGCAATAATGGCTAACTATAATGATTGCATTTTCTGACATGACAAGAAAACTCATTTCTTACATGACAAGAGAACTTAGAACTCTACCACCGCAAACACCCCTCATTACCCTTTCCCTCCTCACGCACTTAAAAGGTCAAAGGTTATCTCTTTCCCAACATGAAATCTACAAATTAAGACACAAATTTCAACACCGAACTCCGCAAAGACGCTCCACCTCAGTACTAAACTCGCTATGGCTAACTTCATGCGCCTTAAGTCATGATTCGTTCACGAACTCCGTCAGGGAAATGAGAATTGCAAAACGTAGATCAAATCAGATGAGAGAAGAGATTGCGTATTTTGGGCGTGGGTGTTGATGCAGTCGATGGTGAGAAACAGATACTCACGAGAACCATGTATCGTCCGTTCCAATATGGGTTTTTGCTTGTATCGGCCTTTTTTATGTGTTACACTTACAAATTATGAAGGCACTTTCTGTTCAAAGCAACACCGAAGAGTTTGAGAGAACTCGAAACACTCATTGATTTGCATCATTTTGCCACTAGGCAAAGCGTGTGGCTCACTTCATAAAGGATTCGTCCGCATCCATCCGGGTGTCCATGCCGCATCGATGAACTCAACATCTAAATTTAGTGTGAAATCGTAGCAACAAAGTATCTATTATGATCCCATCCAAGTCAAGTGTTTTTTTCTCTTGAGGTTTTCCTTACACGCAAGTGTGTGCGGTATGTCAGGTGACACTTATGACTTCCATGGCTTCAAGGTAAAATAGATTATCAAGTATCTTTAACTAGAAAGTGAGAAGTAGATTTTTTGCACGTCCAACTCTTCAGACTATGACCATGAAGCTCTGTCACTTGGTTTCATCCACAGCGACCATCAATAAATACTATTTCGGTAATCTCACATATTTATTATAAATTTGTTATTTTTGGATGAAGGATCCGATCTCTTTATTTATTATAAATTTGTTATTTTTGTGAAAGGATGAGAGTTCTGTTAAACGTGAATTCCATTTATAAGTTTGATACTTTTAAGCACTATGACCTATTATTAAAGAAAATGAATGCCTATCCTTATTCTTCATTCCATTGCACTAAAATATAATTAGATTTTATTGATGCATTGTAATCTCAAGTATAAAAAAATTTAAGTGTTTTTTTTATTTTTTCTTTTAAGTTTTGTATTTGGTTACTAGAAAATATGAAAAATGGAAAATAAAGCATATAGAGAAGAAAATGATATTGAATCAATAGAAATGATTGAGATTGAAGATTCTATTAGCATTTATTTGGTCTCTCAGCAATGCGGGAAGAGGGGTGAATATATCTAATGTGTTATTTAATTTTGGGTTTTGGCTTTGTTTTTCTTTTGTATACTTTTACTAGTTAAAGAAAAATGGTAAGTAATACTTAACTTGGTAAAGTAAGCTTTCAATCATACTTCATAAAGCAAGCATATATTTGAGAAAAAACATAATATTGAGGTTTATTTTGTTTGTTTTTAATTATATTTATTTTCAAAATGAAAATACAAGGGCTAATTGTAAGGTTAATTTTTTTATTAGCTTTTTATTCCTGTTGCTGACACAATATGGAAAATGATGACACTAGTGAATGAAGTTTAGAATTCTTTAATGAAATTTGAACCAGCTTTAATTGTTAGTCATATATATAACTATGCAAGGTAGAAGCAGTGGTTGTTAGCACTACCATCATGCTATATTGTCCTTCTCAAATTGTGATGGTTCAATGATAAAATATTCTATGCAATTATACTATGTAATCCTCATTTTTAGAATAACTTTATTAAAGACATGGGATTTTAGGAGTTTTAGATGATGGTTGATATAGTATGGTTGGACTCGTGGTCATTGATGATCAAGTAAAGAAGATTGAAAAAGGGAAGAAGTTTTTTTCTTTTTTGTTTAAGCTATTAATTTGGAATTTCTCTTTGGGCATTTTTAATGCTTTTACTTTTTTTTTATGGTTTTAACTTCTCTCAGATAATTTGGACTTGCTGCTAAATCGAGGACTGGAATTGATATATCACCGCTTGTCAATAAAAACTAAGGATCAACCGGAGGGGTTATATTGAACAAAATTATTGACTGCTATCGGGCTAAATGCTTATACTCCGCTATGAAGGATCCCGACCCGACCACCCCATGAACCCGAGGGCCGCACCCAACGGATATAGAAACTTTTCCTTAAAAACAACCATAAATTAAAACTGCGGAGCGAACCCCTTTACAATTCTTCACATATCTTTAAAAAATAATGTTTATATTAAAAAATTCCTTTTCTCTTCTTTTCAACACTTCATTTTCAGAAAATCGGCCAAAGTTTCCTCTGTTTTTCGGATCTTTCCCAAATTTACAAAACCTCGATGAAAACATTTAAAAACAATTTAAACTTCAATCTATCAACTTCCATATTAGACTCCTCGGGTCCACAACCCAATCAAACACAATATACATATATATACATTTATTTCTTTCAAATCATCAAAACATTTAAACCTTCTTCAATTCCATGCATAATTTTATCAAACATGACAAAATATTCATATATGCAATATGCAAATTATTTTCACTGCAAGCATGCTAGCCGTCTCCTCGATAGCCTCCGACTCATCGCACAGGAGGGTACTTTATCGATGCAGAATCTGCCCTCGTGTCCTCAAAATATTTGTTGGAAACATATGGAAAAAGAGTGAGCTAAACGAGCTTAGTGGAGTGTACATTTTCATTTATATAACATTTTCTAGTACATAATAAAATAATACATACTTATACAATTAAATCCATTTATACATTAAACATTTATGCCTTAAACTTTCTTTCCATAAATACTTATACCATTAAAATCAGTTTATGCTTTAAACATTTATACCTTAAACTTTCTTTCAATAAATACTTATGCATTTAAAATCCATTTATGCTAAGAATTTATGCTTTAACTTTCTTTCCATAAATACTTACATTTAAAATCCATTTATGCTTTAAGAATTTATGCCTTAAACTTTCTTTCTTTATTTCTTCTTCATTCTTCCTCGATGGAACCTGTGGAATAAACACACCGGTCAGCTCGGCATCGACGGTGAGGGATGGGGCCATATTCCAAATATAACTATCACGCTGGGCGGAGAAACTCACGCTTGCATAGGGTTCCAGTCATAGTACTTTATCACGTGTAAGGATATTACTCTTAGACACCTATTTCCCCTCCCCGCTAGTAACCTATAACTTTACCCTCTTAATCCTTACACGTTTTTAAAGTACTTCTAACATATCACCATAATAAATCATAGGGCTTCAGGTAACCATCAAAGTAAAACATTTCTTCAAAATACATTTATAAATACATTTAAATCCTTTACTTTATTCATTAAAACACATATGCATACTTTAAACATTTTTAAACTTTCATAATACCTTAACATATGCATACATATTTAATACACATATAAATATATGTATCGATGCAAGATAAAACAATGCAATATAAAACATTTCCATGCCTTAACATTTACATAAAATTTACATTAAACTTTCAGTTTAATAATAAAAACCATTCACTTTAAAAACTAAATTCAAAATATCATTTCACTACAACTCACCGCTTCAATCCCGCTTTGCTTCCCTGAGCTCCTGCTCCGTCCGATACCCTTTCACCTTTCCAAGAAAATCACAATTACACATTAACCATAATTTCCATTTAATCCACTATAAACACTCATTCCTATATTCTTATTCCTCTAGGAATCTATTTTACTTAGAATTGGAATCAATCCAATCGGATCATCTAAATTGAGTTATTATGGCATTTTCTATGCCAACTAGTCATTTTACCGATTTTTCTAGTAACAGTTTGTATTACTCATTTTTCCGAGGTCTTGACTTCATATTTTGACACTATGTCCTTATACTCATTTAAAGCTAAGGTGCTATGGTTCTATCTCCAATTGAATCACCTAATTCGAGCACTGAAACTCACTTTACGTCCAATAACACCGGGCTAATCTATGTTCAAAAAAACTGAACCAGAATTTGGCTTCTGTACATGGTCCTACTTTGAGTGAATATTTAGGCTACTTAGGATCATAATTTGGCGATACATTCTTCTTAAGTTTTGTTCTCCTTCAAGTCTATTTTACGTAGCCACTTAAATCACTCAAATCGGATCAAAATTGAGCAAGTTATGGCCAAAATACCAAAACTGGTCAAAATGTAAAAACAAGTGAGACATTTCCCTGTACTGAGACTGCTGCCCAAAATCGACTAAAATGTGTTTCTTCCATTTTTTTCTTTCTACTCTAAAACACTTAAATCTGATGCATTATACCCATTTCAACATAACACACACACCACTATCAAACCCTAACCCTACTCACTTGATTTTGTCAAACCCTAATCTAAACCACATGGCTTTCTCTAATTGATATTAAATTCAGCACCATTAAACCTTAAATACCATAAATTTAACATCCATACCAGAATTTAAGACATTAAATGATGGAAAACATCAAACCCTAACTTTCCCACCATGAAAACTTATTTGTTTCTTGAGTTTCTTTGGCCTCTCCTTGATTACCACTTGAAGATCACTTGAAAGCTTGAAAACAAAGAAAACTCACCTCCCCAACTTGGATTTCTCCTTCTCTTCCCTCTTCTCCTTTCTTCCCTTTCTTTCTCTCTCTTTCTCCTTTCTTTCCTCTCCTATACGTGATCCCCCCTTGAGCACTTAAATCCCCAAATTCTTAGACTTTAAAATATTATTCCAAAATTCTTGCAACAAAATATCATTATTGGTTTTAAAGTGAATTACTTTTATCCAAGCTTCTACTGTCCATTCCCATGAGACCAAGTCATTTACCCATTATTTAATCATAACTTGTGCCATTAAGAAAGATTTGATTGGCTAGTACAATTAAATATCCATTATAGCAACATTTTATCTCGCTCGTCAAGTATCGCTTTATATCGATTATATGTCAAAATTCTATGGTCGCCTATATTTAAATTCAACATAAAATATTTTAACTAAATCCTTCATGTTGAATTTCAGTTCGAAATCACCGAAATCGTATTTAAAAATCATTAAAACTCCAGAACCGACAATAGCGTGATATTACCCGAATTACGCCGGACACCGAAACTATCCAAACGGACTCCGCTTACTCTTATTTTAGTTTCGTTAGTCTTATGATTTATTCCGCACTTTCGTATTTTCTACTTCAATTTCCGAAAAATTTCAAATAAGCAGCTCCAAATTACAAATTTGAAATCACTATTCACTTAAATCTCCCATTATCTTCTAAATATCGGGCTCAAAGTCATAGGAACCGAAATTCCTCTTTAAAAATCCTTTCAACCTCCATCCTGATAAAATAAGAAAAAATCACTATTCATTGTGGCAATCTTGCCATAATTCGATAATTTTCAATTTCATGCCCAAATGATGTCCAGAGCGTTCTAAATTCTAATCCACTCTCGCTTCTATCATTAGACCTCAAATCAGTTCAATAACTACTATTATAACATTCAATAAGGTTGGGGTTTTACATGCCAATTTAAATAGACTATATTTAAATTAGGTCCTCATTGGGCTAAGTTACACTATGTCATTTTTCTATCCCACCTGGGCTTGGGCTGAATATGACTTATTTAAAAGTCATTGAATTGTATTATGCCCCAAAGATCTTTTCTATGAATTTGTTTTTAATGCTTTTATTTTCTACTATTATTATTTTAGTTTTATCTTTCTCCTTTTTAATTTTGTTTTATTTATTTTCAAACATTTTTTAAACAATCGAAATTTCTTTCCTTCAAAGTTTCATTTTCTAATCGGAAAACTTAGTTTTTTGAAAAATAAATATGTTTAGTTGCAAGTTGAGAGACTTTAACCATTTCATTGTTCTCAATGGGATAGCCTAGCTAGCTAACTTAAACCCTTTTTGTTGTAAATTTTAGCTCAATAAATAATATTTCTAAATTCATCAATTTCCATTAAATTTGACTTTAATGCTAACTTCAAATAAATTATATCATCATCATCATCTCTTGTTGAGATATGAACCTAAGACTTACTTAAATGGATAGTTGTCGATACACACCAATATATGTTTCATAAAATCACTTCTACATGTTCACTCATATACATCCTTTCATTCTACTTTTCACCTCGCTTTTGATTTATGGTCTCACGGTTTCATGCTGATAGATTAATCACAATTGTGATATATGTGTGACGCCCCATTTCCTCGGGGTCCGCTTGACTACCCGCCAACCTCGCTGAAATCTATATATCCTTCAGACACGAGACACACACATGAGTAACAATGGCCTCGGGCCCATAGCCAATACTCAAAAAATAATATTAATAAACTATATTCTCGATAGTTTATACGCCCTGCTTTACAAAAAGATTTATACATAAGTACAAAAATTTTCTCATTGTTCCACATTTCGCTTTCTTTCAAAAGCTACCTCATCGCGCACCGCCTCCCTCGGATAGTCCCTCAGACTGGAGCAAGTGAGCTATCGCCCAAAGAGAGTTTTCCTACAAGGGCTACTCTTACCTAAATGCATATGCAATGGCATATATAAACAATCAATCACATTCCATACAATTATTTAACATCAAGAGTATGAAATGTCTATATCATGCATGAGATGCGACCCTCAAGTGCTCACCACCCGAGTCCCACCCGACTTCACTCGACTCCGCTATGTGACTAAACAAGTCATCTGTGTACTATACCATGACTAACTATTGGACAACCCTCCAATATTATTTATTAAATTATTTTTCCTTTATTTTGTTGGCCACGGATTTCCGGGTTTACACCGTAGGACGCCGCACGCCTTTTCAACATTTTCACGAACTTACATCGCCGGGATTCATGTCTAACCGTGAATAATATGTGGGACTTTCACCCTGGGGATCACCCCAACTTGTCTACTTCCAAAACATGTAATTTATCATTTTGATCATTTACACACTCGTATCTCTACCTTGACTTCATTCCATTTCTCCCGAAGTTCATCTACCCATTCACCAACACCGGTGAATAAACCTTACCCTGCACCCACACCCGACCGACACGATGTGACCGTGCATATGAATGCATGATGCCCATGTGATTTTCCTATGTTACATGCATGAATGAGCACTACATGAAACATTTACACAATTCATGGACAATTATTATAATTTATACATATAATATACCCTCTATGCAAAACATATTAATACCTCAAAAGTGCATCAATATCACATTTCCACACTTAGTATGTTATTCAAGCAAGCCATAACACACAACAAGGTCTCAAAATTAGACTCATTCAACAAAATTCTTCTACGGCCCCTTCGCAACACATGAAATCCAACCCTGCTCCAAGCATCATTTTCTACAACAAAACCACCACACCTAGAAACTTTCTGCTTCTAGTTCAAACCTCTAACTCCTATTAATCCGTGGAACCGGTCATGAAATCCATACCCTTTAATTCCAAAGCATGGAACTAATTTACATGGCCTCTCATGGCCTTCCACAAGCAACCCCTACCATTATAAAGCCTTTAGTTAAAATAAACCGAAAGAGAAAAATATCCTACCTTCTCGAGTTTGTCGAAACTCCAACTTTTTTTTGGGCGCCCACACGTAGATCCTAATCGCTGCGCACCAACTTTAGTCCTCGAACTTTAGAACGTCGATCGCTTTCCAAACCCGGAAAACTTCTCCTTTTCCTTTCCTCCTTCTCATTTTTCTTCCTTTCTCTCACGGATTCTCTTTCCTTTCTTTTCTTTCCTTCCTTTCTTTCTTTCTTTCTTCCTTCTTTTCTTTTCCTTTTTCTCTCTTTCATCTCATTTCCCTTTCATTTCTCCTCATTTTCTCTTCTCCTTTGGTCCTTTTTCTCCCCCTTTTGAGAATCCATCATTCATTTACTGAGTGAAATTTCTTCCTATTTTCCCGGCATCACATGTGGCCATCAATTTCTCCATCCTTTTCTTTATTTCATAAATCCCTTCATTATGACATTATCACCACATGGCTCAATGAGCCATGGGATCCCTTTTTTTTCACACATGGCTCATCGCGAGCCATTCCTTTGTGAGACCACATGGCCTTGCTGGCGTCATATCTCTAGGTGCCAAGTGTGGCATCCCCTTATGTTGCCATGTGTGATCCGAGACCACGCCTCGAAAAATCGTGAAACTCGACCACCTCGGAATCCAACGAAAAATCGATGCCGCCAAGAGTTAAATTTTGCGGAGATGAATCTAAACTATAAGTCCGTTTCACTATCCGAGATCTAGAAAAATTCCTGATTTTCAACCGAAATTTCTATTTTACCCTTTATCCAAAATCTTGGATTTTCTGGGGTTTCACAATATGCTTTAAATTAGCTCAATAGAGATTCGACCTTAGGGGCTTAGACTTGGTTTTCTCAAACTCGCTTTTCTTATTATGCATCACATTTAGGGTTTTTTTTTTCTTATTTTGTTTTTCATTTAAAACTAAAATGAAAAACACTTAGTTTTTCCATCGAATGAGAACATATAATATTAAAAAATGTCGAGTCCACAATAGTCATGAAAAACATGTTATGGAGCATAACATATATAGTCATCGAATGTATACTGTTTTCACTTATTTTTATTAAAAAAATGTTAGTGTCGATACAGAAGCTCAAATTCGATATATCAAAAGCTTTAACCTGTTGAACTTTCCATCCTGGCAAGATCTTAGGTGTACTACAGCACATTGAATAAAAGACTTGTAGAAGAAGCTAGAGAAACAAGTAGAACTCATCCATAGTTAAGAGACTAATTCCCCGCTTTGACACTTGCACTATCTCGCCGTCCGTTCATCATTTCCTTTACTCATGCCACTTATGACACATGAGCAGTGTTATATGTGACTGGCCACATCACATGTCGTTTTATGGCACCCGAAATGCAATGCCTCGAAAAATGTGTCAACTCCGACTGTCTCGGAATTCGACGAAATTCGACGTGCTAGCTAGATTTCACGAGACGATTCCAACGGTGAAATCCATTTCGTTATCCGAGATCTAGAGAATAAATTTCGTCATAAGCAATGCAAGACCATTTATCCAATATATTAAATCATATTTATCAACAAAAATTTTATTTTCTAAAATTTCAATTTTTTTCAAATTTTAGTCCCATTTTGTTTTATTTTATTTTATTTAAAAAATATATATGCTGAAATTTTTTACTGCCTACGCTATCGTTTCATCATAATCGCTTCATCACTGCTCACCTGTTGCAATATTACAATTTTTTTCCTATTACAATACACTTCCAAATTTTTACCGTAATACACCTCCCGGTCACAGTGAGTGTATTACAATACAATCCATGACTCAACAACTAACCCTATTGCAATACACCATTATATTGCAATACAATACTTTCTTCTTCAACCCCTCCTCGGTCATTACTTACAATCCGTATTGTGACCTAATACCCTTGTTTGATAGCTCCTATATTGCAATACAATGCCGTGCCCATTGCAATACAAACCATCCAACTACACCCTTCTTGGGTAAATACAATTGCAATACAATTTTTTTCCAGCCCTCTCTCTTTGCACATAATTTTTTTTTTCACAAGACAATTAAGCAAAGAGCCCAATCTGGCCATGCAATTTTATTTTTCATATTTTTTTTTTTTCATTTCTTCCAAGCATCGAAGACACTTTAAAATACATACTCTAATTTTTTTTTTTTTTTTTTCATTTTCCAGAATACACAAATAAATTTATAAAAATTTATTTTAATCAATTTCCTTTAGTTTTACACACTATAAAACCATAGAAAATTATTTTCACTTATTTTTTTAATTGGCAAAGAGCTCCAATTCCGTCAGATTTTTTTTTTCATATATATATTTTTTTTCATTTCTTCCATTTTTATCGAAGACAATTAAAATACATACTCTAATTTTTTTTTTCATTTTCCAGAATACACAAATAAATTTATAAAAATTTATTTTAATCAATTTTCTTCAGTTTTACACACTATAAAACCTTAGAAAATTATTTTCTTCACCTCAATTTTTTTTTTTCATTTAAATTTGGACATTTTCTCTAAAATCTCCTCAAAACCTCTCTTGATCCAAATACTAAACCTAGTGTTGTTCAACCTAAAATTTATTAACATTTTAGTTTATTAATCCATTAAACCAAATGAATTTATTCAATTTTATCTTTATTTCCTCTTGTTCCGCTTTTACACCGTAAAATTCTCAAAATTTTTTTCCTATGTGCTATCTACTAAGCACACAAACCATACACAATACATGATCACACATCATTCATGTTATGCATATAACTTTAATAAATATAACCTTAATAGATTTATAAATGAGGTTAAATTGGCTTGTAAATTATTCGTTAAGATAACTTTTACCAACCTTGACATAGAAGTATTTGAACTATATATTGACTTTTAATTTTTTCTATCAAGGTTATTATCATATATGTCATTATTGCTTTATTTAGATGTTCTATTACAATATATTAATTTTATATTGACTTATAAATTCTCCTGTCAAAGTTGCATTATCATAAGTCATGAAATAATCAATATAATTCATATATGTCATTATTCTTTTAACTAAGTTTTATATGTCATAGTTACCCATTTAAATAAAAATTATTGACATATATTGCCTTATGTCAAGGTAATATATGTCAACAATGACCATTCTTCTTGTAGTGAGAAAGAAAAAGGAGAATGAGACACGTGGCTAGAGAAGAGAAAAGGAAAACAAATAAAGAAGGAAAAGAAAGAAAGGAAGGAGGAGGGGAGACGGAGAACAGACAGAGAGTGAGCGGAAAGAGAGAGAGAAAAAGGGAAAAAAAAGGTTTTCCACTTCTCTCTAAGATCTACGGAGATCAAGCCGTAGGTTTTTGTCGAAGCAAAAGGTAAAGTCGATCCATGCATCGAGAGCTACGCGTGGGTACCAAAATCTTGGAGTTTCATCAAACTCCACGAGGTAGGAAATTTTCCTACTTGGATTATTTTTAGCCTAAAGGTCATTTAATGGCATGGGCATTCTTCGGGGCAAAAAATGGCCGTGTGTTTTAGTCCCAAGATTTTTGGGATTGAATATTGGAAATTTTGGGATTAGTTCTGGGCAGTCTCGGACTATGTTGAGATTTGGTTTTAATCCCAGGACCGATGTCTTCGGGTTTTGTTGAGTTTTTCGGTATCACAGTAATTTGTTGATGAATGGAACCAAAAATGGTTCATGGCCGTGAAGGGACCGAGAGGTGCCTTGTTTATGTGGGTCCGAGATTTGGGTCATTTTGTGTGTTATTGCTGAAAAAAAAAATAACTTGCTTTTGTGTGTAAAAATCATGTTAATATATACTTGCTTGATGTATTAACATGGAAATTGTGATGGATGGAAATTATATGTAGAAAATATAATTATCTGAAATTTATCAATGTTGCATGTAGCTCTTATTGTGTATGTAATATTTATTACAGCATGAAATGACATAATTGTACTTCATATGCACTAGAATATCACAATAAGTCGGGTGTATGTGCATGGTATTGGTTATTCACCATTCTTGTGAATGTAGTGAGCTCAAAATTAGACAACATCTAAAATTGAGACTCACGGTGCATAAAATAACAATAATAAATTCCTCGTGCTCAGCTAAGCAAGACGCGATCCCCTGTGTGGTGAAAGACCCAAATTTTATTCTGGTCGATATATGTATCTAATGATAAAAGAAGAAAGTGTCGTAAGGCATGCGGCTTCCACGGTGAGACCCGGGAAATTTCCATGCACCAAACAAACACACGGATTGGATAAATTAAAATGAATATCGAGTGGTTGTCCAGACGGTTGTTACCGGGTTAACACCACGACCGGTTTTCACACTTGGCATTTGCATGTGTGACGGAGTCGGTCAGAATTCGGCCAGGCATGAGGAGTCTCATCTCATGCATGACATGAAATATTTCATATAGGATTGCATTTTTTGAATGGAATGTGGTTAGATGTATGTATGCCATTGCATGTGCATTTAGGCGAGGAGTATCTCTTGTGGGAGAATTTTTCTACTGAGCATTGCTCACCCAGTTGTGGGACCCCCTTTCAGGTACAGGGGGTGTATAGGGAGACGACGCTCCGACAAGGCCGTGATTATGAAGGAGGCCGATGTGTGGCCTTGATATTTCCTTTGTAAAAAAAGTATTTTGTATAAAAGAATTGTAACTAAATTCTACGCCTTATGATGCTAACTCCCATTTAATGAAAAATCGAGGTGATCCTATGGGTCAAGCTTAGTATGCACAAATTATTGGGAGTCTGATGCATTTGATGAACTTTTCTAGACCAAACACAACATATGCAGTGTGTAGATTAAGTAGATATACACATAATCCCAATAATGATCACTGGAGTGCATTAGCTAGATTAATGAATTACTTAAGGGGTACCATGAACTTTGGTATCCTATATAGTGGATAGTGGATTTCCCGCTGTGTTGGAATGATATAGCGATGTCAATCGGATCTCTGGTCTCAAAATGAGATAAAATCCATGCTATGTCTCATTGGGAGGTAGGCCGTTGTTTGGGGAAATCATCTAAACAAACTCTCATTGCTACTTCTACCATGGAGTCAGAGTTAATAGCTCTTGAATCTGTAGGTAAAGAAGCTGAGTGGTTAAGGAACTTCCGATCAGGAATTCCTTTAGGAATGCAGTTGACACCTTTGGTCTCTATGCATTGTGATTGCCAAGCAGCAATATCGATCGCAAAGAATAAAGCATTAAATGGAAAAATAGACATATTTGTCTAAGACATGAGGTTGTGAAACAACTATTGATAGATGAAATTATTTCCATTGACTATGTAAAGTCAGAAGTGGGTTTGGCCGATCCTCTGACTAAACCTATGGGAAGAAAATTAATTTTGGAAACATCGAGTGGAATGGGACTTAAGCCAATTAAAGATTAACAATGATGGGAACCTAACCTTTGTGATTGAAGATCCTATGAAGAAGGTCATATAGGTAATAACTAGTTACTTGCTAATCCTGCTAGCACCAACAAAATTGTGACTTCCTATGGTGTGGTTATGGTGCTAGAATGCATAATTTGGTATGATTATATTAATTTTAATGATTTACATCCCCATGGTGGTACATATAAATGCGTTGTGTAATTTGATGAAATCACCTATGTATCGCAGGGAGGGGCGCTCCCATGAAATGGTATGGCAAAATCTCTATAAATTATGAAATAATCAGCACGCTACATGGTCTAAACCACACAATGGCGTTTGAACAACAAGAATCGTGATGTATGATGTTGATGATAAGGTCCCTAATTTACTAACAAGAGTACTGTTCATAGAAGGTTGCATTCACTACTCAAGAATTTCAATCTTATTTTATCTATGTTTAATCTATAGTTCATTGAATACCAAATTTAAGGCACTTACACCTTCTTCCATATTCCAAACGAAGTGTTTTTTAAATACAAATTTTTTTGTTAAATGCAACCATCTTTTTGAAAAATGTGGGAGATTGTTAGTAAACAATAGTTTTCAAAAGGTTTTATCCCACATGGAAAAAGGACGGGTCTTTAATGGGTTTATATACTAAAACTTAATTATGAGATTGTACATGACTTGAGAAAATGGGAGCCCTCGTGCGTACAAGAAATGGGACGAAAGCCTGATTTAAGTGCAAATCGATGGATTTGTCCCCCTTGTGTGTGAATAAACCCGGGACAAATTTGGTTTTGCTCTAAATCAATTTTGTTTTTGTAAGCCTAAATAAAACCCTTAGTTTTGGAGTATTTAAAATCAAAACGGTCCAAAGTCATAAAAACCTAGTAAATACAAAGCCGTTTGATTTTGAATTTAAATTCTAATAATTAAATGTGCATTTAATCCATAACGTTTTTTAATTATTACAATTAATTTTTCATTTAATTCGTAACGTTTAACATTAATTATTACAATTAATTTTTCAATTTCAAATAAAACTGTGTATCATGTGTTTTAAATAAAAATTTAAAATTTAAAAGATAAATTTACCTTTTGAATTTTAAAAGAAAAAAATGTATCTTCTCTTTTTGTCTTTTTTTTTTCTTTTAAAAATATTTAAAAAAAATTGGATGTAGAAATATAAAACAAAAAGAAGAAAAAAAAAGTTACATAGAAAGAAAACACTGAGTGAAAAAGACGATGGTTGTCTTTAGGAAAAAGAATAATTGTGTGAACATCCTTGGAAACCCGAAAGATGTCCACTCGTTTTGTTCATTGGAGAATAATGAGAAAGATCAATGGTATTTCATAGGAATACTCATAGGTACTTTGAAAAATCTTTGGTAGTATATTCAGACAAAGGAGCTACATGTTGAAAACTCTTGTGGAATACTCAAAACAAAGGAACAAATTTAAAATACCATGTTTGTTTTATTTCTCTCTTTTGATAATGATACTGAAAATTTGTATTTATTTTAAATTAGAAATAAATATGATTCTCAATACATACGTTTTGATATGCATATGACTTCTTCTGTATTCTGATAAATTGGTTTGAAACCAACAAAAGCGTGCCATGCCAGATGATAATGCATTACTTTTTCTTCGGGTGAACAACAATCATACTTTACCGGATGTAATAGTTCTACAGAATGTGGGATTGCTTTCCTTCAGGTGATGAAGATCAACTACTGCAATTTTCTCAAACCACTCAGACGTACAACCTTCTTTAAGCTCTAGAAACATTCAGCTCCAGCACAAATAGCAGTCTTCATATTCTAGCTTGGTAGGGTAATATGGTTTTGTCTCTTAAAAAGAGAGAATGTTACAATGCAAAATAAGGCCCTGTTTAGTAGGTAGAAAATTTTCTGTTTTCTCTATTCAAACTTTTCGAAAACAAGGAAAACACGTTTAGTTACGAGAATTAGACAAAAACAAAATTTGAAAACAAAGAAAATGAATTACTATTTTCAACATTTTATATGGTGTACGAAAACTACTTTTATCGTTTTCCTGTTTTCGACCAAATCGAATACAAGGGATTTTATTTTCAACATTTTATAACTTCATTTTCAAGAAATGAATTTTTACAAAACGGATTTTCTTATTCTTTATTTTCAATCAAATTCAAGTACGAAACGTATTTTCTAAAAATGAAAACTAAATATTAGAATACATTGAAAATTTTCATATTCTGATTTTTGGATAGAGTTGAAAATTTTCGTGAACTAAACAGGGCCTAAAGGACCTTATGTTTAAAATGAAGGAGCTCAACCATTAGGCTGAGAGCTATTTTGTGTTGAAATTCTACCCTTTAAATAATATATCCGAGTTTCATTTGTTTGCTTTTAAAGTTGATCTCTCTCATTCCGCCTTTCAATAAATCTTATTTTCATTATTACTTTTTTTTTTCTTTATTTCTTCAAATATATATTTTTTCTTTCAAACTTTAATTGTGCTGTTTTCAAAACTTTCTTTTTATTTTATTTAATTGACAAAAAATGACTTTCTTGTTTTTTTAAAATAACATGATTAGTTCCATGGTTCCAAATAAAAATGGAAATTTATGGAAATAATTCATTAACAAATAAAATGTGCTTGATTCTCTTTATTGATCACTAACCTTGATTAGTTGTTGGCTAATTCCTTGTTGCTAGAATGTGAACAATAAGGGTTCTTATACTTGTTAATATGCACTCATCTTTGTTTCATAAAATCACTTCCACTTGTTCATTTAGGTATACCTTTCTCATTATATTTTTTGTATCGTTTATGTTTTATGACCTACTTTGCTCGGTAACTATAGATTATGTAAAACTTGGGTAAATTTGAATTTATCAAAAAAATGGCAAAACAGTAAATTACTGCTAGTGTACAAGTTGCAAAATTGGAATTTCTCTAGATTTCGGATGAAAAAACGGACCTCACCATTGGATTTATCTCATGAAATCTAGTTACCTGGACGAATTTCATTAAATTCCAAGACAGTCGGATTTTCACGATTTTCGGGGTGTCGGGTGCCTGGTGTCCCCAAAAACGGAATTTTTGGGAAACAGAATCTCAAAAGTGGAAATAAATTAAGTAAAGTTCGGGGCAGAAAAGGACCCGGACTAGTAGCGAACACGTGGTGCAATGTGGGCCAAGTCTTTAAGACTTAAGTCAAAGGTATAAAATCAGATTGGAGGGGGAAAAGAGCAGATTTTCTGTTGGGAAAAAAAACCATAGAGAGAGAGGGAGAGAAAAGAAAGAAATTCAAACTTCGTTCTTCGATCTATGGAGTTCTGTCGGTCGGAATTCGTCGGGCCAAGAACGAAAGTTCATCTACTCGACGAGGGCTATGCGTGGTACCGAAAACAAGGGATTTCGCAGAGGATTCAAGCAAGGAGTTTGGGAAATCAAGAGCCTGGTTTAGGGAAGTGTCCACTAGACTTCCTAGAGTTTTTCTACACCCAAGAAGTGTGGATTCTTCCTACTTTCGTTTATTTCTCCGCCTAAGGGTCAAGCTGGCTGTGTTTTTTTTTTTTGCCCTAAGGGTTGTTTGTTAAGTCGCTTCCTAAGGGGCTGTTCTGTCATGAGCCATCTCTATGGGTCAAGCTTAAAAAAAATTTTAGGCCAAGGGAATGCTGCCCTATTTTGACCTTATGAAATGTCCAGATTTAGGGACTGACTTTCAGTTGGAAAAAGAGGGAATTTGGACCAGTGTCCTTCATGGACATTGTACCTGCAATTGTGAACTTGATGTTAGACTTTTGAATCACCCAAATTGGACCTCTATAGCCTGGTTATGGTCTATTCGGGATCGCCATAGTCGCCCTATTTCGACTCCCATACGTCTGCGTATTTTGGGACTGATTTTCGGTTGGGAAAACGAGGGGAATTTGGACTAGTGTTCTTCATGGAAATTATAGTTGCATCTGTAAACTTGATGTAGGCTTTTGAATCACCAAAATTAGAACTCTATAGCTCAAGTTATGGTCCATTTTCCGGGATTGCCATAGGCTGCCCTATTTTAACCCTATGAAACATCCAGATTTTAGGACTGATTTTTGGTTGGAAAAAGAGGAAATTTGGCCTAGTTTATTTCATGGAAATTGTAGCTGCAATTTTAAAATTGATGTAGGTTTTTGAATTACCCAAATTGACTCCTCTGAGAGCTCAGTTATGGTCCATTTTCTGTGATCAAAGGCTGGTGCCAATTCCTATTTTGACCATACACACTGTCTAGATTTTGAGACTAATTTTTGGTAGGGAAAAAGAGGAAATTTGGACTAGTGTTCTTCCTGAAAATCATAGCTGCATATGTACACTTGATGTAGGTTTTTGAATCACCCAAATTGGACCTCTATAGCTCAAGTTATGGTTCATTTCCCTGGACTGCTACAACTTAGGTTGTTTAATGGTTTATGTCCGCATTTTGGGATCAAGTAGGGACTAGTTTCTGAACTGAGTTCAAAACTATCCTGTGGTCTATTATGGCTTGTTGTGTGGAATGTTTTGTGGGCATCTGTATGCCACAATTGGTCTTGAGGATCAAATTGTCATTGCTTGATTTTGAATGACATGTTTGGCGGTAATTGATTGGAGGTCAATATGTGTGTCCTAATGTATTGACATGTGATGAGTTTGTGTATGGACATGGCCATTACATGGCTTGTTTGTAGGCTATTTGTGGACATGTTATGTCACAATTTGGCTTAGAGGATAAAGTATGTCATTGCTTGATTGGTGATGACTTGTTGATGTATATGTGTGTGCAAATATATTGACATGAAATGTGATAATTTGAAATTTTATGTTGATTGATATAATCAGTCTATGATGCATGGAAAAAGGATATACATGAGCAGAATTGTCCATATAGCATCATCATATATGTGATATTACGAGAAGTAATGAAATGGCATATCAGACAGGCTATGCATTCGACATTGTGGCTGAATGGTGAGTGCATGGTGTTATAATCAACACTGCGCTTGGTGTTTGATTGAGTGGACTCCAGACGTGGGACAAATGTCTAATGTATGTACGGTTGTATACACATGAAAATGAAAAATATGTGTCAGTCATAGCAAAGTAGGGAGGTAGATACTCCCTCGGTGAAAGCTTGGTAAGTATTTTGGCTATACATATGTGTCAAACTGAAAGCCCGTGAAAGTGCAGGAAGGCGCATGGCCTCATGTGAAAGACCCCTAAAAATTTCATCCGGTAAAACATTGCCGCTGTTTTTGGCCATAAATGATCGATGTAACATCCAAAATTTTGGTTTGAAAACAAATGCAATTTTTTTTGTAAAATTTACTCATTGATGTAATCCATAAATGATGGATTTTATCACATGGGTTTTGCATTGTGTGATAGAGCTCAGAAGGACTTGGGTGATGGAAGCTTCCATAAGGACCCTGGTATGGTCTATGGTTGAGTCTCATCTCATCTCATGGCATGTAGAATTCCAACCTAGGATTGCATAATCTTTTTTAGAATGTGTGAATCGTGGAAACACACTACACACTAAGTGGGAGTAGCCCTTGTAGGAAGTTTACTCTACTAGGTGTGGCTCACCCTATATGGGAAACATTTCAAGTGCAGGACAGACACCGGTGGACAGAGCTTATTCGAGGCCGCAATTGTGAAGAAGGCCGACATGTACGTAGCCTTGTTACCATTTTGTAAAATATTTTGGAATAATCTTGTTCTAATGTGTAATATTTGTAAGAGTGTTGTAATCAAACTCTTATGAATTGTTTAAAATATAATTTTGTATGTTTTAAATGAACATGGATAAATGGACCCTATGTGGTCATTTTTTTACTCATAAGTGGACTCGGTGAGGTCGTTGTATTATATTAAACCTCGGATGGGCCATGTTACTATGTTTTGTACATGTTTGATTTTGGATAGAGTTCCCCGTACAAAGGAGACTCCGATTTTTTTTTAAATTATGGGTCCCGATAAAGGGGACACAACAGTGTGGTATCTGGTTACTCGACATCCACAGGGTTTTTTACGGGTTGACGATTGGTCAACGAACCCCCTGGTTTTAGGGCGTCACAGCTTGGTATCAAAGCTTAGGTACACGAGTAGGGCTTGAGGGGCATGGGCCTAGGCCAGGACAATTATGATGCATCTACCAATGTCACAACTTGGTATTAGAGCTTAGGTTTACGAACACCTAGGGCTTGGTGGGCATGGTCTAGGACATGCAGTTATAGTACAAAGCCTAGGTTTATAATTACCTTGTGCTTGATAGATCTGGTACCAGCTTCATAGCTTCGTGTCAGAGCGTAGGTATGTGATTACCTAGGACTTAAAGGGCATGGGTTTAGACCAATGCATTAATTGTGCATTTCATGTTTTGTATTGCGTGATTGTGTGATACATATTGCGTGAATTATATACATGGTAGAATGTATATAGGAAAATATGAACACTAGGGTTAGAAAACATAACCTTAGAGGTTCAAGAAAATAGTGAAGGGAAAAGTTCGGAGTGTTAAGGTCTATTAGTAGTTGGCACATGCACTACTAGTTAGATAAGGAGAGGGATCTCAAGGTTCATATAGATCACCTCACTAGGATAAGGCTAGCTGCTTCCAGCTAGAGGGTAAATCCCTAATATGGTGGGATTGGGTCAAAGCCTCACGAAACTTGGAGGCAATGACATGGGAAGAGTTATGTGAGCTCTTCATGGGCAAGTAATTCCCGGTGCCTGCATGGCACTTAAAATCTTGGGAGTTCCTAAAGTTGAAACAAGGAACGATGATAGTGCTAGAGCATGTGGCTAAGTTCACCGAGTTAGCTCGTTTTGAAGATGATTATGTGGCCACCGACATGGCCAAAGTGAGGAAATTTGAGGATGGTCTGAAACTGTCTATCCGAGGTAAAATTGTGGGACATCTTCTATACGACATGGACTTGATGCTCAAGATAGCTTTGGCCATTAAGAGAGAAGTGGATGACGCACGGAGCATTCGAGACTCGGGTGCTAGTGATAAGAGGAAGGGGAATTGACTTTCTTCTTTTAGCTCTGGAAAGAAGTAGAGGACTTTTACTTTGCAACGGGTTTAGGGATAGGGTCACAGCTATCAAGGCCAAGGCCAGGATCGATCGTTGCAAGGTGGGAGACACTTTAGGACTCTTAGTCAGCTAGGACAAGGGACATGTTACCATCAAGCACCAGTCAGACAATGGTATTGGATTATCTCGTAGAGGCAGGATCCCAAAGCGGCGGGACACCTTAGTCCTTAATCATCATCAATGGGATATGCACAGACACAATTTGTTTCTCCTTACCCTAGCATGGGCCAGGGGAACCATTATCAATCCCATGGTCCCTGCATACACTTATTACTTGCATGTGATAAAGCAAAGGTGGGCTGTGGTACGGGTCAAGGTTAAGGACAAGGCTCACAGGCCGGGACTTTGGGGACCCAAGGGCGTGTCTATGCCATTACATCTCAAACTGATCTTGCAGATCAGTTGGTTATTTAGGGTACCTTTCTACTCTTTCACTTACGGTTAAGAGTATTGTTTGATTCTCAAAATTTTACCCATTCATTGTCAGATCTGGTGTGAAAATTCTTGGTCAGAGGTTGAAACCTTGGAAAAGTCACATGTGAGCCCTCCCTCAGGAACAAGGATGAGTGTTGATTAGATATGTCGATTGTGAGCGGAGGATCTCAGGATTCTTCTCACTGTACTTAAGGGTCGTGTAAGTATGTCGGAGTTTGATGTCATCCTTGGGATGGACTGGTTGATGGCACACTGAATCGTCATAGATTGTGATCGCAAGAGAGTTACCTCCTACACATCCAACGGTAATTGTTTATGTTTCAGGGGGATAAGCACGATGCTTTACCCTTGGCCGTACTTCAATCAGTAAAATGAGTAGCTTGATGTTGGCCAGTAAGCTCATTTGTAAGACGGCGTAGACAAGAGCTGAGTCTAATACCGGGTGGTCATGAGTACGAGGATGTTTTTCTGGATGAACTATCAGGATTACCTTCGTATAGGGATGGACTTCACTATCAAGTTGGCACTCCCCGCACATCATTTCTATGATAACGCATATAATGGCACCCTACGCTAGGAACTAAAGGTCCAATCAAGAAGAATTGGTCGGACAAGGGTTTTATTAGACCAAGCACTTCACCTTGGGGCACTTCGGTTCTATTTTCCAAGAAGAAGGACAAGACCCTTCGGCTGTGTATAGATTATCGATAGTTAAAAAGGGCTACTATCAAGAATAAGTATCCTTTGCCAAGGATTGATGATTTATGTGATCGATTGAGAGGGGCACGAGTTCACTCCACTACGCATCTCTCAGATCGGTTATCATCAAAGAGAGATAGGAGTCAAACATCTCTAAGACAATGCTAGGACGCCGCATGTACTTTGAGTTTGATAAGATGCCATTTGATTGACGCCGAATGCCTCATTGGCATTCATGGATCTGTATGCATAGGGTGTTCGACCCTCACCTAGATCTATTTGTGGTTCGTGGATCCATACTTTCTCTACTCCAAGTCTGAGGAGGACACAAGATCATTTTGAGGATCACTTCCATGTTGAGATAACATTAGTTTGTATGCCAAATTTAGTAAGTGGAATTTTAGTTTTTATTAAGGTGAGATTCTTCACGTGGTGATTTTGGGCTTGGGGTATTTGATTACTACCCAAATAGTGATGTTTTACACTTCCATTACTATGGGGTTTGAGCACTTTTTATGTGACATTGCTTCCACTAACCCAGTTGGTATGTTAAGACCTTGAAATGCTACCGATTAAATGTTATGGCAAGTTTTGTTGTTTTCGGAGTATGCTATTTATACCATAGATAAAGGATTCCAGCTTCCGCTACGAAGAACCAATTGGAATAAGAGCAAAAAAAAAGGCGTAACTACACAATACAGATGCAAAGAGCCCCTAGAAATTTAGCAGGGTTGCAAATTCGCAACCCTACAAAATTTCAACCTCATAAATTTCGCAGGGCTGCGAACTCGCTAGGTCGTGAATTTTTGCAAGGCTACGACAATTTATTTGTTGAATTTGCGGTATGAATTTATGGCAGTTGCAAAATATTACGGGGTTATGAATTTTCGCAGCCTGCGAAATTTCCCTGCCCTGCGAAAGTTTCTTGTCACTATTGACTTGTCTTGCTGCTTTTGACTTTTTGACTTTTTTGTTTCTTCCCATTTTGTCCCTATGTAATAGTATTCAACTTTGTTTAGTTTGGTAATTTGTATTTACAGTATGGCATATATTCCAGAGACAAGACTTTGTAATCATTCATTCATCGAAATTGGGAAAGCTTCTTGGAGAAGCCTCGTTTCGTTTTTTCTCGTTAGCATTTTCTTTCACATTCCTTCATTTTCTCACTAGCCAAACACCCTCTGAGGATGACAACTCAGAGGATGAGTGGCTAGAAACCCTTTCTGCTTGAAGTAGAAGACCACTGGGTGAGGGATGCTGAGGCAGGTTGAGGGGTTCCCTATTTTCCTCGCAGGTATTCACTGCCATTACTGTTCTCCCTTTTTAAATTTAGGTTTTGATCCCTTCAAGTCCCCTTGAATGGTTATTATTTGGTAAGATTTTGGGCTCATTGGATGCTTAATGTTAGATCTAGTGATGTTCATTAGTTATCATTTATGAGCCATTGGAATGTGAGTCAAGGTAACTTGTGTTTTAACGATTGAGAGCATTAATGGCTAGTGGATGCCGTTTTTTTAAATATGTTTAAAGAGGGGTAGTTTTATAGCTAAATGAAGATCCGGTTTGGGAGATAACTATAGGTCATCCTCCCTGACCGCGAGAAAAAGACCTAAAGCCTCATTTTTAGGAACCTAACCTTGGTGACTGGCACACTTGAGATTTCTATTTTACATTTTAACTCATTTTATTTTCAGATTTCAACCATTACAACCCACTGTTTTTATCAAATCCCAAGATCCAAAGAGAAATCACCAGTGTAAAACCTCAGTAGTAGTCATTTCTACGAAAAAAAACCCATCCCCGTGTTTGATCCTAGAGCCACTATACTGTAGTAGTATTAGGTATAAATTTTTTTGATTTAGGATACCCCACAGGCAACGAATCAAATGGCGCTGTTGCCGGGGATGGTGCCTTAGTGCAAATGACAGTTGCTGAACACTTGTGATCCTCATCACAAGTTTTGGTGAATTTCTTTTATATTTTCATTCTATCTAGCAGTTCACTGCTAGGTCACTTGACATTCATTATACTCTTCATACTTTGATTTTTTATTTTTTAAAATTTTATTTTATTTTATTTTTATCCTTAGCTAACACTAACCCTTATTGGTAGAGTTTTCTTTGTTTCTTGTTGGTGTTGTCCTATTTTTCATGTAGGGGTTTATGTTCCAGTGGACTAGGAATACAAAAGGCAGATTAGTGAAAACCAGTGTTCCGGGGAATCAGATTATTGAAGTGAACCTGGTGATCGATGGAACCTCCACGTAGCGGCGAGAATCAGCGGTGAGAGGAACCTCAATGCATTTAGGTCCATGAGGACCACATACCCTCACGAATGAGTGCACCCTCACAGTTGTGCCTTTAGCGTGGACATGGTTGTTAGACCTTATCTTGTGCCCTTTGCTTCCCCTTTTCCATGGTCTGGAGAGTGAGAACCCCTATACACATATCAGGGAATTTGAAGAGGTTTGCAACACCTTCAAGGAGGATGTCACCACTTTAGACTTAATGAGGCTGAAGCTTTTTCCTTTGACATTGAAGGATAAAGCCAAGATTTGGCTCACTCCCTGAGGCCAAGGACCATTCGGAACTGGATCAAGATGCAGGCAGAGTTCTTAAAGAAATTCTTTTCCACCCACAGAACAAACAGTTTGAAGAGGAAAATCTCCACCTTCTTAGCTAACGAAAATGAAAAATTCTATGAATGCTGGGAAGGATACATGGAAGCACTCAATGCTTGTCCTCACCATAGGTTTGACACTTGGCAGCTAGTCAGTGACTTTTATGATGGGATTTCTCCTTCCATGAAGCAATTGCTGGAGACTAAGTGTGAAGGAGACTTCTTGAGCAAAAATCCAGAGGAAGCTTTGGATTTCCTAGGGTATGTAGCTGAAGCTTCAAAAGGTTGGGATGAGCTTACCCCAAGGGAAATGGAAAGAATGAGACCTCAACCCAGTACAAGGGGTGGCATGTATTCCTTTCCGGAGGACTTGGACATGAAGGCCAAACTTTCAACCTTGACAAGAACTGGAAATGAGAAAACAGCATAAGGTGCAAGCAATGATTGAGACTCCTATGCCAAGCAAGCCATGCTTCATTTGTCAGTCAACTGAGCATGTGGGAGAACGGTCATCCCACAATTCGGTATTAAGAGATGTTTCTTGATCAAGCAATTTCGTTGGTCATCTGGTACTCGACTAATGCACCTTATAGCAATACACACAACTACAATTAGAGGAACTACCCAAATCTCATGGAAACCAAAGCCTCCTGATATACCCTACACGACACACAAATCAACATCTCCAGTTGAGCAAGCAATACTGAACTTGAGTAAGGTGGTGGGTAACTTTGTGGAAGAGCAGAAAGCCATCAATACTCAGTTGAATCATAAAATTGATACTGTGGAAAGCACTGTGAACAAGAGAATAGATGGGTTCCAGAATGAAATAGCCCAAAAATTTGATAACCTGTAGTATTCCATCTCAAGACTCACCAATCAACATAAGTGTAGGAAAAAGGCAAATTTCCTTTAGAAACCCAGCAGAATCCCAAGGGAATCCACCAGGTAGCTAGTGTCAGTGAAGCTGCTCCTAAAATGGATGAGGTGAAAGCCATTATCACTCTGAGAAGTGGTAAAGAAGTTGATCAACCAATACCTAAACCACTGGATGCAACCAAAGAACAACAAGATGAGGAGCCGAAACAGATAGTGATCAATGAAGACATGATGAAGAAGAGCATGCCTCCACCATTTCCTTAAGCACTAAGAGGCAAAAGGAGGGTGAACAACCCAACTGAAATTTTTGAAGTGCTGAGGCAGGTGAAAGTCAATATCCCTCTTCTAGATATGATCAAGCAGGTTCCAGCATATGCCAAGTTTCTCAAAGACTTGTGTACTGTAAAGAAATGACTGAATGTGAATAAAACAACTTTCTTGACAGAACAGGTGAGCTCCATCATCTAATGCAAGACCTTAGTGAAATATAAAGATCCAGGATCTCCTACCATTTTAGTGAACATTAGGGGAGCTTGTGTAGAAAGGGCATTATTAGATTTGGGGGCCAGTGTCAATTTGTTACCTTACTTAGTCTACAAGCAGTTAGGGCTAGGAGAGTTGAAGCCCACTACCATCACCTTGTCTTTAATGAATAGATCAGTAAAAATTCCAAAAGGGGTAGTTGAAGATGTTTTGGTGAAGGTGGATAAGTTCTATTATCCTGTGGACTTTGTTGTTCTCGATACCGAGCCAATGGCTACAGGAGCCAATTATGTGCCCATCATACTTGGGAGGCCATTCTTGGCTACCTCAAATGCTAGCATCAACTGCCGAAATGGAGTCATGCAACTTACGTTTGGCAACATGACACTGGAGCTCAACATTTTTCACTTAAGAAGCAAGCACGAACCATCAGAGGAACAAGAACTAGAGGAAGTTTGCTTGATTGGCACAAGTGAGGGAGAACACTATGCTCAGAAACTGCAAGAGGAGCTGATGGAGAGTATAGAGGAGTTTGATGAAGAATTATTTGCCCTAGTCACTCCTCTAGCACCACCAATTCCTCCAGCACCCCCAGACAACACCTAAAGAATTGGGTTGGGTGGACCCAATCTCCCATGAGATTGCAGAGTCCATATCTTTTTGTTTGATCTTTTATTTTATTTTATTTTATTTTGATTTATTTAATTTTTCATGGCCTATTTTTGCAGGTTTGTGCTTAATTTCTGCAACATGGGAGGTCAAGAGCAAAACCCATAAAATTTTGCAAGGGTTGCGAAATTTCGCAACCCCTATGTAAATTCGCAGTTTCGCATAAATTTTGCCGGCTGCGAAATTTTGCAGGATCACTGTAACACTTTGTACTTTCTCAGCTTGCGAAATTTCGCAGCCCATTTTCACAGGATCATTGTAGCAGCAACTAAAAAAAAAAAAAAAAATCCTTTGTCTTTGAAAAAAAAAAAAAAAATCGCAATGCAAAATTTCACAGGCTCTACGAAATTTTGTAGGAATTTTCGCAGCTCCCTAAATTTCTACGCTCTTTGTTTCTTTTGGCCATAACTTTTTCATCCGAACTCCGTTTCAAGTGATCTTGGTATCATTGGAAATCTTATAGAGTGTAGAATCTAAAAATAGATAGAAAGAACACTTTTGAAATTATGATGAAGGTGTAATTTTAAATGCCATTTGGTCGCACAACCTCGTTCTTCTTCAACTTGATCATTTGAAGCGAATGGAGTGAATAAGGCCCTCTTGGAAGCTATTTTATCTTTTGATTTCCATTCTTGTAGCATGATCATATTTTGCACTGCTAATATTTTGGTTTAAAACTTTTCCTCTCTTTTGTTTCTTGTTTCATGTGGTTCCTCCTCTCCACAACTCGCTACATTTCTCCAAGGAGGTATCACTTCCTTCTTTAAATTTCCACTCTACACCCCATTGATGACAATGCGATATTTGGTTGGGGGGAGAATTAATGAAGGAAGTGGCTTTTTATGTTATAGTTATCTTTTTTGTTTCAAGTCCTTTTGTGTAGCTGAACGACTTGCTGGCAGTTAGTTTCTTTTACAAGTATAGTAATGCCTTTAGTTTCAACACATATTATAAAGTTTACAGTTTTTCATGTACAAAATTTTTTTGTAATGCCCAGCTTGCAGTATGAGAAATTGAAATTTTGTTCCAATGATTATTGATGTTAGAATGGTGTTATGCTTAGTTGAGTTGATAACCTGTTGAAATTCTTATTGTATTCAACCTTTTTTCTTCCACTTTGAACTAACCACACACTATGCACATTAGATTTCATTTATAGGCTAAAAAACTACCTTGCCTCCTAAGCCCTGCAAAAGTCCAACCTAGTACTTTTGACCATCTTTAATAGGTCGGGACCCCTGAATAAAAGACCAATGAATCTTTAAAAAAAAAGAAAATTTTACCTATGCACTCTGCAAATCGATACGATCCAAGATCTGAAAGTCTTTAAGCTTAGATGTCCTAAACCAATTGGTTGGGAATCACCGAATTTGTTGCTCGTTACATGGGTGGATAGGTGGAGTTTAGCAAATTGTAGGTGCTGGAGTTTCAAACTCATTAAAAGTCCGGGGTGAAACTTGAAGAGTTTGTGGTTGAGAGATCCTTATGACTTGATGCCCTAAACCTTAATTGGTTGGGAGTCATCGATGGACCCCTGCTACATGGACAATTGTGAATTAGATACCCTCAGCATTGCACCCCTACAACAAAAAAAGAGTTGTGGAATAAAAGTGGGTCCTGATCTATTGAGGTTGGTTGATGCGCTACAGGTATAAGCAAGAAATTTAGGTCGGGAAGGCTTGATTTGTGAGGACTATTTGAAAATTAATCAAGTTAACACTTAGGTTTTTGTGGGAGGTGTCAGGTTGGTTCTCTAGGAGTTGATACTGTTTTGATACTTGATTTTGCATAGCACACACTCTTCCTTAGATGGTCATTGGACAGGGCTTTGATAACTTGTGTTGCATGTTGGGTTTTATCTCTTCATTGATTTTGAAAACCATTTTTATGTAGATATATTTATGGCTAATCTTGCCTTTATTTGCTTACTTCTTCTTCCATTGCTAAGGGACTAACAATGTGTCGGTTGGGGGGAGTGATTACTACCTAAATAGTGCTATTTTACACTCTTATTACTATGGGTTTTGAGCACTTTTTGCGTAATAATCTTCCTAATAAACCCAGTTGGCATGTTAAGGACCTTGCAATGCCATTGATAAAATGTTATGGCAAGTTTTGTTGTTTTTACAGGCTATTTATACCATAGATAGGGATTCAGCTCAAGCATGAAGAAATCAATTGGAATAAGAGCATAAAAAGGTAGAACCATAAGCACAACAGAGAGATGCAGTAGCCCTTGGCAATTTCGCAAGGGTTGCAAATTTTCGCAGCGTGCGACATTGCCCTGCCTTGCAAAAGTTTCCTGCCACTATTGACTTGTCCTGCTGCTTTTGACTTTTTGACTTTTTTTGTCACTTTTTTGTTTCTCCCCATTTTGTCCCTATGTAATAGTAATTAGCTTTGTTTAGTTTGGTAATTTGTATTTGCAGCATGGCATATATGCCAGAGACAAGACTTTGTAATCATTCATTCATTGAAATTGGGAAAGCTTCTTGGAGAAGCCTCATTTCTTTTTTTCTCTCTAACATTTTCTTTTACTTTCCTTCATTTTCTCACAAGCCAAACACCCTTTGAGGATGATAACTTAGAGGATAAGTGGCTAGAAACCCTTCCTCCTTGAAGTAGAAGGCCACTAGGTGAGGAATCCTGAGGTAGGCTAAGGGGTTCCATGTTTTTCACTCAGGTATCCACTACCATTACTGTTCTCCCTTTTTAACTTTAGGTTTTGATCCCTTCGAGTCACCTTGAATGGTTATTATTTGGTAAGATTTTGGGCTCATGGGATGTAGCAATATTGATCAGTGATGTTCATTAGTTATCATTTATGAGCCATTGGAAGGTGAGTTAAGGTGACTTGTTTTAACGATTGAGAGCATTAATGTCCAGTGGATGCCATTTTTTAAAGATGTTTAAAGAGGGGTAGTTTTTATAGATAAATGAAGATCCGGTTTGGGAGATAACTATAGGTCATCCTCCCTAACGCGAGGACAAGAAACCCTCATTTGCCTTAGGAACCTAACCCTAGTGACCTAACACTTCAAGGATTTCTATTTTACATTTTAACTCATTTTATTTTCAGTTTTCAACCGTTACAACCAGTGTTTTTATCAAATCCCAAGATCCAAAGAGAAATCACCAGTGTAAAACCTAAGTATTAGTCATTTCTATGAAGAAAACCCATCCCTGTGGACGATCTTAGAGCCACTATACTGCAGTAGCAATGCTACAGTAATAGGAGGTATTAGGTATAAATTTTGTTGATTTAGGATACCCTACGAGCTACGAATCGTGTCAGAGTGGACCGAGGTTGAGCGGGTTATGAGTTGAGAGAAGGTAGAAGTCGATTCTTGAATGCGCGAGTTTCTTAAGTTGGTAGGGTACTATAGGAGGTTCATTGAGGACTTCTCTCAGTTAGCACCTATAACGAGATTGACCTGGAATGAGGTCATGTTTGAGTGGAATGACCTGTGTGAGAAGGCATCTAGGAATTGAAAAGAAGGCTTACTTCAGCTCCTATTGTGATAGTCCCGGAAAAGGGACAGAGGTACACAGTGTATTGTGATGCCTCCAAGGATGGACTGGGATGTGTTTTGATGCGGTCCGGGAGGGTTGTGGCTTATGGTTCTCTGCAGTTAAAGAACCATGAGTAGAGTTACCCCACGATTGATATGGAGTTGGCGGCCATTGTCCTTGCTTTGAAGATTTTGCACCACTACCTATGTGGTGAACAGTTCAAGGTGTTTTTAGACTATAAATGTCTGAAGTATATTTTCACATAGTGGGACCTCAACACGAGGCAACGCAGGTGGATGGAGTATCTAGAGGATTACAATTTCACTTTACATTACTACCCCGGTAAGGTAATTGTGATGGCTGATGCACTCAGTCGGAAGTCACGCGGAGTGTTGGCTGGTATGGCATCTCAGGAGTGGTAGATGATCGAGATTGTGGGATAGTTCGAATTGCAGTACATTGATCAAGCTCAGGGTACCTTGAGGAGCTTAATGGCTACGCCTTCCCTACTGAGCAGAGTGATTGAGTCCTAGGGACAAGACACAAAGATATTGTCCATCAAGGACCAGGTACAGATGGGTATAGGTGACGAAGGCTGGGCCATTCACACAGATGGTAGTCTTTGGTATAGGGGAAGAGTTGTGGTTCCCCAATTGGCCGATATGAGATAGAAGATCCTCAGGGAGTTCCATTGCTCTCATTTTGCTGTGCATCTAGGTGGCATGAAGATGTACCATGATCTTCGTCGCCAGTATTACTGGAGAAACACATTGGAGATTTCGTTCGATGATGCCTCACATGTTAGTAGGTAAAGGCTGAGCACCAGAGGCTAGTAGGGTTACTCCAGCCTTTGGAGGTAGTTGAGTAGAAGTGGAAACATGTCACGATGGACTTTGTGACTCACTTTCCATGGACATAGTGAGGGCATGATGCGATGTGGGTGATCATGGACCGGCTTACTAAGTCGGCGCACTTTCTAGCTCTGCGGATGACCTTCATATTGGAGGATTTTGGCGGGTTGTATATACAAACAGTTACATGGAGTGCCAGTATCCATAGTATCAGATTGGGATCCCGGGTTTACCTCTCATTTTTAGAAGAGTTTCCAGAAAGCCATGGAGACACAATTGATGATGAGCTTATCTTTTCATCCCTAGACGGATGGTCAATCAGAGAGGACTATCCAGACTTTGAAGGACATGCTAAGGGCATGAATCCTAGATTTTAAGGGTAGTTAGGAAGAGCATTTTCCCTTAGTGGAATTCACTTACAACAACATTTATTAGGCGAGGATACAGATGACACCCTATGAGGCACTCTATAGGAGGTCATGTTGATCTCCGGTTTGTTGGACGAAGGTGGGAGAGAGACCCTCCATGGGTCCGGATTTGGTTAGAGACACTTTTGAGAAGGTAGACTTGATACGGAAGCATCTTCTCATGGCTCAGAGTTGGCGGAAGAGCTATGCCGACAAACAGCAACGACCTCTAGAGTTTGAGGTGGGTGATCATGTCTTCTTGAAGGTAATGCCTAAGAGAGGAGTGGTTAGGTTTGGCAAGCGGGGAAAGCTATCGCCGAGGTATATTGGGCCCTTCGAGATACTTGAGATGGTGGGTATAGTTGCATATTGGTTGGCTTTATCGTCAAGTTTATCGGGTGTTCATGCGGTGTTCCATGTCTTCATGCTCCGGAAGTACACTTTAGATCTGACTTATATAGTGGATTGGGGCGAGTTTGTTGTTGATGCTGATGGGACCTTTGAGGAGGGACCAATGCGTATCATTGATAGTCGAGATCAAGTTTTACAAGGCAAGACTGTGAGGCTAGTAAAGGTGTTGTGGCAGCACTGAGGAGTGGAATAGGCAACATGGGAGCGTGAAGACACTATTCGTGCCAATTATCCCTTCTTGTTATAGGAAGAAGGTATGTTTTTAGTCATTGATACAAAATGACTATTGAATGTGCATGTGATTGTATGTGTGTGTATGTATAAATTTTGGGGACAAAATTCGTTTAAGGGGAGAAGAATGTAAAACCCGGATAAATTTGAATTTTTTTGAAAAATGACAAAATAGTCAATTGCCGTAGTGTACAAGTTGCAAAAAATTTTCCTAGATCTTGGATGACAAAACGGACCTTATCGTTGGATTCGTCTCATGAAATCTAGTTACCTAGACGAATTTTGTTAAATTCTGAGATAGTTGGATTTTCATGATTTTCGAGGTGTTGGGTCCTTAGTAGACCCCAAAAACAAGATTTTTGAGAAACAAAATCTTAAAAGTGGAAAATAAATTAAGTAAAGTTAATTTAAAATAAATTGAACTTGAATCAGGATGAAATAAATTATTTCAGGGCATAAATGGCCCCAGACCAGTCGCAAACACATGGCGCGATGTGGGTCAAGTCTTTAAGACTTAAGTTAAAGGTAGAAAATCAAATTGGAGGGGGGGAAAAGCAATTTTCAGTTGGGGAAAAAAAACCATAGAGAGAGGGGGAGAGAAAAGAAAGAAATTCAAACTTCTCTATTCGATCTACGGAGTTTTGTTGATCGAAATTCGTTAGGCTAAGAACGAAAGTTCATCTACTCGACGAGGGCTATGCATGGGTACTGAAAACACGGGATTACCATGAGGATTCAAGCAAGGAGTTCGGGAAATCAAAGGTTTCGGGTTTAGGAAGAGTTCACGGGACATCCTAGAGTTTCTTCTACGCTCCAACAGGTAGGGATTCTTCATGCTTTGGTTTATTTTCTGCTCTGAGGGCTGTTTGGTTTTTTTTTTTTTTTCCCCTAAGGGGTTGTTTGGTTGGGTTTTCTGCCCTAAGGATCTGTTTGGCAAAATTTTTGGGATGTGGGAATGCTGCCCTGTTTTGATCTTATGAAATGTCCAAATTTTGGGATTAATTGTTGGTTGGAAAAATAGGAATTTGGACTAGTGTCCTTCATGGAAATTGTAGCTGCAATTGTGAACTTGATGTTAGGCTTTTTAATCACCCAAATTGGACCTCTATAGATCAAGTTATGGTCCATTTTCATGGACTGCCATAGGCTGCCTTGTTTTGACCCTATTCACTGTCTAGATTTTGGGACTGATTTTCTGTTGGGAAAAAGAGGGAATTTGGACTAGTGTTTTGCATGGAAATTATAGCTGCATCTGTAAAATTGATGTAGGCTTTTAAAACTACGAATTGGACCCATGCTTTGATTTATGGTCCATTTTAAGGACGCCATAGGCTGCCACTGGTTTAACCTATGGATTCGTTTGGGACTGATTTTTGGTTGGAAAAAGAGGACATTTGGACTAGTGTCCTTGATGAAAATTGTAGTTGTAATTTTAAACTTGATGTAGGCTTTTGAATTACCCAAATTGGACCTCTATAGCTCAAGTTATGGTCCGTTTTCCGGGACTGCCATAGGCTGCCTTGTTTTGACCATACACACTGTCCAGATTTTGGGATTGATTTTCGGTTGGAAAAAAGAGGGAATTTGGACTAGTGTTCTTCATGAAAATCATATCTACATCTGTAAACTTGATGTAGGCTTTTGAATCACCCAAATTGGACCTCTATAACCTAAGTTATGGTTCATTTCCCGGGACTGTTACAGCTTAGGTTGTTTAATGGTTTGTGTCTAGATTTTAGGATTGTTAGGGGACTAGTTTCTGAACTGAGTTCGGAACTATCCTGTGGTCTATTTTGGCTTGACATGTGGAATTTTTTGTGGGCATCTCTATGCCACAACAGGTCTTGAGAATCAAGTTGTCATTGCTTGAGTTTGATTGAAATGCTTGGTTGTAATTGATTGGAGGTCAACATGTGTGTCATAATGTATTGACATGTGATGAGTTTGTGTATGGACATGGACATTGCATGGCTTGTTTATAGGCTATTTGTGGAAATGTCACTACTACAAAAATGTTTGTTTATGACGCTTCATACAATGACACTTGCAAAAAAAATGTCATTATCTAATTACGATTAAATGTACAATGACACTTAATTTAAAACGTCATTGTCTTGTTGAATTTTATATTGTGATGGCGCTCTTTGAGGGTTGTCATAGTTCAAAAGATGTTCTATTTAGCTATAAAATGACTTGTAGACTCAATCTTGATGCTTCTACAATGTCATAGAAAAAAAATATAAAATTTCTCTAAAACGTCATCATCTATAAATTATAAATAATGTTGTTTTCTTAAACATTAAAATCTAAAAACCCACCCTATCTTTGATATCCCATTTGGAGGATGTCCATGGGAGTAATTTTGGAGAAGAAATTTAAGATGTTTGTATATGATAGAGAGAGGATTATGCCCGAGTGATCGGGAATCGATTTGTTGGGAGAAGGCATGTCTTAGGGTTTAGGTGATGAGAAAAGCCCGAACTTTTTTGAAATTTTCCTCTTGCAATTGAAATTATGATGCTCAATTTCATGTCGCTTTCATAACAATGTCATTAGTTAGCCTAAAATGGGATACACCATGATGCTCTTAATATGGGTCATTGTCCAGCCTAATTTTCTTAATATTATGACACTTATTAGAAGCATCATGGTTCAATCATTATTTTTTGCTAATGCTTAGATACACCATGACACTTATTGAAAATGTCATTGTTTTATTATTGAAGCTTGACACTTTATTGTGAAGTGCTTATGGAGTTATGAAAATATGTTACTCCCCCCCGAACATTTTCTTTCTGAGAACTCGATAAATAAAGAATCGAGTAATAGTTTTTCCCACAATGTTTGCTGATTAATGGCTATCAAATGGTGAATTTCCGAACACTTACCCTAAGATACACAAAGCTGAGAACTTTTCACACTCTGGTTTTTCTCTCTCAGACGAGACGACAAACAGAGACAAGTAGGTTTAACATGAGAAGTAGGAGGTGATTACAGCGGTTCAAATCTAATCATTTTTTTTTTTCTTTCTATTCGTTTTTTCTCTGCAGCATGGGGCTTGCATTTGTTTTGCAACTCGAGAAAAAAGAAATGTGCCCAATCATGTGAATTATTTTTATTTTTATTTTTTACTTTTTTAAAAAATTTTGCTTCCGGATTTTAGGGTTTTTGTTTCTTTTATGGCCAAATTTGGATTTTTAGTGGTGGATTAACTGCTTTTGATGGTGGGTTCGTTCGATTGTGTAGCTATTCTTTAGACCCTAGCTCTAGATTTGTTTGTATGACGTAACCTTAATCTCGACACCACCCTCATCTTCACCTTCATCTACAATATCCTCATTGGCGCCCTCACGACTTTAGATGTCGGTCGACCCGTAAATCGATTGCGCGGTGGCGATATCAAGTGGAGTCTCGAGCATCGGATATTGGAAATCATTGCTACGGAATCTGCACTTTCGGGGTTTTGTTTTCTTCTAGGTGTTCTTGAATTGATGGAGATTTTGTATAGGCTTATTCCTTTCTTTGGTTGTGAGAGGGTTCGACTCTCCACGGGGTTGCCTTTGCTATATTCTTTATGAAGTATATTAAGAAAGAGTAGAATTTTTCTAAGGGAAAATATAGTGGGGAGAGGCATTGGGTTGGGCTGGATGGATTGTTGCTGGCTTTTGTTTGTGCTTGTTTTATAGTGGTTGTGAATGGAGTAGGGGAAGAAAAAAGAGGATGAGGGAATGATGATGATGATTGAGTGTATTTGTTTGGCTTTTTGTATTTGTCAATTCAGTGTATGCTTGTTCTAAGGCCATCTCACTCTCTTGTTTGTTGGGTTTCAGATATAAATATCAGAATGTCACAATCAAAATTGTTCGTAGAGGAGAGACCCCAGAGGAGATCATCAAGAAAGAAGCATGATTCGCATGAGAGGTCTGATGATGGCGAGAGTTGAGCAAAAGTCGGTAAGGTTGTTCCATTTGAGATCCTGCGGTATCTCTCATGCAGATCTAGTATCTGAGAATGAATATCACATTGTTTTTTAACCTTCAAGCAATTTTTGAATTGACACAGAACCCGTCTTTCATTTGAACATATTTTTTTTTTTTTCCAGAGTTGTGTCGACTTTCTTTCTCTGGATTAGATTTTGTACAACACTTTGTGTAACTTGAGAAGGATTTTTCATCCTTTGTTACCATTAATTTCATAGCAATGAACTTTTCAATTCTACCTTTGGACCTTCCTTTGTCTCTATTGGCTAACATTTGGCTATGATAAGTTATTTTAGATCCTTTGACTAAAGTTGAATAAATCGATCTTTTGGACATAACAGATACTTTTAATTGAACTTGGATTCTTCTGTTATGTGTATAATTCTTTGTTTGATAAGGTAGTTTGTTCAATAGGTGGATAGAAGCAAATCATAGAATTAAACTGAATACACAGTTGGCAATTTGATTCCTTACTCCTTGATATTCTCCTCATATTTCTCGTAATTTCTCATATTTAGAAGTTTTTGTTTGTAATTTTTATCATGATCTCAAATAATTATAAGTTTAGTGGTATAGATAAATTAATGCATAGTTAATCAAATAGAAAGAATTTTCTTAAAACTCAAAAAAAAAAAAAAAAGTTAAAGGGTATAAAGAATGTGAAAAGACTGAAAACACTGATTTTTATGAAGTTATCATCAACTTGCTTTTATATATAGATTTAACAAAAAAATATTAGTGAGATGAAATTCAATCTTAATCCTTAAAAATATTGAGAAGTTTTTTTAAAAATTGGTATAAGAGATAATGGCGGATAAGTTTATCACATATAATAATAATATTTACAACTTAAAATATGATATTCATTTGTATCTGCAATAAGCCTGTAATGATGATAATCACGTTCACTTGTATAAAATATATGGTTTGGGTTTTTAAAAATTTTTTTCTTGGGATTTTAGATTTTAGTTCATTTGTTTTCTGAAAGTTGAAACTTTGCATGAAAGATGGCCTTTATTGTATGTTTATAACACCCATGAGACTCCCAGGTATAATCAAAATTTAGGGTGTTGTTAATAGATGATTTTATTTTCCATTACTAAATAATGCAAAATCTAATATCTAGAATCTCAATTTTTTTATGTTTTTGTCTTCTTGTGGAGCCAAAATAATAATATAATTTTGCTAGTTCTCTTGTAATGGTTACTAATTAGGTAGATCTTATTTCTTTATTTCTAAATATGTAAGTAGAGGAAAGAGGCATCATGGCTTCAAACTGTGACTAAGAAGGTGACATCTATATATAATAAGGTTTTAATGGAAGTGAATTGTTGATTCAAAAAAAAAAACACTTACTTGTTGTTGATCGGTACAAAAACTTGTGGGGCTCGTGTATGTTCCAATGCTTCAAAGTGTTATTCCAATTACTAGAACTGGAAATCTTCCACGGTCAGAACACCCCTTTTTTTACGTACCAAATCTTTGTCTTTCTATATCTTTGAGAAATCCATTGTTGAACATCATATCGTATGCACGTTTTTAATGTACATGGCGGTTGAAAACGATTGTCCAAGACAGCGCCTCGACTCAGCAAACTCTTAGGTGGGTTGAGTCTAGCCCATGTGGGTCGACCCGGCCCCGAGTCAGCATCTCCGCTCGCCCGTAATGGGTTGGACTCCTATCAATCAATGTGATAGAATTTTATATTTGCACTAGAAATCATTCATACAGGTGAAAGGACCGTGCGACCTGAAGCACACCGATAATTGGAGCTCCAATATAGAAACCCCATACAGGCCATATTGGAGACATCAACTTTAAAATATAATTAATCGAGGTGCCTTATATATGCCCCGAGCATTTTTGGATTACACATAATTGGTATTATTCAATCCCTCGAAGAATTCTATTCTCAATTCATCACAACGATTACAAGTATTCTAAATCATATCAAACTCCTTGAGTGAGATGATTCGTAGGTGAATCTGAAGCAAAAGTGTAAAACCAATGTTCTTTCTTTACGCCTCATATCAATTAGATCTGAATTAACTCGCTTTCCTAGGAATGCACCTTTATGTCGAATCTTTCCATGACCATAGGATACACCCTTAAGGTAGCAAACATTAATACATCACATCATGATATAGTCAAAAGTTGCAAAGGGTAAATTGTTGAGATCTATATCAAAATCTCTTAAGGACTCACACAGTGAAGAAGCAGGGATCCATTCTTCGACTTCCTGATAGGTCGATTAGCACATGCAGTATGAAATGCATGTTATGGCAGAGCTTTTCTTTTTCTTATCCTAAGATAAAGAATGTATGTCATTGCTCTCCTCGTTAGAGGTAATTTACCATACGAGTCTTAGCTTTGTCACCAAATCACAGGCGCCAAACCTGAAATTCTCATCTTCTCACTGCTAATAGTCTAGATGACTAATTTCACCTCGACTTTTATCATATAGACACACATGAATGGTGGGGACCATTCATGTCAGTTCTTCTGTTAGAACCTCATCTTGGTTCCTAACCAGGCGACTTCAAATTTATGTCTTTGAATTAAATTCGCTCCCATTCGCTCAAGTAAACTGTCGGCGCTATAATTGAAAGCAGTCTCATCTCACTCACCTTCTGGCGATAGGCGAGTGCTCGTGTGGAGTGAGCGATCATAGTCTATCGACATACTTTATTGAATTGTACAACTCTACTCTTACGATTATCACCATAAAATAAGCGTTGAATAATATGCAAAGCAGTTAAATTATTCAACAAGCATAACATCTAATCCATGATTACGTGCTGCATAAGCCCAGGGATTTAACATGTCTAATGAATACATCCATAGCTATTGGCTTGGTGAGTGGGTCAGCCACCATATTGTTTGTAGAAATGTATTTTAGGACCACGTCTTAGTCAGTAATTGCATCTCTAATATAGTGATATCTTTCTTGATATGTTTGGTCTTTCCATGATATTTAGGATCCTTGGCAGCGGCCCGATGCAGCGATGTTGTCCTGAAATTGTCACAGGCTCACAATACCCGTTTGACAATTTCTAAATGTTGTAGGAAACTCCTTAACCAAACTGCATCTTGAGTTGCTGCGGAACAAGCTACGTATTCAGCCTCCATAGTGGACAAGGCTACACAGGATTGCTTTTTGCTACTCCATAGTATAGCGCTATCATTTAGCAGAAAGCATATCCGAGAATCGATTTGTGATCAACATCACCTCCAGTCAGCATGAGTAACGATCGGGTGGCAAATCCTTCTTCCCTTGATAACACAGCATGTAGTCTGAAGTTCCTTTCAAATACCGTAAAATCCTCTTGACTGCCATCTAGTGCTTTTGACCAGGGTTTGATTGAAACCGGCTAATCAAACCAACAGCATAACATATGTCGGGACGTGTGCACATCATTGCATACATCAGACTGCAAGCGGCCTTGGCATAGGTACCTCTGGACATTTCTCTTTCTCTTCTGGAGTCTTAGGACACATATCAAGACTTAGGCTCAAACTTTTTTCAACAGGGGTATCCATCGGCTTGCTATCTTGCATGTGATAGCGCTCTAACATCTTTTTGATGTAAGTCTCTTGAGATAAACCCAAAAGCCTTTTAACGCGATCTCTTATGATCTTCTGAGCACGTATGGCTTCACCCTTATCTTTCATTTCAAAGTTTGATGATAACCACTTCTTAAGCGGTGTCAATCATCTCTTTCTTTATTCCGGCTATTAAAGTATCATCAAACATACAGGACAAATTACAAAATCATCACTTTCGAGCGTTTTAAATACACGCGTGGTCTTTCCCGTCGCCATTAAAGCCATCCTTTGGATTGCTTGATGAAACTTGATGTTCCATTGCCTAGATGCTTACTTGAGACCATATATGGATCTTTTGAGCTTGCAAACTTTGCGCTCTTGTCCTTTAGATTTAAAACTTAAGGTTGATCCATATAGATTTCTTCATCTAGTTCTCCATTGAGAAATGCAGTTTTTACGTCATTTGGTATATTACAGAATCGTATGTGCGACTATGGCTAGACGAGGCGGCTGATGAATTCTCTAACGGTGAGGAAATAATATCTTCATAGTCAATTCCACCTCTTCTTGTGTGTAGCCTTTGCTTACCCGGTCGAGCCTTATATCTTTCTATGGATCCATCGCCTTACGTTTAATTTTGAGAATCCATTTATTTCCAATGGATTTTTCGTCTGTGATCATCGACAGTCAGAGACTTGATTAGTTCTCGTGACTCATTTCTTCTTCCATAACTGCTCCATTCCTTAGCTTTAGGACCAGATAGAGCCTCTGTAATTGATTTTTTGGCTCTTCGTCATCCTGTGGAGCAATCATGAATGCTTCCCCTCCCGATCTCGAGTCATTGTGACGGGAATGTCACGTTCGCGGATGCTTCGGCCGAGTTGGTGCTTTCGTGATCATGCTCCATAAGTCGAGATCATGCGATATGTCGCTCCCACTTTCCTCAGGAGGATTAAAAGTGTCCTCTAATCCATCTATTGTGGTAGGGTCACCATTTTCTAGGTTTTCATAAAATTGAAAATCTTTATTAACCTTACCTCTCACAGGAAAGTCCTCTTCTAAGAAAACGACATCACGGGACTCTAGCTCTGTCACGCTCCCATCAGCTTTTTCACCAATGAAAACAAATCCTTTGGAGGTTTCAGAGTATCTAATGAAAATACACTTCTTCCCCCTAGGACCAAGTTTCCCATATTGATGAGTATTATTATGAATGTAAGCTGCACACCCCCAAGGATGCAAATTTCCTAAGTTAGGTTTATTGCTATTCCATAATTCATATGGGGTGGAGGGGACAGATTTAGAGGGCACACGATTAAGTATGTAGGCAGCAGTTAATAACGCATCTCCCCAGAAGGAGATAGGTAAATTAGCTTGAGCCATCATTGACCTAACCATGTCTAAGAGGGTTCTATTCCTCATTTCTGCAACTCCATTTTTGCAGTGTAGCAAGGGAATAGTTAGGCGTCAGTATACCCTTTTCATCACAAAAATTTTTGAGATTTGGTCGGGATAGATATTCACATTCCTCGATCGGTCCTTAGTGTTTTGATCTTCCACGTTGAGTGATTCTCTACCAGAATTTGTATATTGCTTGAAGCGATCCCGATCGCCCGGACTTGTCGAGAAATCAAAATAAACACTTGACTAGCGTGTGAAATCATCATAAAAGTGATGAAGTAGTCGGCACCATGCCTAGCCCAACATTCGATGGTCCCACGAGATGTCTAAATGAATAAGGTTTGTAATGGATAATGGCTCTGCTTGAAACTTGCTAAATGGTAATCTAGTTGTTTTCCAGCTAGGCAATGCTCACATGAGTGAATTTTACTTTGGTGAAAGTGATCCCGAGAGACTACTCGAGGCAATCTATTTGTCGGTCTTGCCCAATGTGTCCTAATCTAGCATGCCATAAAATACTCTCAGTATTAGAAACAGAACTGGAATTACCAACAACATAGATGAAACCAGTGTCATTTAGTACAATATTAGTGGTGTCGATACCATGAAATCCATCCCAACACATAGCGAACCATAGTAAGCGTTGTCGATACTTTTACGCAACTATCAAATATAAGTTTGAAACCTAGTTCTAGTAGAACAAACGAGAAACAAGATTCGTCGAACCGGAGCATATAGCACATCATGAAGAGATGGCGTGCGACCACCATGACTACGGTTTGCGAGTGCAGATCCTAGCATGCGTCGATGGAAGCATTATTCGTGTATATACTTCCTCGCCTTTAGAGTCGGCGAAATTCCACATAAGTTGTTCGGTCACTTGCTTTCATTGGTCGGTTGCTGCTGAGTCTGATCCAAAAGAGCGATCTCGACCAAGCATTAAGTGACTACTAACATCTGAAGTTAGAGGAGCAGTTTGTCTGAAACAATACCTTTGGCCCGGTCGTCCGCGAGCAAGTGACCAGGTTTGCCACAGTTAAAACAGTTCTTGTTTCTGCTTTTCATTCCGCCGCGTTTCCCACGCTTGCGCTTTTGTCCACTAGAACTTGCTTCATTTCCTCTTTTGCCCTTTTGGAAACCCTTACCTTTCCAATGTTTTCGTCTAGAGCCTTTTGCTCCTCGCGATTTGGATTACGATCATGAAAGCTTCGTGCGGGCTTCTCGAGGAGAGAAGGCGATCTTCCTCCAGCTCAGCATGGCGAGGCGGCTTATCATCAAAAGTTTTGATGTTCTCATTATGGGTAAGGTTACGCGCATGTGTTCCCAGTGCTTTCGGCAAGCGGGCAACGAGTTGGACTTCTTTGCTCATCGGTCATGTGCCTGCGACCCTCGATTCAGCGATCATGGTAGGCGTGATCGTAAGATCTTGCCTGCATGGTTTCATTAAGCTTCTTATAACCATCAAACTTGAGGGTTAACTGACGAAGTCTTGTTGTTGAGGTTCCACCATATTGAACCTTAACAACGTCCCAAACTGCTTGAGCTGAACGGTGCCTCCGTCGCGGCATCAAATCATTTTTCATGCTACTGGCATCAAAATCTGTGACCACGATCTTTAACCGCCGGAAGCGATAGGCTTCCAGAGTCGCCTATGTTGAAGCGATAGTGCCTTGCTGAGTTCAGCCATTGGTTGTAATGGTTTCAGTATGTCTTGCTCTTCGAATCTTCAGATCTTCTGATGCCAAACATCGTAATTCTTTTCATTCATTGTCTCCCGTAAGTTCAAATCGCGACAATACTCTTTGTTCTGACCATTTCAACTATATAGAGACAATTACTTAAGTGGATCTTGTACAATTCAATTAACAAAAAATGTTTTCTTTCTGATATGCTAAATTAATTAATAATAATTTAACACATGCGACAACAACAGTAATGTTACACATTCAATCCCGATTTACATCGGCATAGTCGATTATTATTATTTAATTTAAACATCTTCTTTATTTTGGTTATTAGGTGAGATATATATTGCATAAATCTACCAACCTAAAAAACCTCCCTCTATCAGAATATTTCCATTCATGCTCATCAAATGTAATTAATTAAAAAAAATACTAATAAACATATCTTTAATGAAAAACATTCAATAACATGCATAGAAAAGTACTAGAAATGTGTACAATATGATCTTAAAAAAAATTATAGATCACATGCCAGGTACATAATCAGGATCATCAACAATGTCATCTATGCTATCATCACTATGTCCACCTAGCTCATACTCCTCATACCCTGCGGAGCGAATCTGGCAGCGGGTTCCAGACACCTTGTGCCGTCCAGGTCAAGCCGAATACCATAGCCTCCCCAGGCGACTTTCCTCGGCCGGTATGTCTTCGGCGAGTATTAAAGTCTAAAGAGCTCAACCTTTGTTTCAAGGCTGACGGCCGACTCCCATTCGATGCAGTAGAGGCATGGCCTGTCTGGTTGTTGCTCGATGAGGAACTCATGAACATCTCGATGCCTGATTTGTAATCCAATGATACATATAATCTATATGTTCGGCGACAGTATGAAATGCACTCTTCTTATATGTCAATAAATAAATTATTTGTGCTCTTGTATCCACTACACACAAATAATCACAATATATTATCAATTAACATTTAATTAGTTAATTATAATATATAATTTAATTATCGATAATCGAAAATTCACAAAAATCACAAATAATCGGAAAATTAATAACTAATAAAAAAGTATAATATTACGATTATAATTATAGATCCTTGTGATTAAAACTAGAATCACGTGAGGTGATGAGAATACCCTCACGTGATTAATTATGAATTAATTAATTCTAGTTTTAATTCGTTAATGGGCTTGTGCTTAGTTTTTAATTAGTTTATATGAATTATGGAAATCATGTGGGCTCTGCCCGCGCAGGTTCAAATCCTGCCACTCACGCCAAATATCCTCACGTGATTAAAACTAGAAATTTTAAATTGGCTTATTATTTGTTTGCTTCCCAGTGAGATAAGGACATATGTATTGCTCTTTAACAACGCGCGATGCGGTCTCGGCGTAAGAGACGAATACATGGGAGCAAGGCATTCTCTAACTTCTATTTCCCGCGAGAAGAGTTGTTCCGAGCATACCATGCCTTATCATCAGGCGTGCGACATCCGTATTAAATTTCGGCGTCGGCGGGGTGAGAAAGCGAACTTCGGCGTCGGTTGTGCAATATCGCCCGCCGGAGAAACAATTGTATTTCGGTTGCAGATTTCGGTTTCGTGCGTGCAAATTTTCCCGAGCTTCTGCTCCATTTTCAGGCGTAAATTTTTCGAGAAAATTACGCTCAGGTTTTATTGAAAATTTTTCAGGAAAGTGCGCTCAGGTTTAATAATCATGGGTGTTACGTCCAGGTATGCGGTTCTATCATTACTAAAACTTACCACATTCAAACATGAAAACATCACGTAAAAAGCGCTCGATACCATTGTTGATTAAAAAAACGCACTTGTTGTTGATCAGTGCAAAACTTGACAAAATCGATGTATGTCTTCAATGCTTCAAAGTGTTATTCAATTACTAGAAGCGGAAAATCTTCCACGGTCAGAACACCCCTTTTTTTAAATTGCAAAAATACGTCTTTCTATATCTTTTTGAAATCCATTGTTGAACCATCATATCATGTACGTTTTTAATGGCACATGACGGTTGAAAGCGATTGTCTCCCAGACAAGCGCCTCGGCTTCATAGGCTCTTGGGAGTACGGTCTAGCCATGTGAGTGACCATTGAGTCAACATGAATAATAAGGTTTTAATGGAGGTGAATAATATGCTATGGCAGTACAATTGTCCCTTTTTCGGTTTCCAGCAATCTGAAAGGAGCGATAGCAGGTTATTTCTTGAATGCCTTTGATTTTATTTTTGACTTTGTATATGCACGAGGATGAATTATTTTGATTGATTCACCGATCTTTTCCATTATTATAATCATTATTTTGTTTAAGTTTCTTAATTGTGAACAATTGCTGAACCAGAAAATTTCCATAATTTTCAGGTTCTGTTTTCCTTCGGAGAGGATAGGGCTTTAGGCTTTTAAATAATGAATATTTTTAAAATTTTCCTTACTCTTAAATAATGAATATTTTCAAAATTTTCCATGTTTTCTTTCCCATCATTTTCTCGACATAGGATTTGTTGGACTCGACCTTTCAAGCTGGGTGAGAGGCGTAGTTAGTCTAATAAGTCCTTGAAAACGTTGATGCATGAAATTCAAAGAGCTTCAAAGAATATCATATTAGTGTAACACCCGATCCAGAGAGAGTGTACGAGTACATGTCTTGTAGGGGTGTATAAGAGTACCCAGTGTCACATTGTGGTATTTTGGAGATGAAATTAAGGAAATTATAAATTTTGGAACGAATTTGAGTGCGAACAAAGGGTATAATTGTCATTTAGCAAAAAGGATATGTAAGGCATAATTAAGTTAGAGATGGGCCATAGTAGGAATTTCAAAAGTTGGATTTGCAATTAAGGAAAGTTGAGGGGGTGAAAGTATAATTAATGGAAGTTTAAATAGTAAATTAATAATAATGGTGCCGAATTTTCGAGGAAATGCCGAAAATTCTCTTAGATCTCGGATGACAAAGCGAATTTCTTGTAGTTAAGTTTGTCTCGCGAAAATCTAGTAACCTAGAAAAGTTTCGTTTAATTCAGGGAACGGTCGAGATATTTTCACAATTTCTAGAGCGATGGGTTTAGAGTGAAACACCGAACGGAATTTTAGAAAAATTAGAAAAAGTAACAAATACTTAAAGAATATTCAATTAGGATAAATAAGTGGCAAGGGACAAAATAATTTGTTTAGGTAGCTTGGATTTAAGAAGTGGAATAAATGGACGTGGAGTGCACTTGAATAAAAATAAAAATAAAAAAAAATAAAAAAAATAAAAAAAACAAACCAAACTTAAAAGTTTGGCGACGAGGAGAAAACCGGCGAAGGCTGCTTAGCGTCGTCGGGCCCACGATTTTATCTTTTCAAATCTTCTTTCTTAGATTCACGAATCGGCGAAGTGGATTCGTCGGGATAAACCTGAAAAGTGCTCTATCACGACGAGACTACGTACATTAATTACCAAAAACCGCGAGTTTATTTGAGAATTCGGATAAATATCGAAAAACCCAAATTTTAGTTTCTCGGTCTGTTATTAATTGGTCGGGGTACCGAACGAAGTTTAAGTTACTCTGTGACGAGAGGCTACGCGTGGACACCAAAATCTTGGCTTTTTGTCAAGGTTGAAGAGGTGGGAAATTTTCCTACTTGTATTATTTCGAGCCTAAAGGCTATATAATGGCTTGGAATATTCTTAAAGGCCATAAATTCAGTCCCAAAATTTTTAGATTGAGTTTAGGAATTTTTGGGAAATTTTAGGAAATTTTGGGACTATTTTCGGACAGTCCGGGCTGAATTTCGGATTTGTTTTTCGGACGGTTTGATTAAAATTTCAAGTTTTATTCAAAAGCGATGCAGACGAGAATTTTTCGAAATGTTTTCGGTGTTTTAGGCCCATATGGAAAGTCCTTTAGTCTAGAATCTAGCCATATGCTGTGAATGGCATTTGGGGCCCACATATTTTAAAAGAATTTTAATTTATGCACAAAGTGTGCAAATTGTAGTTGTCTTGACGTGTGTGAAATAATACATCGAGTGTGTAAATTTAAAGCAAGGCGGGAAAGTTGTGGGTATTAACCGAGTTTATGACAAAGAGGTGAGTGTTCTAAACCCAGATTTCAAATACTAGTGTATTATTATTATTATTATAAAAATTGTTTTGCAGCGGTATTTCGTAGTTTTGGAGTTCAAACCATTTTCAAGAAGCAAGCAATGAATTAGAAATCAAGCAAATGGTTTGGGTTAATATGAGTGAAAGCAAGCATTGGTTTTAAATTGTAAAACCATTTTCAAGCTTCAAGCAAGCAAATGGTTTTAAATTGTAAAACCATTTTCAAAGAAACAAGCAAGCAGAAGCAAAGAATGTTTGTGAAAACGGGCCTTACACCTAGTTCTAAGCAAGCCCAGGTCGGAGGTGTTAAAATGCGTCTTGCGGTGGTGTTAGGATCTCATACATGCATTGTGGTTTTGCACGGTCGGCAAACTTAGGACATACATCATGCATTTAAAGGGACCGAGTGGCGCGTGCGGGGGTATATAAGGTTATGTTCCCTAGCTACGTATGGTGATGGCGGCCAGGGGTCGGTCAGCACTTCACTGGGAAAAAAAAAAAAGGTGATGCGGACCACGAGGTCCTTCCACTTAGGCACGGTCGCCAGACTTCGGAGTGTTCACTGGGGTACAATAGAGTAAAAATAGGCCTCAGTGGTTGATGTTTATAAGCATAATATCTGAGTTTTGAAAAATCCAACCGGTAGTTCCGATTAGCCAGGCTTAGGAGTTTAAAGCGAGCCCAGTTGGCGACTCTTGTTTATTTTCAAAGAATGCGGTTGAGACCGGGCTCAGTTTTATGAAAAAGTTTTGAGAAACTTTTTAAAGTAAAAGGTTTGTGAAAGGTTTTAAGAAACTTTTCCAGACCGAGATAAACAATGACGAAATTTTGAGAAAATTTTAAAGCAAGAGGTTTATAAAAGTTTTTATAAACTTTTAAAGCAAGCAAGCCAGAGAATTGAGAAAAGTTTTATAAACTTTTAAAGAAAAGTAAAGCAAAGCAAGCAAGCAAGTATTAAAAGTTTTATAAACTTTTAAAAGCAAAAGCAAATATTAAAAGTTTTGTAAACTTTTTAAAAGCAACAGAATCTGAGAAGAGTTTTAGAAACTTTAAAGTAAGACAGCAAGAACTACGGAAGCCTTTGGCCAAAAGAGAGTTTTACAGTTTTGAGATGTTTTCCGGAAAAGCAAAACCTTTATAAAAGCATACACTCATTTTGAGCTCGTTTAGCTCATTATTTTGTATTTTAAAAACCTTTTCAGTCTGAGACACTCGGATGTTGGGCTTGATTAAGTTCTCGACATTTATATCAGTCTTTGTAATTAAGAATATTGTGTAAGGAAATACTTTGAACGTATGACTGGAACATATGTAGCTAATACGTAGAGTAGTTTTGTGAGAATGTGTTGGTATGTGGTTCTTATATTTTGGATATAGTGTAAATTGGATGTATCTGAGTTTGGAATTTGACTATGTGTGCAGCCGTCATGCTGCGAAATTTCTCAAAATCATAAGTTTAGAATAGAAAATTTTTATAGGAGGTTTGGCAAGCAATGCGGCCCCGGCTTCCACGGGAGTTTCTAGTCGTTAGAAGGTAGCAGTGGGAGTTTCGTGGAGTGGCCGAGCACGCCCGCCCTTTGGAAGGGGGTGGGTGTGTCCAGTTCGAGTAGAAAACATACCTATTTGAAGAAATAGAAGGCTGCGGAGAAATGGTGGTGATGAGTGAGGAAGGCTCTCGTGAAGAAACCTTCCCAGTAAACGAATCCAGGCGTCCTTTCTCGCTTATATAGATTTCAATAAGGCAAAAAGCTAAATATGCGGAATAATGATAATAATTGTAATAGTAGTAATGAATCAAATTAAAGAAAAAGAAAGTCTCAAGCTAAAAGATAAGTATTAGTCCTTTGCTTAGGATAAAATCAGGACATGCTTTCGAAACAAGGGACTGAGACATGTCTTAGCTTAGGAATTTCTCTTTCTTAGTAATTTTTTCTTTTCTTAAATTGTGACCTGAGAAAAGCAAAGAAAATGACAACATGCTTTTGAAGAAAGGATCCATACATGTCTCTAGCTTTAGGGTTTTTTATTTTTTATTTTTTATCTTTGCTATTTTTCTGCCTATTTCTTTCTTCTTTCTAAATGGGGACACTATAAGAAAATAAGAAGAAATTAGCTCTCTTTTGGTGTTTAGAACCCAAAGGGTGATCATGTCTTCAACCTTGACATTTTCTTTTATGCTATTCCACTATTATCATTGCTTTTTGTGCAGTGACGAGCAGGTTGCTTTCACATTAATGTTGCATACTTCTAAAACAAGAGGAGGCATGCACTTTTGAGAGTGGTTTGATTGAGAGGTTTTCTTCTTGGAGTTTGGCCTTTCATAAATTTTCATCTCTCTGGGTCTATTTATTCTATTAGGTATGTTTTATTTTCTCCATGTTAACTTGAATAAAGTAAAGATTGTTTGTTCTGATTTTAATATAAATTTGCTTTTCAATTTCATGCATTAGTAGTTTAAAGTTTAGGCTTTAGAATTATTGATTTTCTTCTCTTACCCTAAAGGTTACAACTCTATGCTTGCCAATAATTGTCGATAGATTAAATTCCCATTTTCTTTAAGGAACGAACAATTTTTTTAATATATTCACTACTACAAAAATTAAATTTTGTATGATGCCTCGAATCAAAGTCATGCCAATTAGGCAAGTGGCTAAATAAGGCAAAGAGTAGGCGACTAAATTGAAATTTTGCAGTCAATAGGAAGTGGTTGCAAAATTGTATCAAGAGTATTTGTTTGCACTACAAAATTTCACAGTCACTCAAGAGTGATTGCAAAATTCACCAAAGAGCATTTGGATGCACTGTAAAAGTTCACAATCACAGGGTGTGACTGCGAAATGGTTGCAAACATGCTTGAATCCTCCTCAATGCCTCAAATGGTGTATGTCTCATCTCCAAATTCGCTCTAGAAGTGTTTGTGTTTCGGGAAACCTCGTGGCTAATCTTCTTATTCTCCAAAAGTTCATAAAAGTACCTAAAAACCTTTAAAATTATATAAACTCACAAAAAACATCAGTTACGGGCAAAAGGACTAACATATGGCTAATTTGGAGGTTTTTAGGTGATTCGCACTCAAAAAGACTATGGAATATGAGTGGTAAAACGCGTAATTTGAGTGTTCATCAATTTTGACCAAAATAAATAAAAATTAAAAAATGATCAAAACCATGCACACTGATTGGGGAGGAGAGTATAAATTATTATTACATTTCTTTAATGAATTTGGTATGACTTTTAGTATCCTTGTCTATACACCCATCAATAAAATGAAAATCATGAAAGAGAGCATTGATAATATTGAAAAGGGCCTTCCCTCTTAGCTCAATCCAAGTTACCCTTCATATTTTGGTGGGACTCAATTACAATTACTATGTAAAATTTGTAAACTTTTGTAGAAACTTTTTGGTCTTAACCTTTTGGGTGTGTCTTTATCTTCGACTAATCTATCTAAATTATAAAGGTTACAAGTGTTTTGATCAAAATAGAAGAATTTACATTCATTTTTCTATTAATAGCTCTGATAAATTTGCATCTTACAAGTTATCATTGGAGGAGTTCTTTTTCGGCAAGGTATTATTCTAATTTGAGTTCAATGTTATTTAATACCTTGAAAGTCACCACACTAGCACTCATCAAAATAATATAGCAATATCTTAGTCTAGTTTGAGTGCATAAAATTCTTTCCTTGGTTTTCTATATCTAAGAAACTTCATTTTCACATTTGACGAGACAGGATGGACTAAATTAATGGTGATTTTGATGGGTTTAGCACTCTCCCATAGAGATATCCTCCACTACCAACAAATTAAATAACGTTTTGTACTCCTACTCGTAGAATCTATGAAACTTGTTGGGAATATTTGTTGTAATTTTGGATCAATGTATGTATAGATAGTTTTGTTTTCTTATCTATATGACTTTGATATAGTTTTTTCTTATCTTTATGACTTTCATATTATGTGTACATTTTCAATAATTATTATATTTGTTATATCAGGATTTATAACCAATGAAATTATTTAATGTGAGAAAGATGATGACACTTGTAATGGGTGTCATGGTTCTAAAAAACGAGAACATAAAAGCAATGACGCTCAGGAAATAAGTGTCATAGTTAAAATATTATCTTGAAATGATAAGTAGAGAATGGCACGTTTTAAATAGTGTCATAGTTTTGATTCACAAAAGATGATGCTCGTAATAAGCGTCATTATGTGTAAACATATACAATGACAGTCGAGACCATGACGCTTTAGGGAAGTGTCATTGTAACTCTTCAATGACGCGTTAAACGTGTCATTGATTAACTTTTTCCTTGTAGTGTGTTATGCCACAATTTGGCTTAGAGGATAAAGTATGTCATTGCTTGATTGGTGATGACTTGTTGATGTATATGTGTGAGCAAATATATTGACATGAAATGTGTGATCGTTTGGAAATTTTATGTTCATTGATATAATTGTCCATGATGTATGGGTGATATACATGAGTAGAATTGTTCATATAGCATTCATCATGTATGTGACATGGTATAGGCATGAAGCCAGCGCGTATATCACTTGAGGACATCACATGAAATGGGTGAGTGCATGGTTATAATCAATACTGCGTTTGATGTTTGATTGGATGGACTCAGTACGGTGGGACAACGTCTAACAGGGTCGCACGGTTGTATACATGAAAATGAAAATATGTGTTGGGTCATAGCAAGTAAGGATAGATACCCTCTCGGGTGAAAGCCTTAGTATTTTTGGTTATACATATGTGTCCAACGATGAAAGCCCGTGAAAGTGTAGTAAGGTGTGTGAAGCCTGCGATGAGACCCTAAAAATTCGCTACCCATTAAAAGACACATGGTTTTGAATATAAATGATCATTGAGGTGTAACATCCATAAAGCTTTTGGTTTGAAAACAAATCAAGTTGTTTTGTAAAATGATCATTGGATGTAATCTTGATATGATGGATTTTATCACGCATGGGCTTTGGCATTATGTGATAGGAGTCGATAAGGACTCGGGTATGATGGGAGTCGATAAGGACTTAAGGCATGGTACATGGTTGAGTCTCATCTCATCTCATGGCATGTAGAATTCCAATCTATTATTGCATAATCTTGTTTGGAATGTGTGGATTGTGGAACATGACCATTGCATGTGCACTTAGGTGGGGTGTAGCCCTTGTAGGAAGTTTACTCTACTAGGCGTGGCTCACCCTATATGGGAAACATTTGGTGCGGAGACCAGGAACTGACTGATGGGCTGACCGCTCATTCGAGCGCAATTGTGAAGAAAGGCCGATGTAGCCTGTTACCATTTTTGTAAAATATTTTTGAACAATTTTGTCCTAATGTGTAATATTTGTAAGAGTGTTGTAATTAAACTCTTATGAATTGTTTTAAATATAATTTTGTATGTTTTAAATGAACATGGATAAATGGACCATGTGTGGTCATTTTTTTACTCATAAGTGGATCCGGTGAGGTCATTGTATTATATTAGGCCTCGGATAGGCCATGTTACTATGTTTTGTACAGGTTGGATTTTAGATAGAACTTTGTAACACCCCAAATTATATCCTGACAGTTTAATAATATGTTTAGGGTATAATAAAAGTAAATGTATATTTTGTCCGGAATAAAATAATGATAAAAATAAAATAAGCAAAATTAGGAATTTATACAAGAGTTAAGGGTAAATTAATAATTTACCAATTCATGACCCAAGGGTCATGATATAATAAGTTCATATGTCAAAGTAGGAATATGCATAAGTTGAATTGAGAATAAGAAAGAAAAGGAAGGACCAAATAGCAATTTGGGCATTTGACCCCAAAAATGGGTATAAGGCCAAACAAGCCTTAAAAATATCTCATTTCTTTTGGCTTAAGTTAGGGCATCCGGATAAGAGAGAAAGGAAAGAAGAGAAGAGAAGAAAGGAGGAAGAAAGGAAGAAAGGAATAAGAAGAAGAAGAAGGAAGAAAGAAAAGATTAAGGTATGGAAAAATCAAACCATAAACCCATTTTTTTGATGAATTTGGGTCTAAAAGAACCCTACTTGGTCTATTGGTGGTGTTTGGCAGTTTTAGACTAGATTTGGAGTTGTTTTGGTTTGGTTTTGTGGTTGATTTGGGGTTGTATGGAAACTAAGTATGGATTCCCCAAATTTTTTGAGACTTAGGAAACTCTCCTAACCCATTAATTGTGTAGGATAGGGTTAGCAAACCATAAGTCTTCCCCTATATGTGTTTTGGGAATTGTTTGGTTGTGTTTTTGGGCAGGTTGGTTGATTGTAATCCTCAATTGAGGAATATTTGTATTAAGGAAATATATGGGTTTTAGGGGAGATGCTGTCAAAATTTCTCCAAAACCCATGTTTTTGTCTTGGTCATAATTTCTTCCTCTGAACTCTGTTTCGGATGTTCTTAGACTCTATGGAAAGCCCTTTGAGTCTAGAATCCATCCATATATAGCTTGATGATATTGGAACTCATATTAGGTCTAGAAATCACAAAAAACAGTAGGCCCTGCTAGTTTTGCTTGTAATCACTGTTCATGGGAAGCCTCCAACTTCTGACAATCATAATTTCTTTGTCCAAACTTCGTTTCGGATGTTCTTGGACTCTATGAAAAGCCCTTTGAGTCTAGATCCATCCATATATAGCTTGATGAAATTGGAATGATAGTAAATAGCTCATAAGCATACATGGTAACCATAGTTATTCATGCAAATAATGAGATATGAAAAATGCAAAGATACGAATAAATGATTGTAAATATTGCATATGATTACTGGATGATAATAATTATTCGGGAATATGAGATATGTACTGAACATAAAATGCACATGGATTGTCTGCTTAGAACTTAGTAGAGGGATAGATGGGCATGCCTATTAGGGAAAAACAAGTATGTAGCATATTGATTAGTTGGCCTCGTTTGGGTCATTACAGCACATTCGAGCCCTTATAGATGGTCATTGTCTTGTACAATGATAACAGCGCATTCGGGCCCTTATAGATGGTCATTGTCTCACACAATGATAATTGCGCCTTTGGGCCCTTATAGACCACGGTTTCGTACAGTTAGTCTGACACCTTCGAACGCTATAGTTTATTTGTCAGCAAAGATTTATGCGAGGCATGAAACATAAAACAAATGACTTGAATATGGCTGTCACAAATGTATATGAGCGTTGATAAGAAATGTAACATGATATGATAAGTAAATATGAGATATGTATAAGCATGTTTAAATGATAGTATATAGATCTTATATGCATGTGTATAGAAGCGTGATGATTGAATGTTAGTGGTGGAGTACTGCAAGTTTATTCCCACTAAAGCGTGAAACAGCACGGGGTTTTTCATCAGTGTGAATACGGAAGTAAGAGGCAAGAAGACCGGACAACCCTCATCAGTCTCCAAGGTCAACACATAGTTAGATGCGAAAAATGGAGAGAGACTTTTTAGTCTATTTGTATATGTAATATTCTTTTGTTGTTTGTAAACAAATGTAAAGTTTTGTATAAGTCGAGCAATGGCTCCATTTATGGATCTTGAATATATTTTGAAATTCCACACATTACTAGAATATATCTCCAAGATACATGTAATAGTGTATGAATGAATAGGTTATAGTGTACAGGGGAAAATGAACGGTGACAGTATACGCTCGTGCGTGGGTGGCGGGTCGGGCGTGTCCTGAGCTCACTTGGCATCTGAAAGAGGCCCATGTCCGATTTTAGTTAAATTATGGGTCCTAGTAAAGGGGACACAACAGTGTGATATCGAGTTACCCGATATCCACAAGTTTTTTCGCGGTTTGACTGTTGGTCAATGGACCTTCGGGTTTTGGGGCATCACAGATTAACCAATCAAAGGCCATATTTTTCCTTAGCCTAATTATTAGAGACCCAATCTTTAGGGGCTTAGAGGGGTGTTACGGCTTGCTACCGTACATTCCCGATAAGTAACTTGATCCCTGGACCTAGACTCAATTTTTCCGAGAGTTGCTTTTTCCATTAGGAGGGTTTTTATTTCTTATTTTGTTTTCTCTTTTAAAATAAAACAAAAATAAGTGGTGACTAAATACTGTTTTTTAAAAAATAAAACGAGTCTTACATTTTTAATGGGAAACTCATCATAGCAAAAAAATGTGAGGTCCATATAAAGGTATTGGTATTTTTTTCTATTTTTTTTTATTTTTAAACTTTTTTATATAAAATTTAAATATTCTCTCTATCTATGAAAGACATTTTTTTAATTAAATAAATTCAAGAAAGTAAATGAAAAATCATTTTTTTGAAAAGCCTTTTTTTAAAAGAAAAATATTTTTATTGATTCAAACTAGCAATGCATCGATATAAATATAGAATCAAAATTGTTAAAAACTACAGATAATGAAACAACATTTAGGTTAATAACATAATAAATCATTTTAAATATATCGTTTGATAGTTTGAAATTCTGCGTTTGATATTAACATTGTAGTATATCTGTTATTAGTTCCGTAACATAATGTGGCCAAATGATTTGATATCTTGTCAGTGATCAAATTTACTTTGCTAAAATGAATTACTCACCATCTGAAATCGCGTTATATGACGATGACGAACAAACGATGTACCAAGGCAACGACTAAAAAAAAAAAAAAAAACCTAAATCTTGTGAAATAACTACTTTGTTGAGAAAGAAAATGACGGAAATAATTATACAGTGATGAATTTAGGCCTAAAATGACAAAAAAATTACTCCCTCATTGCTTAAAGGAAAAGAGACTAGTTGAGAAAAAATTTAGATAAAAGGAGGCTAGGGTTTTTTTTTTCTTTTCTTTTAAAAAGCCTAAAATATTATTATTTTTCTTTAAGTTGTGTTTGGTTTGTGAAAATACATGGGAAGAAAAAATATTTTCTTATATTTGATTGTTTTATAATTTTTTTTTATCAAAATTAAATACAAATAAAATTAATTAGAAATTTTAATATTCTAAAAATCATTTAACCTTTATTGATGTGTCAAAATAATTATAATGGGCATATTTGTATACACAAATAAAAATAATTTAATGTTGAACCAACTGGGTTAGGAGTTATTGGCATTTTTCTTTCACTTTTTTCCTTCTATTTTCCTATCTCTCTTTTTATAATTTAATTTTCACCCAAATTTAAAAGCATAACTAAACATAAACTTAATAATTTTATATTTAATACCAATCTCAAATTATTTAATATTTATAGAAGTACATTTGTCCCACCCGTCCAAATAGTCCTTTAGTTCTAGCTTGAACGCTTAAAGTGGAAGTGAACTGCAAAAGTTCCATGAGCAGAATTCCAAACCCACTTAGGAATCCTCCTTCAAACCCTGAAATCCACTCCTTCTTCAACTCCTGTAAAACCCTGATACATCTCAAACAACTCCATGCCCAAATCATCACCCACCATAACTCCCCTTTTCAGATCTCCGCCTTAGCTTCTCTCTCTGCCCTTTCCTCAATTCCAGCTTTCCTGGTCTATGCCAAAACCATCTTCCACCACCTCTCAAGCCCACCTCCCTCTCTTTACAACTCCCTCATCAGAGCCCTCTGCTCAGGTAACACTCCATTTGAGGCTCTCCCATTGTTCCACACTATGCTCCAACGCGGCCCCAAGCCTGATCACATGACGTACCCTTTTGTTGTAAAAGCATGTAATGAGTCATCCATGATTGGGTTTGGGATATCTGTTCATACCCATGTTGTGAAAAGTGGTTTTGAGTGTGATTCTTATGTTGTCAGCTCTTTGATTCGTTTGTATGCAAATGGGAAAGATTTGGGTGCAGCTAAGCAGCTTTTTGATGTGTGTTCTGAGAGAGATGTGGCTTCTTGGAATGCGATGATTGATGGGTATGTTAAGCGCGGTGAAATGGGGAATGCCCGGATGGTGTTTGATAAGATGCTGTGTAGAGACGTGATTTCTTGGAATACTATGATCAATGGGTATGCGATTGTTGGGAGGATTGAGGAATCTAAGAAACTGTTCGACGAAATCCCTGACAGAAGTCAGGTATCTTGGAATTCCATGTTGGCTGGGTTTGTGAAATGTGGGAATGTGGAGGATGCTTTTGGGATGTTCAGTGAGATGCCTTGTAGGGATGTATGGTCTTGGAACTCCATGTTGGCGTGCTACGTGCAGTGTGGGAAGCCGAATGAGGCTCTGGCGCTTTTCGATCAAATGCAGGCTGCAGGCGTAAAGCCAACTGAAGCAACTTTTGTCAGCCTCTTATCTGGTTGTGCCCATTTGGGCGCTTTGGATAAGGGTTTATATTTGCATACTTATATCAACGATAATAAAATTGAGGTCAATTCCATAGTTCGTACTGCACTTGTAGACATGTATGTGAAATGCGGAAATATCTCCCTTGCCACCCAAGTTTTTAGTGCCATGAAGTGGAAAGATGTTCTAGCTTGGAACACAATGATAGCAGGCATGGCCATGCACGGCCATGTCAAAGAGGCCCAACAGCTTTTCGAGGAGATGAAAGAGGCGGGTGTTCGACCGAATGACATAACCTTTGTAGCTATGCTCAGTGCATGCAGCCATGCTGGAATGGTGGATGAAGGTCGAAAACTCTTAGACAGCATGAGCAGCAGTTATGGGATTGAGCCAAAGGTTGAGCATTATGGTTGTGTTATTGATCTCCTCGCCCGTGCTGGGCTTTTGGAGGAGGCTGTGGAACTTATAGAAAGAATGCCCATGGAGCCCAACCCAAATGCATTGGGGGCATTGCTTGGAGGCTGCAGGATCCATGGCAACTTTGAGCTGGGCGAGATGGTGGGAAAACGTCTCATCAACCTTCAGCCATGCCACAGTGGCCGGTAATGCCCCCTCACCTATGCTTTAAAACCCGAAAAAGTTCACTTGATGTGAAGGATGATATTCATATATATTAAACGCAAATCCTATAAGGTTGAGCTTTTAGGAGAGGGGGTAGTTTAACATGGTATCAGAACTTGTTTGGAAGGAGGTCATGAGTTCGAGCTACCTCTCCAATTTAAATTTTGTTTCCTATTTGTGTATTTGAAAGTCCATATAAAGACTTAATTTGATTTGTTTATTCATATTAAACCCAAATTCTATAAGTTTGCGCTTTTAAGCAAGTTGGTAGTTTAACACTAGACTAACCTGTTTTGATGATTGTTCCTCAACAGCTATATCCTGCTCTCGAACATATATGCAGCTGCAAAAAAATGGGATGATGCAAGAAAAGTGAGGAACCTTATGAAGGTCAATGGCATCTCCAAGGTTCCAGGAGTGAGCGCGATTGAGCTGAAAGGCATGCTGCATCAGTTTGTGTCTGGTGATCGGTCACACCCAGAATCGAACAAGATATATGAGAGGTTGAATGAGATTTACACAAGGCTGAAGAGTTTAACTGGGTATTCAGCAGATACTGGGCATGTGATAGTGGACGTGGAAGAGGAAGATAAAGAACATGCTCTGGCTGTTCACAGTGAGAAGCTGGCCATTGCTTATGGGCTACTACACTTGGATCCAAAGGAAGCCATTAGGATTGTGAAGAACCTTAGAGTTTGTAGAGATTGTCACCATGTCACCAAGCTGATTTCAAAAGTTTATGGTCGAGAAATTATTGTAAGAGATAGGAATCGGTTTCATCATTTTAAAGACGGTGAATGTTCCTGTCTTGATTTTTGGTAGAGTCCGATGTTAAATATTAAATGTTGATTTATTTTTTATAATTTAAAATTTTGGAGCATATGATTGCAGAAATAAAAATTGTATTTGTAAAAACATTTTTTTTAATACACTTTTAGCATTTTATTCGGCATGAGAGCGGTCACATGAGTTATTTCTTGATCTCTAAATATTATAGACATTGTAATTGGCCTGATTGTTGTAAGTTGATGCATTTTACGTTTTTCTTCAAGTTCCACCAACATGTGAACCATTCGTTTAGAAATTGAAAACAATTTTAATAGAATGTCATGTAATAAAAAAGTGATTTTTGATTCAGGAAAATGATTTGAAGAAGTTCATCGAGCATTGGAGGTCCATTCAGTGGTACTTTTTTGAAATATGTTTTAAAAATTGTTATTGAAATTGACAGATATAAGTGTGTGTTCCAAGTCATAGTCCTTGATGTCTGAACTTTGATGTCCGAATTTTGATCTCATTTGGGACTTGTTAAATCCCTAACAATGGCGCAAAAAACTTGATAAGCTTTTGGCGTAGCACTAAGGACTTATTAGATCTCTGGAAACGGCACCAAAAACTTGATAAGGCGTATTGTGTCATTGTTTATGAAATATGCAATAAAGTATGTATCACAGCGCCTATTACTTCTGATGCTCACGGCTTGTCGAATGTCTGATATCACAGAAATGTCTGAGATATGATCCACAGGGAAATTGAGGATGCTAAGTACCATAATTAGAATACTTCTCTAATATCCAAACGGTCAAATGTGAGATCAAAACAGAATTTAAACTAAACTATTAAAATCTCAATCTAACGAATGAAATGAGCAACTAAGGGATACCAAGTGATGTTAAAATCCTAGGGTTATTTGGTGTAGATGAACAATCCTATTATATCTAGGCCAAAATCCACTCTATTATCTCATGAAAATGCTCTCCAAGGCGACTCATGCCTAATTTAATTATAAGCCTCTCTCGAGGTCAAATAACCTACCAACTAACACTATGTTTCTTGCTTCTCAACTTAGCCCCAAACATTAGAGATGCTTTAAGACCTAAGAATCTCACACGCCTCCTGATGCAATGAATTTCTGCATTCTTAGAATTTGGTGGGTTGATTCACTATGTCCTATTCTTTGCACTACTTCTCGGATCTGCGTTGGAACCACTCGCGATATTGAGATTGATCAGAAATCAATATGTAAATAACAACCAAGCATGAATCAATAGATAAGCAATCACAAGAAAACAATAGAAAAAGGAAAATCAATGATTAAATATAAGATTCATGTCCAAAATAAAACCAAAACCCTAGACTACGAATTTAACACATGATAGAGGTTTGGTGCATCATAAATTTAAGATAAAACATGAGAAAGAGGAAAGGAGAAACTCTAAATGGCGAAATAATGGTGAGTCTTCAATCGTCTTCTCCATAATCCCAAGTTCTTCAATCTTGAAGACTTAATCCTTCTCTCTGGTCCAAAAGCGCGGACAAAGTCCGACCCCTTTGCAAATTAGGGCATTATTCCTTATATACCCCGACAAAAATCGCCTCCTGATTGAAAAATGGGTTGAACTCGTTTACAGGCCCAAAGGGCTCAACATCGTGACGTGCGAAAGTCGCGACGTTTGGTGTAGGATATGCATTCTCAATCTTTAAGCCTCCAAAATGCCTCCAAATGTCGCATTTTAACCTACAATCCAAAATGAAACTTAATATTAGTGATGAAGTGTCTGTGTCTTCAACAAAACATCCTTAAAGAATAAGACAAGAAAATGGGCTGAAGAGGGGAAATAAGAGGCACTTGAGACTTGTGAGATGAAGATTTTCATTTCATTAATTGCCTGCCCTTTATACATGTCCGACCATACAAAAAATAAAAAAATAAAAAATAAAGCCCTTCCATGGGCATTCTTTTCTACTCCAGCTTTTTTTGTTGATGACTTAGGATGTTGGGGATCGAGAAGGTGTCAAGTCTAGAGGCATTGTGTCTCCACTTTTCTCTATGTTATGTTCAGACATTGCTTGGTCATTGGTGGCAGACACTTCTAGTAATGGAGAAGGCGTAAAGAACGGTTGGCTAATATTGGTCTCGAAAGCAGGGGCTACAGTCTCTTGTAGTCCTTAGATTTGAGTTCGGACTGGTGGTTCGGTCGAGAGTTGGACTACGATTTGTGTACTCCCCCTCAATATCTTCTCCTTTTGAAGTGGAGAATACGAACTCCTAAGCCCTGGTTTTTGTCAACTCTTCGGTGAAGGCAATAAGCTCCTCTCGCTGCTTTGCCTAATAGTCACATGGGAAGTAATGATGTTGGGAGGAAAGTTAAAGGATTGTCCCCGCACTACCATCTTTTGGAAGTTCAAACTTATAGGGTTCCCCATGTCCTTGGAGAGATTTACATTGAACTCTAAGATAATCTATGACACGAAGGGAGGAAACTTTGATACAGTTCCTAGTAGATTCGTCTCCCCCAAAAGTTCCACTATCCTGGATTTTGGAAAAGTTCTTGCTATGCAAGGTACGTTCACTCACAAGGGTCCTCTTTGTGGCAAAGGCCCCCAACTTTGCATGGGAAGAAGATTTGAAAAATATGGATGGGGAGGCACTCACTTTTGGTGACGTTTGAACCTTTTATTTCTTAGCCACTAGTTTCTTTGGCATAACCTTCTTTGATTGAGCCGAGAGAAGGGTAGTCTTCCTCGTGGAACACGGTTGAGGTAAGTAAAAACTTAGAGGAGGAGAATGAGAGATCCTTTTTCTCTGGTTTTTTTCAATCGAAGTCCGAACTTTCATCAATAAGTTTCCGAGGTCGCTTTGATTGGGATTTCGGAATCTCTACTGTAGAATCCCGTTAAACCTATCCTACCCCTTGAAGTGGCATAGATTGTTCTTCTTCTTCTACATTAAGCATTGTCTTAATGGTGGTTCAAACATCGAGGTCACCAGGGTTCAATCCCTGGCTGCTATGTTTCTTGAAGGGAGAATTTTCGTTTGGTTCAAAAGGGTCTGCTTTCGTTTTAGTGTTGGGAGCCACTATTTCTTCCGTTATTCGTACATGATCGTTTGCGAGGTTCGGACTTTTAGCATTTTGACTCTCAATGGGAGAGGTGTCTTTTGGTTCAGGTGCATTTGCTATAGGAGAGTCATCTTTAGAAATCCCCCGTAGGGCATAAGTGCCACTAGAGGCGCTGAACTCAATGGTTCTACATCAATAGGATCCATAGTCAATCCTTCTTGATTAAAGGTTTGACATTTGGAACTGGAACTTCCCTTTACATTCCTTCTTTTTTTTGCACCCACTAGATCTCGTCATCACCATCTTTGAAATTAAAAAAAAAGGTTAAAGCAAGAGAGAAAGTTCGGTCCTTTGGAGGTTTCTTAAGAGAATATGCTATTAAGGAAGTGAGGTTTTTCTTCTGCTGTTCCCCTTTATATGGAGGTCTCACCGCCTCTCAAGGAACTAGGGTTTTGTCTCTAACGGTTCCTTATTGGTAGACAAACAACACGGATGCTAAGTGAACGAGAGATGAATGTCGAACATCAGTATGTGTTGCTGAACTGCATTGAAGTTAAACCATATATTGAGTATGCATTTTAACTCAACTATTGCATTAATGATGCAACTTTCTACTTCCACTAATTAGTGTTCTATTAATAGAATATTCATTAGTGAGTTACGGAAAAATGAGCCATATATTATGCTAGACTCAATGAATTTTTCCCAGCATGGTTAAAGGCTTATGTAAGTTCTTTTCCATTTTAGTTAGTTTATGGTAAAATGTCTTTTAACACGCTCATTTTTAGCAAGCACGTGACAACGTTGGAAACTTATATCTTAAAGCTCTAGCAAATGGACCGCTTCAAACAATTAACTATTATAATGGATATAATGTGAATGGTTTTCGTTTTCACACACTTCAATAGGGTACTTCTAGATTTTCAAACAATAGTGGTGTGTGCATTAAAGGTACTAATTACACACTTGATGAAACTAACTACTACGGTTAATTGCAAGAAGTTGTGGAATTAGAGTACTCACGATGGCCCATTAAGAGGATAATTTTATTTAAGTGTGAGTGGTTTGACATTACACCAAATTTCGAGACGAGGATCCACAACTAATACAAATTAGTGGATGTAAATCATACAAGAAGATATGCACATGATGAACCATTTGTTTTAGTAATGCAAGTACAACAAGTGTATTACTGCACATATCCAAGCTTACGACGTGCTACTAGATCTTGGTGGGCTATTTGTAAAATCAAGGCTAGAGGGATGATTGAGATGCCTGCATAGCCAGAAATTAGCCCCACAAGATCCATTCCAAGAGGAAACAATTTATGTGAATGAACTTAGTTTACCAGTGGAAAATGATACCATTTTGCTTAATGATCCGATAGGTGAAATGTTAGATATCGATATAACTGAAACACTTCCTCATGATGATGAAGATGAAGAATATGATGAAGATGAAGAAGAATAATGGAATGATTTGAACAATGATGAAGATTAGGTTGGTAATTTGATTGTTATATAACCATTTCAACATCAGTTGATATATATTGTATTATTTTCTTATTCTCATGCAGATATGGGTCTAGGATTAGGACGAAGATTTAGGATATGGGGTAGAGGACGTGATAGAAATGTAGTTTCTTCCCCTAGTACCCCAATAGATTCTCAATCATTAGATGGATTACCTACCACACCTACATTTGCAACAGGTGCCATCATCGGTGATACTACTAGTCCTACCTTGCAGAAACTAGGTGATCCTGCATCATCATCTGTACCATCACCTGTATAAGATTCATCACCACAAGCAACATCACTACAGAGTTCATCATCAGCACCACCCACTAGTTCTATCTCTCATCCTACCATTACACTTACAGATGGAGAGTACGTTTTCTTTTTCTAAACTCTATCATTTGAATTTTTTTTTTTATGTTGAACACATGAAGTTGAATGATTGCATTGATTGACTTTGTATGTTTAATTGTAGGATACACATCATAGAGAATATGTCTAGGATTATTACTAATACCTTCATGGAGAGTTTACACGTGACAAGTTATACTTGGAAGATGGTGCCTTAGGATATCAAAGATTTCTACTGGCAAGAATTTCAAGTATGAATTGGGTTCAAGTTATTTTTTATTTTATTTTTCTATATATTGATAAGAAAAAAATGTTGTGGGATGTTGGTCTTGCTTTTATTTTCTTATGTTTTTTTTTTAAATGTGGATAAGGTGGAATTGGAATGTGAATAAATTCAAGAAAAGTGACAACATTAAAAAGTTTCACAAATCATATACAATAAGGTTATTTTTATTTTTTCACAGTTTTTATTTTTTATTTTTGCATCATTTCAATTGCAAAAACATTATCAGTGGTATCCTTCACTAGATGTTCTAGCTATGGTTGCATGGCATAAGAAGGCTTCATGATGTTACAACAATGACGTTAGTCGATGGAAGGATCATAATGCGGCCAGAGTTTCATCTCGAGTGTTGGAGAAGCAGCAGCGTTGATAGCGAGACACTAGAATTTAGAAAAGTGCGCCCAGGATCTGAATGGGATGAGGTGAGACTAGAGGTCAGGGCGTAGGACCTTCACGCCATATCAGTGGTTCTTTATCTCATACGGAGCATGCTAAACGTTTGGTACATTATTGTTAAAAATATTTTATTTTATTTTATTTTTCTTTAACTACATGTGTTAATATATGATACTTTTCAACTTCAGGAGGCTAAGTTAAATCGTCCGCCTCTTCCACATGAGCTCCTAGAACAGACTCATAAGAGGAAAGTAGATAATAAGTTTTTCGATAAGATGTCCTAGGAGATATATGAAGTGCAAACTTTTTAATGAATTTTACTTGTACTTTTTGTCTTCAAAAAAATATATTGCTAATGTGTATACGTTTCAAAATTGTGTAGTTGCAGGTATGGGGCGAGAATTGCCCAGCTACAAAGGCATCTTTATCTCAAGCAGTCGATGCAACTCAAATCTATCTAGATGAGGTTTGGGGAGTTAAGAAGAAACTAATATATGGCCTTGAATCGATGGGAATAGACTCATAAGAGAAAGGTAGATAATCAATTTGTTGATCGGATGTCCAAGAGATATATGAAGTGCAAACATTTTAATCAATTTTGCTTGTACTTTTTGTCTTCAAAAAAATATATTGCTAATGTGTATATGTTTCAAAATTGTGTAGTTGCAAGGAATGAGGCTTAGACTGTAGCTGCAAGAGAGGATGCATCTTCATCTCAAGCAGTCGATGCAACTCAAATCTATCTAGATGAGGTTTGGGAAGTCAAGAAGAAACTAGTATGTGGCCTTGGATCGATGGGAACATATTCATAAGAGAAAGGTAGATAATCATTTTGTCGATCAGATGTCCCAGGAGATATATGAAGTGCAAACATTTTAATCAATTTTGCTTATACTTTTTGTCTTCGAAAAAATATATTGCTAATGTGTATATGTTTCAGAATCGTTTAGTTGCAAGGTATGAGACTGAGATTGTAGCTTCAAGAGAGGATGCATCTTCATCTCAAGCAGTTGATGTAGCTCAAATCTATCTAGATGAAGTTGGGGAAGTTAAGAAGAAACTAGTATATGGCCTTGGATCGATGAGATCTTTATGTCTATGGTCTCATGTATCATCCAATTCTATCTATATACCTTCAACTAGTCAGTCAGTCCAAGACTCTTAAACACAAGCGCAAGGAGATGGTTGGATTGAGGCCTTGGAAAAGGATGAGTGTGATGCGTGAGTAGATGATGAAGTAGTAGAGAGAGCATTTGCAGACTGTGCAAAGTCTCACTGTAGCTTTTCATACATAGATTTCAAAGCTTATTAGGGGTTTACCTATTCCACTAACCGTTACTCTACAGCTAGATGTACCTTCTACTAATCATAGTCCTAATTGTTAAACATTTTAGCAATTAAACTATTGCACATACAAACTATAAACTGAAATTGTGGTTGAATAATTTATGAAATCAATTTTTTTTTTTTTTTTTGCGTTGCATTTGTTATTATGGTACAGAAATTTTGAAATTTGTACAGTAAATTTTGGAAATTTACAAATTTAATAAAAATTAATGAAAATGGAAAAAACAATTGCAATGGATTTTGCAGCGAAATTCGATTTATACAATCAGGAGTTTAGAAAGAAAATATTTGTTGCAATATTGTTGCTACGCTGCAATAGAATTGCAATGACATGTTCTACAATGAGTCACAATTGTTACAAATCTGTTGTACATTTGTAACGAAATTGCAATAGAAATTACAACAGTATTGTAACGAAAAGATTGCTAATATGTTGCAAAGTTGCAACGGAGTTGCAACAACTTCAGCCCATTCAATTTCTTTTAACTATTGGGGTTTAGCAACGGAATTAGTAACAAATGTGATATCTTTTGTAACATAACAACAGAATATTTTCATTACAAATCCATTGTTTTTTTGCAACCGATTGCCAATGAATGGGGACAAAATTACAACAAGGTTTTATGCAACATAACTGTTATGTTGAAAATATATTGTTAAAAGATATTTTCAACGGATTTTCATGAGTTTGCAATGGATTTGCAAGTGAAAAATCATTGCAAATCTGTGATTTTCTTGTAATGGTGTTGGAATTGCTGAAATAAACATGGTATTTCAATATGAAATAATACCATGCTGGAAGATTTATAACACTTGAATAAAACTAGGAAATAGAAAGCTGAAAATTAGTGAAATTTCTTAAATCTTATTGAAAAGCTAAGATTTTCCAAAGAAGATTGACATTAAGTCGGTTGATTTGTTGAGTTGTTGATTTTTTTATTGATTGGTTGATTGATTGCCTCTTTCCTCCTACTCCTTTTATAGACATAGAAGACTTGCTGCCCAAGTCTCCATTTCTTCACTCTCTCCACTTTATGAAGTAACTGCCCATGTCTTCAATTAAAGATGCTTGTTCCTCAAGAACTCATCCACGTCTCCATTATGGAGTCTTGTTCCTTGAGAGAATTCCACATCAGTACATATCAGTACATAATTGCCCCACTTCTTTGCCACCTCTGATAAAGCTTCATTTGACTTCTAAAATTTTTAAAACTTTCATAAATACCCCTGGATTTCTTCTATGGGCTTGTACAAATAGATTTAGGCCTCTTTCTACCTGGACTTTTATTCATGGGCTTGGGCTTAAGTCTAACTCATTACTAGATCATGCCAAATTTTCAATTTGGGTGGAAACAATTATGATACAATGTAATATTAAATATTATATTTATATTTTAAAATTTATAAAATCAATGATATATAATAAATATCCCTCTTTAAAAAAATCAAAGATAAATATAATTATAAAATAAGTATAAATTGGTATTACCATGATAAATATCAAAATTATTTCAAATTTTGAAAATATTGTGAAATATGTAAGTGTAGCACAATAATAGAGTAAAACTTGTATTGTTCTCTTTAGCTCTTATATATATAATGGAGAATGATGGATATAAGGAAAGAATTGTTCTCTGGGATGATCGAATACAACGAGAGAAAGAGCCTTTTATAGGCATCCAATTGGCTTCATTTACTCATACATTAAATGAGAGTAATGAAGGTAAGTTCTAAATCTATATGAATCTTGGCTCAAATTCAATGTGGTCATTCATCACACATAAAGACTTCATTTATATGACCACCGCCAAGTAATGCATCGTCGAGAATATCTGCTCATTAAAGCCTTCTTTAGTAAAACCCAATGGGATAAAACCTAGAGAAGGAAAAAGAGTACAATATTCTTCTGATGTTATAGTGTGTTCTTACTCTATTAGGATTGCCTCATTAAAAATCTTGCCAGTTAAACTCAGTGGGACAAAACTTGGACGAAGGGAAAAAGAGTACAATACAATAACATCATGTCATAAGCATACTCCCCCTCATGTCAATGTCCTTAAGTTGGAGCATTCCAATCTTGTATATTAGCTTCTTGAATGTTAAGGTTGGCAATTACTTTGTGAATAAGTTTGCTAGATTATCATTTGAGCGTATTTGTTGAACATCGATTTCACCACTCTTCTAGAGTTAATGTATATAAAAGAACTTTGAAGAAATGTGTTTAATTAGTTCTATCTCATTTTGATTTGTGCAATGCATGCAGCATTATCTTCAAATAATGTTGTCGGACTGACTTTGACAGAGGGGAGTCCACATGAATCTTGGATATGTTGAATCATCGATCTTAGCCATATACATTCATGACTTGCTTCGTGAATTGCTATAATCTCTTAATGATTCGATAATGTGGCCACTATTGTCTGCTTAAAGGATCTCCATGAAATAGAAGTTCCATGAAATAGAAACAACACATCCAAGAAATTGTTGCTTGGATTCCTTTAAGTAAAATAGACTCATATCAGTTGTTTCTTGGAGGTAGCGCAATATATCCTTGATACCATTCCAATGTGTTTGGGTTGGAGGGAACTGTACCTAGCTAATAAATTGATAGAAAAAATAATATTTGGGCGAGTATAGTTAGCAAGATACATAAGTGCACCAATGGCACTAAGATATGGTACTTCAGAACCAAGTAATTCTTCACCCTTTCGCAAGGACGAAATGGGTCTTTTTTCACGTTAAGTGAACTGACAACCATTGGAGAACTTAAATGGTGTGCTTTAACCATATAAAAGCACTTTAAAATTTTCTTAGTGTATTCCGATTAAGTGAGATCAAAACTCGATAGGGAAATGAGTAATAGGCTGGGGACAGAATTTTGTTTCCGAATCTTCACCATTTCTTATTAGTCTTTTATTGCGAGAAGGAAAAAATTATTAAATTAACAAAATATATTTGATTCCATTTATCATGTTTTAATATTTGGATATGTGTTTTCATTTATACTCTTGAGCTGTTATTTTGTACTGGACATATTCAGATCTTTTAATTATTATATACCTCTGGGCAGTTGTTTGATTTTAATATAAATTAAACTGATTAACAATTCAAAACATAACTATGGGACCAGTTTTCAGTCTCCAATGGGAGTGCCCAAAAAACTTGTGTTTGACTGGGTTTATAGAGAATAAACTCTGAGTGGCATGTAATAATGAGAAAATGGTTGATACAAATCGCTTGCAAGTGCACAAGTCATATAAGTAATAAAAGTGAATTTTAAGTCCAGTTATCATTCCCACAAGGATTGATTATATAATCTCAAGGTCAATTACCCCTACTACTAAAGAAATCAACTATTTAAACTTATAATTTCAAAGGATTTTAAGAGTGACTATTAGTCGAAATGTAAATAACTCTTTATCCAATTTTTTTTCTAATTAAAACAAAATCAAAAATAAAATAATAATAAAATTCAGGGTTTTTAATAGGTTAAGTGCTGTGAGAAATAAACCGAGTTTCGATCATCGATATGCATTTGGTTGAAAGTGAGTTAGTTATGGTTTGGATGCAGGTTGTCCAAAAACACAATGGTATAGTCCTAGAAAACCTCTTGACACTATACATTTCACCAATTAGATAACCACATTCCTAAACCAGGTCAATGGGTCTAATTAGCTACTTTTGAATTGATCATCTTGTAGATCTGGTTATTTTTCCTTTCTACTACTTCACAACCATTTATGATGACTGGAAATTGCTTATACCCATAGACGGGATAATACAAGCCTTTCCCAATTCAATTGATACCTCAATCTACAATTCATTAGAATGCTCCATTTCCTTGATTAGAATCTAATCTAACACAGGACCAAGATTATTCTACCAAATTAAGATGAAACCTCAAAGAGAGAGAAATAATCTATCAACAAATTGTCCTAACACTGGTAGGAACAAAATCCATGAAGAATCAAAACTACACTTAGAGTGCATTAGTTCATCAAATATCGGTGAAATATACCCCCAGGTGACCACTCTCTGTTCTTAGGTAATACTTCTCTGTGTCACTCAAAGGGATCTTAGAAATCAGAACAAAGATACAATTCCTTCTGGGTATAGATCACTGGTATTCAGAACAACTCCATACACGAACAATATCAATTAGATAAACCTAGATCACATACCCACAACTTCAATAATACTGCTACAATTGATAGTCAGATCAACCAATTCCTTCCCAAAGGAAGCTTAGTCTTTCAAATCTAAATCACAAATCACAATGACTTGTTTTTCAAACAAATTCATTGAAACTATGATCAAGTAAATGAGAAATGGATTCAAGAAAAGTTTCTAAATCAAATCAAGGTCAGACATAATTGAAAACCAGATCTGCAATAATCTCAGCTTCATAATTCAACTCAAATCAAACTCCTAGTAAAATAAAAAATAAATAAATAAATAAATAAATAAAAATATATATATATATATATATATATATATATATATATATATATATATATATATATATATATATATATATATATCTCAATGAACTTCAATTCTTCCCAAAATTTATCAAGGATTTCTTTGAAAGTACAGCATTATGCAACCGACTTTTCTATTCATAGATTCAATAAATGTTGGGCTTGAATTTTAGGCTAAATTAGTGGATTTCAACATAAGCCCAATTGTTGTCTTTGTCGCAACATTAATTATCTATGTCACGACATTACAGCTTACTAGTGTTTCTTTAGGCTTTGTGTTAGTTTTTTCGCAACATTTCTTCTATCTTCAATTTCAACCTTTTGTCAAGTTTTTCGTGACAAAGTTTATGAATTTCGCGACATAAATGCTTGTTGGTGTGTCTTCAAGCCTTGTCGTGGCTTTGTCGCAACATTCTTGTATTGTTCTTACTTCTAAGTTGTTGTGAAGTTTGTCGCGACAAAGTTAATGAATGTCGTGACATTGTTGTAGTTTATTATATCCCAATTCCATGTTGTGAGTTTGTCACAACATTCCTTCCTTGTGCTCTTCTTTAGTCATTGTCACAACAAAGTTTCGAAAGGTCGCGACATACTTATCTTGCCTTACAGTGCTAGCTTGGATTCAACCATTTCAATACTTCTTTTCTGACAACTTCTTTCATAACTGGATTCAACCTTCTTTGATGTTCTTTAGAGTCTTTGCATTTTCCTCCAAGAGGATTTTATGCATACAAATGGAAGGACTGATTCCTTTTAAATCATCTATTGACCAAGCAATTGCTCCCTCATACTTCCGGAGAATTTCCAACAGTTTATGTTCTTTGTGCTCTCAAGTCGGCTGATATAATTACTGGTTTAGATTTTTCAACTTCAAGGAAGGGATACTTCAAATGTTTAGGCAATTCTTTCATAATTAAACCCTCAGAGCTTGTGTTTACTTTTGAAACCTTCCCTTCATAACTACTTTATTTTTCTGCACTTCCTTCATTAAGATCGAGTGCTACTTCTTTAAATTCAAAATTGGAGTTCATAAATTTAACATCAAGACACTCAATATATTGGAAATTCATCTCATTTTCATTCATTGAATTCTGAATCTTACAATCATTTTTAGTTATTCGAGGCAGATGGGAACTTTTGTTTCACAAATCCACAATCAACATTATCAAATTCGATGGCTCAAACTACGATGAGATTGAATTGCATTGCTTCATCTCTAACCCTGAGAGTAATCTCTCCTTTCTTTACATCTATCAAAAGGCTCATACATAAACGAGAAAGGCCTTCTAGCGAGTAGTAAGGACTTGTTTATCTTCTTAAATATCAGTAACCCCTGAAAGTCTACTAGAAAATGAACTTTCCCACTTTGATAGCACATCCTCAAGCATACACGGATTTGAGGCTCAAGGTTGCATCTTCCATCTACGGGGTGTGGATTTGTGGGAGTAAGCTCCCCTAAACTTAGTCTTTTGACAATAGATAAGGGCATCAAGTTAATGCTAGCTTTAGAATCACACAATGCTTTTCCCATTCCAGAATTCCCTATGGTGCAAGGAATAGTGAAGCTGCCCGAATCCTGCATTTTCATTAGTAAAGTCCTCTGAATAACTACACTTCACATTGATGTCAGGCTCACTACTCCTTCTTCAGCGAATTTCCCTTTTTTGCTCAGTATATCCTTCATGAACTTAGCATAATGAGGCATTTGAGTCAGTGCCTTAGAAAAAGGGATATTTATCTCTATTTTCTTAAACATGTTCAAGAACTTAGAGAATTTCTCTTCACATACTTTGCCTCAGGGAATGGAATTTGGAGGCTTATGGCTACCTCTTTTTTAACCTTAGATCACCCTCTTCAACTGGCTACTCTTGTTGCACCTTTACTGTTCTTTCCTCTTTAGAAAATTCTGAACTATACTACTTTATCTCTTTTCCAATTTCTCCATGTTTTTCTATCTCAGCCATCTTCTTCTCATTTTCTTCTCTTTCTTTCAGTTCTCTGCTACTCCTAAGAGAAATTTCCATACAGTCTTTAGGATTCTCACTTGGGAAGGCATCTTTAGACTGGTTCTGAATAGCTAGGGCCAATTGTCCTACTTGTGTCTCTAGATTTTTCAGAGAGGCATTTGTATTGGTTTGAAACACATTTGTGTTTGCCTAAAATGCTACTAATTCAACAAATTTTTGTTCATGAATGTTCAATAGTCTCTTGTTTTCTCCCATGAAGCTCAACATTTGTTCTTTAAAAGACTAAGACCTTCTTGGGTCTTGATTATCAATTCTATGGTTGTCTTACTGTTGCTGTCCTTGGAAACCATGTTAACCATACTGCTGCTGATAATTCTGCACAAGTCTCTATCCTTGTTGTACTGCATGTCCATATGAGAAATTTTCATGGTTCCTCAAAGCTAGTGTGTAGTGGGTTGGAAGATTTTTGTTGGGCTTAAAGTTGTAACTCCTATTACCATTGACAAACTGAACTTCCTCCACATGATAAGGACCGTCATGAACAAGTCCTTCATCATTCAAAACTCTTTGTTCATCTTCCATTATTCCCACTAGATGGGCATACTGGTTTCTTCTTTTCTGCATGCTAGCTTTGTTCATCAATGCATCTAATTTTGCCTCTATAGCTGACATTTTGTTCAGCTCTCTATCACCTCATTTCCTCTCGACACCGCTCTGCTCATGAAGTCTCGGATGGAGCCCTATGTAGTTTTCTTTTGCTAGATCTTCTATTGCTTAGGTTTGCCTCTTGAATGCTCTTTCTGCTTAAATGCTCCCCATGATCCTTTGGATATGTAGTTCATGGCATGGTAGAAAATGTCCATGTGTGATCGATCAGTAAGCAGACCTCTCCCAGAAGCTTCTTATACCTTTCTCAAGCATTGTAGAGACTCGTCTTCACCTTGGCAGGAATACAATGATTTCTCCTCTATACAAAGTGGCGGTAGGAGGAAAAATCTACTAGTGAATCTTTAACGGCTCTCAGGTTTCATTGATCCATAGGGAAGTGATTCAAACCAACTTACTATGGTATCCCTTAAGGAACAAGGGAACAGCTGCAACTTAATCACATCAGGTCTCACCCCATTCAATTTCACAGTATTGGCCATTATAAGAAACCTACCCATATGCTCATTGGGGTCTTCACTAGGATGCCTAGTAAACTGATGCTGTTGGACCATGTTGATTGGTGTAGGCTTGCTTAAGCTCAAAATTGTTTGCTTCAGTTGTAGGTACCTGAGTGAAAAATAATCTTCTCTAATAACAGAGCTCCAAAAATCTTCCATAGTTCTACATCGCGAAGTACATCCGTACCACAAGCTGAATGTTCTATTGTATCTCCTCGCTACCATAACTCTTTGCTTGACCAAATTTGACTTTCTTGAATTTCTTGAGTATTGTTTCAATTTGTAGTATCGGTGCGCAGTTATACGGTTTCTATGCATGTATTTACTACTTGAAATGGAATTACACTGAGATCAAATAAGATCAGTAGACATCAACAATATGTTATGATAAGCTCATATAAGAAACCAGTAGCTAAGTCAGCTACTGCAGTTCAAGCTATTTTTGAAAATTTTCCGTTTTATTAAAGGAAAAATAATTGTCAATACTAGCTATTTTCTTTTTGGTCAGAATATTGATCTTTAGATTTCATTTCAATCCCCGGAAACGGCGCCATAAACTTGATTGACTAATTTTTAATAAAGACCAAAATCTGCAACTAATTTCTAACATAACTATCAGGGACAATTCAATCCTGAGCAAGAATGCCAAAAACTTGTTGTTTGACTAAGATTTATAAGCAAGTGTTTTCTGATGTGTATGTAATAATGAAAATTGGTTTTGGTATAAATCACTACAAGTGCACAAGTCATACAAGTAATAAAAGTGAATTTTAAGTCCAGATATCATTCCCACGATGATTGATTATATAATCTAAAGGTCAATTACCCCTACTACTCAAGAAATCAACTATTTGAACACATAATTTCAAAGGATTTTAAGAGTGACTATTAGTTGAAATGTAAATAACTCTTTATCCAAATTTTTTCTAATTAAAACAAAATCAAAAAATAAAATAATAAAAAAATTCAGGGTTTTTACTGAGTTGTAACAATGAGAAATAAACCAATTTTCTGATCATCGGTATGTATTTGGTTCAAAATAACAAGTTAGTTATGGTTTGAATTAAAGTTTATCGAGAACACAATAGTATAGTCTGAGGAAAACCTCCACGACTACTATACATTTCACCAATTAGATAACCACATTCCTAAACCAGGTCAATGGGTCTAATTAGCTACTTTTGAATTGATCATCTTGCAGATCTGGTTATTTTTCCTTTCCAATACTTTACAACCATTTCTTAATGACTGGAAATTGCTTATACCCATAGACAGGATAATACAAGCCTTTCCCAATTCAATTGATACCTCAATTTACAATTCATTAAAATGCTCAATCTCCTTGATTAGAATCTAAGCTAATCTAAGCTAACACAGGATCAAGATTATTCTGCCAAATTGAGATGAAACCTCTAAGAGTGAGAAATTATCTATCAGCAAATTGTCCTAACATTGGTAGGAACAAAATGCATGAAGGATCAAAACTACACTTAGAGTGCATTCGTTCATCAAATATCGGTGAAATATACCCCCAGGTGACCAGTCTCGGTTCTCAAGTAATCCTTCTCTATGTCGCTCAGAGGGTTCCTAGAAATCAGAACAAAGATACAATTCCTTCTGGGTATAAATCACTGGTATTCAGGACAACTCCATACACAAACAATATCAATTAGATAAACCTAGATCTCATACGGCTTCAATAACATTTGCTTACAATTAGTGATCATATCAGCAATTCCTTCAGGAGCTTAGTCTTTCAAATATGAATCACAAATCATAATGACTAGTTTGTCAAACAATTCATTGAAACTATGATCAATTGAATGAGAAATGGATTCAAGAAAGGTTTCTAAATCCAATCAAGTTCAGACAAAATTGAAAACCAGATCTTCAATAATCTTAGCTTCATAATTCAACTTAGATCAAACTCCTTGTAAAATAAAAATAAAAAACAAAAAAACAAAAAAACAAAAAAATATACAATAGACTTAAGTTCTTCCCAAGACTGCTCAAGGTTCACTGAAAGGCTGCGCAGTGTACCTTCAGCTTTTCTATTTATAGGTTCAATAAATGTTGGGTCTGAATTCTAGGCTGAATTTGTGGATTTCAAGATAAGCCCAATTATTGTCTTTATCGCGATATTAATTGTCTATGTCGTGACATTACAACTTGTTGATGCATCTTTAGGCTTTGTGTTAGTTTTGTTGCAACATTTCTTATATGTCTTCAATTTCTGCCTTTTGTAAAGTTTGTCGCGACAAAGTTTATAAATGTCACGACATAAATGCTTGTTGGTGTGTTCTTCATGCCTTGTCGTGGTTTTGTCGCAACATTCCTGTCTTTTTCTTTCTTCTGAGCTGTTGTGAAGTTTGTCACAACAAAGTTAATGAATGTCGCGACATTGTTCCAGTTTATTATATCCCAATTCCTTGTTGTGAGTTTGTCGCAACATTCCTTCCTTGTGCTCTTCTTAAGTCATTATCATGACAAAGTTTCGAAATGTCGCGACATACTTCTCTTGCCTTACAATGCTAGCTTTTGAACTTAACGTGACGACTAAGTTTTCTTGTGTTGCAACAAAATTTCTTCCTTCTGCACTTCGTTATGTCGTGACATTCAATTTCTATGTCGCGACATTGTTTCAGCATGTCTTCATTGATTTTTCTCTTGATTTGTTGCGACAGAGCTTTCCATGTCATGACAAAGTTTTTCTGTCATTTGCCTTGTTATGTATTGTGACAGAGTTTAAAAATGTTGTGACAAACTTTTCTTGTCATCTGCTTGATCTTTATCGTGACATAATTAACTAATGTCGCGACAATGTTTTTGTCTTCTGGCCTTCATTATGTTGCAACATAGCCTGGAATGTCACGACAATTGTTCATTCACTCTACACTAACTATGTCGGGATATAATTTGCAAATGTAGCGACATTATTCTACTGCTCCTTTAGTTAGTCTGCTCTAAAATTGTCACGACAACACACTTTTCTTGCGACATTTTCCTCTGGCTACTTTGAGCTTTTGTCGCGACAATAAGGAATTATGTCGCGACATAAGTGCATTTCCTGACTTAGCCATTTTTGCTTCTTTTCTTGCTGGTTTTGCTTTCTTTTTCATTAAAACCCTGCAAAACACAAATATGGGTGAAGATTCCTTAATTATGCAATAAATTGAACAATACCTCTTAAAAATGTAATAAAAATGGACTTAAAAATTTATGAGTTTTGGACTCATCAATAGGGGTTTCTTGTTCATCATATGCCTCTGCTGTGACCTTTTGTTTTATATTTGCCTCTTTAGGGGCAATAATTTTTGTTTGTGTTCTTCTCTTCCAGGGAGTTAAGTTTGTTGAGCTAATAGGTCTACCACACTTCAGGGGTATTTGAGACTCATTTGCTAATTGTCCTTCGGGAACATCAATCTGTGTTGGAGCATTTGCAACCGAAATATGTGACTTTGTCACTTTCTTTGTATCAATAAATGAATTTGGTAATTGATTTGCATGTGTTTGCAAATGAATGATCCTTTGAACATCTAGTTCACATTTATTTGTACGAGGATCAAGATAATACATCGTAGATGCATTCTAAGTAATTTCTTGTCGTTCTTTTGAACCTAAATTTCTCCCCTCACCATATACTCTCATTGAAATGACAATCCACAAAGTGGGCTGTAAAAACATCTCATGTTAAGGGTTCAAGATATCTTATGATAGACAGGGAATCAAAACCTACATAAATCCCAATTCTTCGTTGGGGACCCATTTTAGTGTGTTGTGTAGGTGCAATTAGTATATAGACTACACAACCAAAGATTCGTAAATGAGAAATACTTGGTTGTTTACCCAGAACAAGTTGTGAAAGGAAGTATTCATGGTAAGCTGTTCGTCGAATACGAATCAAGCTTGCATCATGCATAATAACATGTCCCTAGTTAGAAGTCGACAATTTAGTTTTCATTACCAGTCGTCGAGCTATTAATTGAAGACATTTGATGAGGAACTCTGCTAAACCGTTTTGGGTATGAGTATGAGCAACATGATGCTCAACATTTATTCCAACTGACATGCAATAATTGGTAAAGGTTTTGGAGGTAAACTCACTAGCATTATTAAGTCTGATGGCCTTAATTGGATAATCAGGAAACTAGGCTCATAATTTGATCATTTGTGTGAGGAGCTTAGCAAAGGCAACATTTCTTGTCGAACGAAGACAAACATGTGATCACTTAATAGAGGCATCTATTAAGACCATAAAGTAACAAAAAGGTCCACATGGTGGATGGATAGGTCCACATATGTCCCCATGTATTCTTTCTAAGAAGACTAATGACTCAAATGTGACTTTGCTATAGGATGATCTAACTATCAATTTACCTTGTGAGCAAACAGCACATGAGTATGCATTGGGAAAAAGAATCTTCTAGTTCTTTAGTGGATACCCATGTGAGTGTTCTATGATTCTCCGCAACATTGAGGACCTAGGGTGACCAAGCCTATCATGCCAAAGAACGAAAGTCTTTAGGTGTTAAACTTCTATTTCATGACAACATATGACTCTATAGGCTTTATATTTGTATGATATAACCCAAAGGAGAAGGCTGAGAGTTTTGCCATTATAATTTTCTTGCCATAAACAATAGAGGTACTATAAAGCAATTAATTATTATCTTGTTCATAGTTTTGATACTTTATCATTTCTACGAATATCTTTAAAGTTGAACAAATTTCTTATGGATTTTCTAGAATATAATGCATCATTGATATGGAACCTAGTTCCATTTAGTAGCATTACGTTTGCTCTACTTGATCCTTCGATTAAGTTTGCAATACCAGATATGGTACTTAGATTGACATTTGTTAATGTCAGAAATACTAGGAAATTATCTTTTATAGAAAAATTGTGTGTATTAATTTGATCAATATAACACCCGAAATATACCACCAGTCATTTTCAGCATGTTTAGGGTATTTTGTAGATATAATTGATTTTTAAATGGTATATGCAAAAGCGTGGTGAGAAACTAGAAAATTGTACAAGAAACAAGGGTAAAAGTGGAATTTGTCAAAATAGGATATAAAAGTTATAAGATAATAAGATTATATGCCAAAGTGGAATAATGGGAAGTTATAGTGCAAATAGAAGGAAAATTGAGGACCAAAGTGCAATAAAAGGAAAATTAGAAATGAAGTGGGATAAGACCAAGTTGGTCTCCCATTTTGGGAGAGCAAAAACGTGAAGAAGAAGAGAGGAGAAGAGAATAAGTAGAGGAAGAAGAAAAAGAAGAAGAAAGGTATGGAATACTATGATTTTTGTATGGAGACTATTTGTATATGGATGGCTATGTTTTTGTATGGAAGTGTTTGTATGGATATTAGTAGTTCCATTCCTAGGGTTTAGTTAAGAATTCATCATAACCCTAGATTTGTTGAGAGTTGTGTTGGTAAAACCCTAGTTTGTATAACATGAGTATGGAATCCTCCCTTTGGGTATGGATTTTTGGTTTATGAGGTATGGATACCTATTTGGGTGTTAGGAAGTTAACCTAACTTACAAGTATTTGAGTTTGGGTTTGGAAAAACCTTAATCAATCTCTATGTTTGGTTTTGGTTGGATTAGAACACATTTGGGAGTTGTTTTTGGTGATGCTTGTGGATTATTTTGGGGTTTTTGGTTGTATTTCTGCAAAATTGGAGGAAATCAGCAAAATTTGGGGAATTTCGGGGGTCCTACGCTGCGACTTAGGGATCCCCACACAGCAGTGTAGGTCCATGCCAAGGCATGGCCGAGAAGGGGTTTGGACAAGCCTCGAGTACGCCGTAGCGTAGCAGTGCTACGCCGCGGCGAAGGTTTATGCGGAGGCAAAGGTCTATGCGGCAGCGTAGCAGTGCTAAGCCGCGGCGTAAGCGGTCATGCGCCGCGTATCTTGTTCTAACATGGAAAATTTTGGTGTTTTGTCATGTTTGCTATTCAGTTATTAGAGGACATCTGATGGACTAATGAGGACCCTATAAGTGTATGAAAGGGTTCATTCATGTTTGAAAGGTAAAGGAAAAATTAGACCGTACCTCGCCGCCTCGGCGAGTTCGATGTTGGCAAACTTAATGCCCCTATGATAAGTTAGTATGTTTCTGAACACATATAATTGTAGGATTGCCTAAGACCGGATATTGAATGACACGACACCTCTGTTATGTGGGCAAGCATGTATAGTGCCGGTACTCATTAGTCTTGTGATGTCGACCATCCTTGAGACATTTAGTATTTCGGTACTCTCACGATTAGTACTTGGTACTCGATTAGTGTGACGATACTCACATTAGTGCCGACCTCTTGCTGTATACGGCACCTCCCGATGTGTGTATCTTGTACCTTGAGTGCTTATTGTGTTGTGTCTTACTCATTTCTTATTACTGGTCTAGGTAGCCAAACAATTATATGATAAGAACCTGAATGAGAAATAAGAGTAAAGTAATGTACATCGTTCTATTCTGTAATACCTACGGGTACCTCTATACAAGTATAAGTTCTGTAGTACCTACGAGTACCTCCGTACCAATATACGCTCTATAACTCCTATAGGAGATCTGAACAAGTATAACTTTGCTATAAGTACAAGTATGTTTATAAGTTTGTTATATGAATCCATGCAAAATCCTGAAATCTGCTACTGTATATCTATTATTGTTATATGCTTATTATAAATGAGTATTAGTGTATGTGTATACGTATAAGTCATATGTTTCCCACTAAGCGTAAAGCTTAGCACGGGGTTTTAATCCGTGTAAGGTATAAGTGGTAGACTGACATACTTGTAGGGATTATCACTGTAGGTTTGTGCTCTGATTGTAAATGTAAATGTACAGTTTGTATATGTATATGTAGATGGGACTTAGGGTATGTGTATTGACCTTTGTAAACACTACTACGGTGATAGTTTTATTTTGTATCTTTGAATATATGATATTTTGATTGGTTATAAGACTTGGAACTACCAATGCGAAAAGCGGAGTAAGAGGTCGATATATTCTAGCGTCCCTTTGTCCACTGGCGGGGTGTTTGGGCGTGACGATCGACCAGGCATACCGCAGCCGTTCATTTTCACATGAATTTTGGATTACAATTAATATAAACAATAAATAATATGAATAGATGTAATAGCAAAATGAGTACTATTTAGTTTTTATATAAACATCCGATACGATACTTGATGTTTTCATCATTCATCACATATTTGTATTTTCACTAGGACCTCCCAAGAAATTAGTATCATAGTAAGTTAAGTCTACTCTATTTTTATCATTGAAGTTCATTTCTATCTATTTTCCTTTTTCTTTGATTGATGCTTGGTAAGTCGATCAAAATATGTTGGAGTGTCACAAACGAGATCTATAATAATGTCTTCACACCACATCTATGAAAATTATTCTCATAGGCCTTGGAAGATGTATTTTCTACATACTTCCCATTTTCTTGTTTCACCTTATTATTATTCCACTTTTGATTGTTCCATGAGGATTTCCTTTTGTGAGAATTTGAATGATCACTACTATGAGGACCATGGTGTCGGAAATTCCTTCAACGTCTTCGTCCACGTCCACGTCCACGTGTTTGGGACAATATCGCATTCACTTCAAGGAATGGTTTATATCTAGTAGGACAGGATTAGTGATTTCTCAACAAGAGTTCATTATTTTGCTCAACAATAAGAAGACATGATATCAATTCATATTACTTTTTAAATCTACGCTCTCGATACTACTGCTGCATGAGCACAAGGCATGAAATGTGGTAAACGTTTTTTATAGCATGTCTTCTTTTATGACTTTCTCTTCTCATAGCTTCAATTGAGAGCCAATTTTAAATAATGCAGAGTTGTATTCACTAACTGTTTTAAAATCTTGCAACCTCAAATGCATCCAATCATATCGAGTTTTTGGGATACTCATAATTTTCTGGTGATCATATCTCCCCTTTAACTCATTCTATAGAGGGAGGGGTCCTTTACTATAAGGTATTCACTTTTAATTCCTCATGGAGATGGTGCCAAAGAAAAATCAATGCTTTAGTGATGGATGCTCTTGGGTCCTACATGGATACTTGATTTCCTTCTTTGATGGTAGCTCCAAGATTCATTGTGCCGAGGTGTATTTCAGCATCAAGGATCTAAGATAGGTAGTTCTTTTCGGTAATGTCAAGTGCCACAAACTCAAGTTTTGTGATATTTGACATTGTCAATAATCTTTGATATATGATATAATATTAGAATTGATTTCAACAAATAGCAATATTGATTTTGGCATACAAGCAAAACTTAACATAATTATAGATATGCAAAATCGAAATAACTTTAAGTTAGGGTTAGAAAAATACCTTTAGAGCAAACTTGTGTAAAATATGTAAATGCAACACAATAATAGAGTGAAACTTATATATATATATATATATATATATATATATATATATATATATATATATATATAATGGGAATGGATATAAGGAAGATGCCTTTTATGGACATCCAATTGGCTTCATTTACTCATTAAATGAGAGTAATGAAGGAAAGTTATGAAGGTACATGAATCTTGGCTCAACATCAATGTGATACATGTATCTTGGCTCAAATTCAATGTGATCATTCACCACACATAAAGACTTCATTTATATAATAATAATAATCAATTTGAAGTTTATTTTTACCTACCCTCGAGAAGATGAGACGTCGGAAGCTTCAAAATTTTAGTTTGAGATGTCAGAAGTTGCAATCAGAGGGAGAACAAGATGTAATGGCGGGAAAGTTAGATGGCGTTTGTTTTTAAGCTTGTCTTTGAGGATTAAATAGGCTTTATTAAAAGTACATTTGTTTTTAAAGAATTTTTTATGTTTATTGTTGAAATTTTTAAAAAAAAGTTATGAATAGTAAAAGTGAAAATATTTAGGCTTTTTTATTGAAAAGTCATTCATGAAAAATAGGAAAAACTCAATCATTCTGCAAACAAGAAGAAAATTTGTAATATACACTCACCTTAGGGATGACAATGGGAGGGTTTGGGATGGGCGATCATACCACGGCCATTTCGTTATTTTTCGATTAAAACATGCCGTTCAAAATTAAAGCAGCCGGGACGGAGATGAGAAAAATTCTAAACTACTTGATTCACCGTTACTATTTTGTTTTTATTTTTTTATATTTGATTTTTATTTTTATTATATTAAAGTGTATTTTCATAAAAAGAATAAAAATATTATAATTTTATAAATTATTTATTAAAAACATTATAATAATAATAATTATTTATATTAAAAGTATAAAAATAAAATAATAAAAAATTATTTTTAAAAATATAATCGGTAGACATTATTATTATTATTTTGGATAAGTAGTTAAGTGATATTGCTTCATTCGGGTCCGTTCTGCCTCGTAATTTATTTCTTTTTCGAGTTCACTTTATTTTAAATGAAAACACAGCGTAGTTAAAGCTTTGAGATTTTTAAGCCAAAAATCTCTAGTCCATGGAAATCCCAGTGACAACTTATCGCGGAAAATCGAAAAATTAGCTTGTCTCGGTCGTGAAACTTTTACGGGTTCACTGGATTTCGCGATCTGATTGTAGTGAAGTCAGTTTCGTCGTCACGAGATATAAGAAATTTTACAGCTTATGATGCCTGTGATTTATTATTTTTGTGCCCGTTTTGTCGTTTTTAAAAATTTAATTTTGTGTTTCTGATAACAATCGTGAGCAGTGCCGGATTTGAGAAAATGAAACCCAAACCATTAAGCAGATTAAAATTAAATTAAAGCTTTTGTGTGTGAGCGAGGTGGGACGTGAAGCTGAAATAATCAGATACCGTTCTTATTATACTGGGTATACAATTTTAAAACAAAGCATTTTAATCTTAATGTTATTAAGTCTTGTTGACATTAAACTCAAAAAAAGTTATATTCAATATTAAATAAAAAAAACAAATACCACCTTAGCCTTTCTCTCTACCTCCTCTCTTTAAAGCTGGATTTGTCTAAGAACATTTTTGTCTTTATTAAAAAATGGGCATTTCGAAAAACTATCAAACTCGGTGACCCTTGAGAGTAATTCGTTTGGTTGGCCCACTCTTTTCAGTAATTCTCTCTAAACAAAATGAAAGCTTATAAGTTATCACAGAGTTTATAGATTATCACAAATCAGTCCTCCAAATCTCATTATATTTCTCAAAATTAGACCCCCCACCTTAGACTTAATTATCAATTGATTCAATTCTGACCTGTCCCTTTAGATGACTCGGGTCGACTTGAATCCAGACCCGTCTTTTGTACTCCTTCGGGAGCTGAAACAGTAAGTTCGGGCAAAGCAAAGCCACTGCACTCCTCCAACTCAACTCCCTCACCAATCGCAACCTGCCCCGCACCAACACCACCAACCACCTAGAGATCCGACCCGAAGTCGAATTCCAGACCCGGGAATCCGAATCCCTGCGGGTTCAGCAACTCGGTGAAACCCCCAGACGCGCCATGATTATGGTTGGGAGGCACGCGCTGCTTGGGGGCGGGAGCGGGAGAGCTTGGGGGCGTTGACGTGGGGCGGGGATGTTGCGGAGGGCGCCGTCGTGAGTCCAATAGCGGCGGCAGGATTTGCAGAAGTATCGGGGCTGGGAGAGGCTATTGTTGTTGTAGTAGCAGAACTTCGTGTTTGTAGAATTGCAGCGCCGGCATTGGAGGCGGTGCTGGGTCCCCGGAGGATATGGAGGGCGTATCGGCGGTGGGAGATTGCTCGATTCTGACTGCATATGGTGAAGTGAGAGTTGTTTTGGTGCAAGGAGGAAGGAGAAAAGAGAATAGCAAACCAAATTATTGGCTTTTGAGCAGGAAGAATAGCTTATCCGCGCGGAATGTGAAAATACTCAAATAGTTTGCTGGGATCGGAAAGGATGGAGGCTTATACAAATCATGGGAAGGGAAACAAGAGACAGCATCCAAGGAACTTCACAACAAGATTCCAAGTTCTTGCTTTTTGGACCTTACCTAACCTCGAAAGCTTTTTTAGAAAAAAAAATATTAAAATAGTTTCAAAATGAAAATAATTATTCTAATATATGAAATTAGTGTGAGAACAGTAACACCGTAGTTACTTACTGTATTATGATATTGAATTTTTTTTTTTTTTAAGTTAATATCGATCGATTGAGCATTACAAAAGTTTTAAAAAATTTTATAAGTTAATTAATTTTGTTCTTACTAACTGTGGTATTATTGTCCACCTAATAGTTTCAATATGAAAATAATTCAATTTCTTTTAATATATATATATATATATATATATATATATATATATATATATATATATATATATATATTATTTTGTTTTCAAATTAATAATCAAACTAATTTTCTTGTGTTTTGAAACTGCATTGATTAATTACAATTTTAAAAATTAATCATAAAATCGTATTCATAAACTAAGATTTAAAGATTAATTTTAGAATCACAATAAAGTGAATTTTTAAAATCACATGATATAAATATGATTTAAAGATTAATTTTCAAAATATAAATACTGTTTTTAAAGCATAAAAGATTAGTTTGGTAATTATTTTGAAAATGAGTTTATAGATGTATTTTAAAAAAAAATGATTTATTTTGACTTTAAACTTCTTAAAACTCAGTGGTCATCCCTCAACAACTCCAACTACTCTTTTGTTCTCACCATCGTACTAATATTATTATATTTCCAACTTCACAAGACTTTTTCGCATTCCCCGGCTAAACTCATGCTCATTGCATACCTGCTCCTCTTCCCACTATTGTTTTATTCTCATCTTCCTATTGTAATAATATTCACAAATTTATTCATAATATTTCGAAATATTATATCTAAATTTACGCTGCCTAGCTCATCACCACTCTATTAAAATTGAATAAATAATCAGTTAATATAAAATCAACGGATAATTTTTTTAGTTACTAGAATACCCTGTTCAACTTACATATATGCATTTGGGTCGTATCATTATTATATTAAATTATTCATTAATATTTTCTTTTCTTTTTTTCTTTTTTTTTGTGAAATACTGAAAACTTTTTTCAAATAATGTTTCTCTTTTTTTCAAATACACGATGTTTCACAAAGTGGTGGACCATCATCCAGTTCAGCTCCCCTTGATAGTGGAATTCTCCCTCCATGCACCGAGACCATGCCTAAGGAGGACTTGCATTCTCACTCCGAACATGCCCAATTACTGGAGTTTCTACTCCACCCAACGAATGAGCGTCACATTGCCTTTTCTGCTATGCTAGCTGAACTCCACAGTGCTCCATTATCAGATCTAGTTGTTCCAAAAAGCACTGTTCCATCACCTTCCATGTAATAATTTGAGTTAATTATATAGATATTGTCTGTTTCTAGTTCAAGAGACTTTTATGGTTTAAAAATACGTTTATGAAATTGAGAGGTGTCTATATTTATATAGTATAAAAAAATTTCACCCTTATCCGATGTAATATGTGACACTCCAGACCAAGGTTTGTTTCTCCTACTCCTGCGCCTGCTCCAGGCTCTACTGCAAGTGGTGAAACTGAAACTGTTAACCTATCAGATCAGGGTTAGTAAGCGTTGCCTTTTGGCCTTCTCTGGCAAAAAGGGGGAAATACTGAAGAAATATATCCTATTCACGTGCTCTGTTTTAATGTGTCACGTGATCCTTAGCTTGCATATATAATGTTGTTAGTTCCTTTTCCTGAAAAAAGAAGATACAGAATAAAAAGTGTAATTCAAATTTTGTCTCCTCTTACAACAGATACTGATGTCTTATTTGGAAGTTTGTTTATTTTAGAGGTTGATAGACAATGTTTTTTTTGCGGCAAATGTTTGGGGCAACAAACTGTTGGTATGGTGGTATGCATAGTTTCCTGTTAATTTGTGATTCTTCATCTCTGCTGAACAGTATGCTGGTTATTGATTCATGGTTTTGCATAATGTGGTTTACTTGATTTTGTCTTTTTCTGAAACATGCCATGACAATTAATCTCTTGATCTTATTTTTCCCACAGAATGTCAAAGGGAAGATTGTTGGAGCCATCAATTGGCAGTCTTATGCAAAAATTCATTGCATGTTTCAACTGTCAAAATTCAAAATTAAAGCAAGGATATATAAGCATGTAGCAGAGATGATTGATAAAATCTATTAGGTCTGTGAAACTTTTGAAATTTGTCATATTATCCAATAGGTCCAGCGTTCGCACAGGCCCATTGCCTAATTCAAATCCAACAGGGCCCAAAACAACTTGTTACTTCAAAATCATGCGGGGGTTGCTTAGACGGGAAAAATCCTTGCCCCGTCTGAAGCCCCAAGTTCCTCAGCCGATCATACTGTTGTCTATAAGATATTCATCCACGGATCTCTTAATTCACTACGTCTCAAAACAATAGACCTAAATAAGGGAATTGGTCTTTGGTAAGGAAAGTCAAATTTTATTGGAGATATTATTAATACAAAATAACAAATTGATCTACGATAAATGATAGATTCTATCCCCAACATGATAAGATTATCTTTCCAAAAATCAAGGAGAAATTCGAGTATATATGAAAACCCCCTGAAAAAGGTGCGTTCTGTGTACACTAGTGGCTTCCGGTGCTTCTCCATCCCTTTTGGCTATGGCATCGAAGGCGTCGACCTATATCGTCGTGCCCGCACTTCTCTTTCTTGCGGAGTTCAGTGATCCTGCGTGCCCCAGGCGAGACGATTTGACACCATCTATGGGAATCCGGGCCAAAGTCTAATCGGCGGTACCTGAGGGCTTGGCTCCGGCTTGACCCTCCGTCGCTTGGCAGAAGATCCGATGGTTCCCCTCCCCGCGTCTGATTCATTTGACATCGGTGCAATGGCTAGCAACTCAGTGATCTAGTCACCAAAAGATCGATTTCTTCATTGGCGTTAAGATATGGGAAAGAAACGGGAGGAGCAGGCAAGACAATAAGGAAGTGCGAGGAGCATGTAGAAACAGCTATGACTTAGAAAAACAATGGGTCTACACGAGGCCCCAAATGGAGCAAAGGCATGATCTTGACGAGAGCCTTTTAAGATAAGCGGTCCGTGAGGCATCTATCCATTCGCGATAAAGGAAAGAAGCCTATCGCCCTCGACAATGTGGATACCACAGCCTGACGACGTGTACTTGCCGAAAATGCATAATTTTTATAATAAATTTTATTATATATTCCGGGTATAAATTGAGCCAACTTGGGTTTTTCCGGGAAAATTGATAAATTGTTAAAAAGTGAAATGAATATGTGAGCTCATGATTAAATATTATATGCTAAAATGAGAAATTGATTGAACCCGAAAATAAACTCGAGTGAAAAATGGCAAATTTAGAAATTGTAAAAAAAAAATGTGGACCTAAGGGTCAAATGTTAAGCTTAAATGCCAAGTGAATTAAATGATAAATGAAAGTGAAATTAAAACCAAAAATGAGAAATGGGATTTATTGTGTAAGCCAAACAAGGCTTTAAGGAAATGAAGGATTTTAGACCACATTTTGTCTTAGGATGCTCATTTGAGCAAAACGTTTTGAGAGAAAGATTGAGAGGAGAAAAGGGAGAAAAGCTAGGGCAAGGTGATTTCTTCCCATTCCTTGCTTCTAAAGTGATCAAGCATCTTGGATGAAGAAGATTCAAGTGATTTTAAGGTATTACACAAACCCTAATTTTCTTTAAATGATGTTTGGGTTAGAAAAACCCTAATCCATCCATGGGTTTTGCTCATGGTTGGTTTAGGATGTCTTTGGGAGTGTTTCCCATGTTTTAGTTTGGGTTTTGAGGATTTTTGGAAAAAAATCGCAAAAATGCAAGAAGAAGAAAAAATTGGGCATGGGCATGTTGCTGGTGGCGAGAATCATCGCGCGGCAAAGGTGCCTCGCGTAGATGAGCCGAGGGCCAAAAAGGCCGCACGGGTTCAGCGCAGGCGTGGCCCGTAACTGCGCTGAGAACTGCTTGTTCACGACTAAAAATATTCGGTTTGTTAAAAGCCTCGTATTTGTACATCGATTGTTTAGGAACCCTAATAAATTATCAATAGGGGTTCAAATAAGAATAAAACTAAGTGAAAAATGTACCGCACCTCGTCGCCTCGGCAAAGCGAATCGTTTAGTACGATTAATCGTTCAACTACTAAGAGTTGAAAATTTGTATTTGACTAGGTGCGGGTGTAGAAGACAACCTAACCTAGGATTGGTATCAAAAGAGACAAGGGATCGATAAATTGGTTTGTTCTTTGTTCTCTGTTCTCTATTAGTTTGTTCTCAATTTGTTCTAAGTTTGATCTTTCCTATTTCAAGTTCTATTTATGAAATATATACATATATATTGATTTGAACTATTAGTATTCGAAATGTTATCAAATATCTGCATATGTGCGTGTATTTGAACTATAAGTGAAATTATTACATTTGAGTAAATTGATTTGAAATGTATTGTTGAATGACCAACATGATAGGATTCACCAACTGAATTCGTCATTAAGGTAACCGTATTTGTTCAATGTGAAATCACAGTACTATTTAATGACAAACAGGGCGGGATTCACCAATTGAATCCGTCATGAATGTTAACTTCTATAGTCATATGTGAGATTGTAATATCGAATATGAAATCACATTGCTATTGAATGACAAACAGGACAGGATTCACAAACTGAATCTGTCGTGAATGTTGACTCTATAGTCAAAGTGATAAATGATTTGAAAAGTGTATTTGTATAAGTATCTTTTACATTACACATAGACATTGTATAAAGGCATGATTTTGATAAATGCATGATTCATATTGAACTGAAATGGAATAGAGAACTATATAGAACCACTAAGCATGAAAATGCTTATATTGTATTTATCAATGTGCGAATTGCCGAGAGTGGCCAGACAACGATTGAAAGCGGACCTAAGGTTGATGAGCTCAAAGTCATGAAAGAGTGCGGGTAATGCTCCAGGCATATGCATTCACTCCATTGTTTTTAACATTGATATTTTGTAAAAACAATTTGAATTCTGAACATCCATTTTGTAAATCATTTCGAAAAGGCATGGAATGCCTTCATTGTAAATGTATTTTGTTAAATGTTTATGGGCCTACCAAATTGCATTGAATTTGTAAATGTTTATGGGCTTGCCCCAAAATTGAAACCGCTTCCGCAAAGGTTTGAAAACCCTAAAACAAAATGACATAATAAAATGTTTTGATAAGATAAATGAAAACGTATGAGTAAACCGAGCTCCGGTTCGGATCCGCCAACCGGGTCAGGCCGAGGTTTCAGGTCGCAACACTTTTGAGAAAGAAGACTTAATAAAATGTAAATAAAAAAAAAGAATTAACCGGGCGCCCCAAGGTTTCGGTCCGGATCCGTCAATCGGGTCGGGTCGAGCTCGGGGGTCACCACACGACGAGCTCTACTTAGGCAGTTCGCCAAATCCCTCTCCAATAAAAAGAAAAAGCAATAAAGAAAGAACGCGCCAAAGACACTCACATCGCCTTGCATTCAGCGATTCTAACGGTGGTATACTTTGCAGGGCAACGAGCCGAGGTCAGAATCCGCCAAGTCAAGCGCCCAAGAACCCATTTGTCTAACCCACGGGCCCAATACCCGTGCAACTGGTTTACCTCGCTTTCGGAATAAGGCCCGTGCTCTATATGTAGCCTACAACAATGATCCGAGATCCCAATGACATATTTTCTTCCCCCCTGGGGTAACATATCCTTGAATACAAGCCACCACGAGGGTTCAACATGTCGACCTTTGCTATGTTCGACGCCTCCAGCAACCCTTATGATCACATGCTTCACTTCAATCAGGCAATGACTTTGAACACCGGAAATGACCACCTATTGTGTAAAGTCTTCCCGGCTAGTCTCCATGGGCCAGCTTTAGCTTGGTTCCACAAACTCCCATGTAATTCAGTGAATTTGTTTAGCGAGCTTTGGACCATATTCATCTCCCAGTACCTTTGCTCAATACGGTAGAGAGGAATATTAGTTCTTTGCAATCCATAATAAAACAGAGGAGAGAAACCTACGGGACCGAGGAGACCGGGTGGGTAAGCCGTCTGGCAAGTAGAAGTTCTGACATGGATGGGTTTTACATAGCCGGGGAGGAGCCGCGCAGATCCACATCGTTCTTTCATTCATTGTTTTTAGACCCACCAACTACAATGGAAGAGTTGTACAGATAGGCGGACAAATATTCAACCCTGGAAGATAACATCCGCGTAGCAACTCAAACAGTCATGATCACGAGCAAGCTAACCATAAACGACAAGCCGGAAGGGAAAAAGCCGCTTGAGTCCAACCAAGGACAAGGAAAAAATTGAAAGTGGCCCCAAGACAAACCGTAGAAGAAGAGAGAGCCCCCGTAGTGCACTCCTCTGAATATCACCTATGAGAGGTTGCTACCTCTCATTTGCGACTTGCCCGATTTCAAATGGCCCTTGCCAATCCAGACGGACTCCCCTTAGAGAAACCCGTCATGCGATGCGATTATCATAGGGATCATGGGCATGAGACCAATGGATGTCGAAGCTTAAAATTCATGATAGAAAGACTGATTAAAGTGGGGCACCTTAGGGGATATATTAAGGAAGATGAACGCATCCCGCACCTACAACAGGCAGAATCACAACCGACGCAGTCGCACCCCTCAAATCTAGGCCGACTATAAACTATATATTGGGAGGGCCGCTTGACGATCAATATCAATCAAAACACTAACAAAAGCTCTAAGAGCGGCCCGCGGTGGCAGGAATTGGGCGCTATCCACCTGGCGGTGTAGGGAAGAGACCAAGCCTATTGATGACTCCATATCCTTTCCCCCAATAAACACCAATAGGGTGATCGTGCCCCATTACGATGCACTTATACTCACCCTTTGTATTAATGGCTTTGATGTGCATAGGGTGCTGGTAGATCCTGGTAGCGCCGTAGTTTTGTTGCAGCTGCCTGCCTTCAACCAGATGAAGCTTTCCCGACAAATGTTGAGCTCGACCAGACGAATCTCTACGGTTTCAACGTGCGACAAATTGTGATAACGGAGACATTACTCTTCTGTACAAGTAAGGCGTGCCAAATAGGTTTATTCTCATTTGTTGAAGACACGGGGCAATCTGATTGCATAGTAGGCGAGCTTGGGCACCTGATGAAGGTCATCCCTTGACATATCATCAAGTAGTCGAGCTATCTAGCCAATACGGGGATAGGTCAATCTTCTAAGCAGCCAGCTACCTGCACAACAATGCTACCAATTATCCATGTGGGAACAGAAAGAGGAACAATATTCAAGCGTTCTTCCCCTCGGGGATCGCATTCCGCATAGCAACTACGACTTGCATGAAGTAAGGGGCGGAAGAAAATGATACGTTAGGCGTGGATCCCACAGGAAGCGTGCTTGGAAAAGCCGGAGAAACTCACTTATATCAGCACTCAATTTGCTAGTGAAGAAAAAGAACAACTACAACACGTATTGTTGGGGAACAAGGATATATTCCCCTGGAGTCACTCAGACATGGCCGAGATCGACCCAATATTAGCCTTTCATAAACTAAATGTGATTTCCACGGCAAACCCACTAAAGTAGAAAGTAAGGCGTTTTCACCCAAATCACCATCAAATTATCCAAACAAAGATGGACAACCTGCTAAGTGTATGTGTGGACTGCACGGACCTCAATGAAGCATGCCTAAAAGACATTTTTCCCTTTCCACGAATAGATCAGATCGTTGATGCCTTCGCTAGGCATGGAATGCTATCGTTCCTAGTCGCCTTCTTCGGATATCACCATATTCCAATGCACCGGCCTGATGCTAAGAAAACGACCTTCATTACACCACGGGCTATACTGCTACAACGTGATGCCTTTTGGTTTGAAGAATGCAGGGGCAACCTATCAGAGACTAGTAACCAAGATATTCCGACCATTGATTGGCAAGACAATGGAAGTCTATATTAATGATATGCTTGTCAAGACTAGAGAATGCCCTGATCATACGAAGCACTTGCAAGAAACTTTTGACCTACTATGCACAAACGGTATGAAACTCAATCCCCTAAAATGTGAGTTTGGAGTCAGTTCGGGTAAATTCCTAGGCTTCATGGTGACATAGAGGGGGATTGAAGCTAATCCCATTCAACTCAGAGCCATTATGGAATCTCAACCCCCTACCACCGAGAAAGAGTGCTTGGTGGCCCGGGCAGTTGGCGACTTGTAGGCGATTCATCTCGCTTTGCATACCAATTAAAAGTGAATTTTCACCACCACTGAAAGGGAAATTTCGCGTCTTGGGATGGGATACAGAATGCGACTAGGCCCTTACAGCAATCAAACAATACCTCGTCGAACCACCCATTCTAGCTAGCCTTGAGACAGGTGAAACACTCTACCTTTACTTAGTTGTGTCTGATGTTTCAGTAAGTGCAGCTTTATTCAAGGAAGACAAGCACCGATAACAAAAGCCCATATTCTTCATAAGAAAATCCCTATCAGAGGCAAAAACTCGATATACTCATCTCGAGTAGGCGACTTTGGCCCTTAAGGTGGCCGCAAAAAAACTTTGCTGCTACTTCCAAGCACACCATATCACTGTGCTCACCAATCTCCCTCTCATAAGCACTATACATAAGCCCAACCTGTCAGGACAAATGAAAACCGGTGAGCAATTAGGCTGAGTGAGTTCGTGTCGATTTCAAGCCCCTTCTAGCATTGAAGGACGGATACTAAGTGATTTCTTAGCGAGATTCCTCGATAAGAAGAGATGGAGCCAGATGTTCAGGTGAATGGACCACGAATGTGGATGGTGTTTCACGAGAGACGGGAGCCAGCCCGGGGTTACAACTTATAGCGCCAACCGGAGAGGCCATAGAGCAAGCCATACGTCTCAATTTCTCGATTCTAACAACGAAGCCGAATATGAAGCCATCATAGCCGGGCTCAACCTAGCAATCTCTGTGTCCTCAGAAAAAATCTTCATACAAAGCGACTCTCAACTGGTGGTCGGGCAGATAAATGGAGAGTACGAAGCATGAGATCAGCGCATGGCCAAGTATGTGAGCTTGATTAATCGACAGTTAGGAATTTTTACGGCTTGGTGGTTGGAGCAAATCCCAATAAGCTCTAATAGAAAAGCGGATGCCTTGGTAGCGAGACAGACGGACCCTCCCCGGATTTCCGGGTGGTCCGCCTAGTGAAGTCCTTTGTATAATCCCTAGGGAAGATCGGTGGAACCCCTGTAAGGAAGGGATAACACCATGTATTAATTTGTACCCAATTATACATGTATATATAAAAACCTGCAACAATTATAAATGAGGTTTCATAAAAAGTTCAATACGAATATTCAGAGCATTCTAAGAGTATTGTGGATTTAGGGGTACAAGTAAAATGAATAGGTCCAATACATCAAACACAAATGGATAAATGCAATAGAAGTCGCGGCAGTGTGGCGGGAAGCTGACGTCAATCTGCGCAGATAAGAGTACTCTGATGCATGCGGACTGGGGAGCAGTTTAAAAGCGATAATGTGAGATAATAATCTCGGTGAGGTGGCATAATTATGGAAAATAACATTTTATATTTGCTATGGATTCTTCTCTCAAAACCTTCCGTTTACTCTTTGTAAAGTTCCAGTTTAGAACATTTCACAAAACCCGACTTTTACCCCGATCCAAACATATCTGAAGTCATGCTCCTGACAGTGAAACCTGATGTTAAAGAAAACCATAATCACACTTGCTTATACACAACATAAGCCGAGCACAAAACATGTATAGCCATCAAGTAATAAGATAACTTTGAAATGCACCAAATCATGAGTATTAAAATAGTTATACTATATTTAGAGAAACAACATGTCCATACCACATACCCATCACATAGCCAGTGGTAAAGCAGGCCTCACGACAAGTAATGACTAATGAACACATTGGTTACGGCCATCGCATTGACAACTAACAAACCTCCGGTGAACCTGTCCATCAACGTGTCCTCTAATAATCCTCCGGGTAAACCCGGCCATCACGTGGCAACTAATAAACCTCCGGGTAACCCGGCCATCACGTGGTAACCAATATAACCGTTCCCTTTCTCACATGTACCTTTCCAACAATACCGTATTAGAGTCAATCCACAAGATCTCAAGATCCACCTTTCTTTTAACAATAATTTTTCAAGATAGTTTACAACTTCAATCCATGTACTCAAAATATCCAAACACCACCAACTCATCCACGAACCTGATGGAACTTGCAAATAGTGAAATGTTAAAAAATTCGCATGAAATAATAACTTGTTTTATACGAAACCGAAAATCATGTTTGAATGCAACCAACCATCAGATCAAAATAGTATATAGGTAAAGTATTTTATCCTGATAGATATATCAGCGTATCTTTGAATCATTTTAGCAATATAAACCACTCACGGACTATAGATGCTGATCCCGCTCCCTTGCGGGATCCGATCTCCCCGGCCGTGAGTGCACAATAATATAGATAAAACTGCGCAGGCTACAATAATTGAACCGACAACCTTAGGATGCCCGAAGGCCTTAGAATAGCTGTTAAGAACTGAAACCATGGAAATTGGACTCGAAGCCGAATCCAGTGCGGTGTCATACTATGGGCCGAATCTCTGCAAGTGGGGCTTTTCGCAACTAATTTACCGAGAATTGGCAGTCGATAATTCCTAAAACATCAATTCATAATACAACTTCAATTTTGTCCAATTTGACCAATTGATACTCTATTTCAGTCCCGACTTCTCGGTAATTACCCGAAACAACCTAAAAATGGAAAACTAACCAAACGACGTCCAAAATTTACAAACCACATATCAATGGAAAGCCCAAGAGACCAGGAATTCATTGGTACCATTACCTTGGTCTAACCGATGCGTATGGTGGCGGAGAACCCGATCTAAACTTGACCAATTTCGTTTTAGTTAGCGCTTCAAACGGTGCGAAATCTGCAAAAAGGGACCACGTAGATGAGTTCAGAAGGTCCAAAAATGGTGGAAAGGAGCTATGGGGTGGCCTGAAATTAACGGGAGAAAATGGTACGTAAATCCGCAAAACTCGGGTGAATCGGTCTGTGTGATCGTCTTCCGGCCCGGATCGTAGCGTCCGGCGTCGGTTGGCCGTGAAATTTCACGGCCGGCTTCGTCCGGAAGTGGCGCACCTCATGGTCCGGCGCGTGTAGCTGTTGGTTGGCGGCTTCCACTCCGCCACGTTGTGTGACCTACTCCTACCAAATGGTGTTCCTGCTTGAGAGTTCAGGCTTTGGTTCAAAGAGTGTCTTTGAGGCTGTGTGGCTCATTCGAATCCCAAACCATGTTTATATAGGTTCAGGTCGCATTTCGTAAAATCTCCTCGATGCACTTGGACACGATAAAGTGCCACTATTGAACTTCTAATAGTCGTAATCTTATCCCGTAAGCTCCATTGTGTGACGCTCCGCCCGTCTGCTGAACCTCCGTATCGATGAGGCCCACAAATGGTGCCTCTAGTCAAATCTCAAATTATTCATTCTTGAAAAATTCAACTTTGGTCAACCCACTAAGTGTTGGTCAAACCTAGTCAACTCGGCCAAACTTAATCGTTTATCAAACACGTTTTCAAACTTTATTATTTGCAGCACTGCAATATTATAATCTACTCCCTAAAGAAAATTTCGCCCACGGTAAATTCGCATTCGTGTTACTAAGAGATGAGGATACCTGTCTCGCATTCGTTCTCCCGTCTCAAGTCGCCTCTCGACTAGGGTGGTTTCTCCAAGGACTTCTCACCAAGAATATTGTCTCAAGGCGGTGTTTCTCCTTCTCTCTCTCCCCGTAATCCGCACCGGTCAGTTCTCATAGGACAAGTCATCCCCACTCAATCTCGTGTCTCCAACACTCAGAGGATCTAGAATATACTTGCGTAGCATGGAGATGTGGAACACACAGTAGACTCACGAAAGCTCCTCCTGTAAGTCTAATCTATGCAAGCCACCTGAATCTATCCTCTCAACAATCTCAAAGGTCCCATGTAGCTGAGGATTTAGCTTTCCTCGCTTCCAAAGCGTACCACTCCCTTCCCAAGGAGAGAAGCTTGGTGAATACTCGATCTCGACCTCAAACTCAAGATCCTTGTAATATCCACATAACACTTAAATATTCATCAAACGTATGCTCAACCACCAACAAGCTAAGGTTGGCACAATCTTTCCATCCCTCCAAACCCCTACAGTCCAACTTTCATGTCACATACCGGTCTCAGACTAGCAATCTAAGGTGGAGGGAAATACTGGATGAGTCTTCGACAACCCGCAGTGAATCCCTAACAAGCCATGCTCATGTCGCCTCAATTCATACAGTAAATTTAAGGATATTCTCAAACATGAGTATTTTCTGGCCATATATTAGGTTGATGATGGAAACACATAAATGCAATACTACCACTATCTCAACCCCTCACTGATTCTCTCGTAGCCAACTGTGGAATTGGGCCAATCATCCTGCAATGACAAATCGGCTTTGACTACCACCCAAGGATATGCCCATCTTCATACATCTATGACCTTTCGTGATTGCACCTCAAGACTAGTCATTGTCCTGTCCATTACATCAATCCCGACTTCACATTCTCATACCCATGTCATGCTTTAAAACAATTTCTTACCAGCAATCAACCACGGATATTTAAACATCATGTACTAATTAATTCAAAGATTTTTACATATATAAAAATATGCATTATATACTAGAAAATCATTACAATAAAGCACTGAATGGTACAAAATTCCCACAACATCAAACCACAAAGATTACACAGAGAATATGATTCCCACTGATTCAAAATCCGCAAGTCTCCCAAGGAAGTCAAAACCCGACTACTCCAAGGATCTGCAAATGTAATGTCAAGATTCCTTAGCCTCTCACAATCCGTGTCATGTAAAAATTACCTCAAGTGGTCTATTACTATCACCACTCGACTCCACGTGTGATATTCTTATACCTTCCAATATAAACCTTGATCCCCCCAAGTGCACTCTCTCTACACTTACTAGATCAACATTTAACACTCATTATTGGGTTACACAAACAACGCACCCAACGCCAAACACCTCTTGTATTCCTATCTCCATATTACACATTTGAAGATAAAGTGCTAAGAGTTCCTTTCCAAGTGGAATCACTCAATTCTGAGCAGAAATGATCAAGTTATGGCCAAAATACTAACACTGGCCATAACAGAAAAATCCAGCCCACAAAAATGCCATAATTTATGATTTTCCCCACTTTTTCCATAAGTTTCCAACCAAATCAATCCCAATACTAAACACATCAAAGCCATCATTCAACCCAAACATCTTCCAAAACACATTCAAAACAAGAACTAGGCTCGCCAAATCATCACTACAACTAATCTAAGAGGATGAAATCTCAACTTCCAAAGAGAGTAATCCAGTCAATCATATCCCTTCATGCAAACTTCAAACTTATGTTATCAAATAACCATGATTAACACCTCCCTGAGTCCTTAAAATCTAGGGTTAGATACTTCAACCAAACCCTAGAAAAAGAACCATTTACAACCAAACCAACCTTTTACCTTTCAAGCTCCAATCTCCTTTCCTAGTCAAACAATGAAGTGGTCCTCGTTATTTAGAACCCTTCTATGAACCAAGTGTACTCCCGTTAATCCTGGGGAACTCCGACCTCTCACATCAGAGTTGGTTGCTCCCACTTGCCACCGCTTACTTTTCGAGGTCCACCCCAATGCCATCGCCAGAACTATGTCCAAGAAACCCCACTCGACCCAACCAAAATTTCATTTGGTCGAACATGCATGGCAATCAGTATTATTTTAAAGTCTCAGAACACCAAACCCAACAGCCTCTATGTTCCAACTCTCGCTTCTCGAGCACACCAGATATCACGATGAAGACAATGACAATCCGACGGCAAGACCAAGACCCGTTCATTAAATCCATGAAAGTCGCCGCATCGGGTGAGTCCGAAAGAAATCACTAAACCAATCACCCCATATCTGCCTTCAAAGTCGCTCAAAATGCTCACTTTAATCCGGTAACAACGATGGTACCCTCGACCTCGCCACCTGAAAGAATTTTTTGCACCCCGAGCTACCAAATAGGTCATCAACTGGTAAAGATATTGGTTTGGCTGGAAGAGCGATCTCTGATCAACTTTTCAGTCTATACATAACCTCAAGTGCCATCCGAAGAAGAACTATATTCCAAGAATAAATGGAACATAATCGCTTTCAAGATAAGGTTAGAAGGTATATAAACACCGATGAGTTGAAAACAACAATTTTACAACCCAAGAATTCGTGTAGAACCTAGAGCTCGATACCAAGTCGATAAGACCCCGACCTTGTGATAATCTCTCCCTCTGATGACACCCTGGTGGTCCCGCCTTGCGAAGTCCCACCGTATAATCCCTAGGAAGATACGGAACCCCACCTTAAGGAAGGGCGGGAACAATTTTGCGTTAATTCTAATACCCAATTATACATGTATATATAAAACCTCGCAAATAATTATAAATGAGGTTTCATAAAAAGTTCAATACGAATATTCGCAGCATTCTAAGAGTATTTGCAGATTTTATGGGTACAAGTAAAATGAATAATAAAGTCCACTACATCAAACACAAATGGATAAATGCAATAGAGTGCGACAAATAATAAGTGGGAGAGGCGCATCAATCATGCTGAATAGGTCTCACGATCTGTCGACTCAGTAACGTATTTAAAAACAATAATACAGATAATAAATCTCGAAGTAAGATAATTTATGCTTATGAAAATAACATTTTATATTTGCTATGGTTCTTCTCAAAACCTTCCTTACTCTTGTAAAGTTCCCTTAGAAACATTTCACAAAACTAACTACACTCCACGCCCAACAGATATGCAAGTCATGCTCCACAACAGTCGACATAATGCAGAAAACCATAACTTACTATACACAATTATGTTTGAAAGCACAAACATGTAAGATAGCCTATCATATTTACATAACTTTGCTTACCCAAATCATGAGTATTAAAAATAGTTATACTTATATTTAGAGAAACAATATGTCCATACCACACCATCATAAACCGTCGGTGAAGTCGGCATCACGACACCGCGACAACCACCTAACCTGGTTACACCGCCATCACGCGGCAAATTCAACAAACTCAGTAACCCCGCCCATCACGCGTCTCTCAATAATCCTCTCCGGTAAACCCGGCCATCACGTGCACCATTAAACCTCCGGCAACTTTTCGGCCATCACGTAGCAACTAACAGAACCGCCCTCACACGTGACCTTTCCCAACAATACCGTATTAGAGTCAATCCACAAGATCTCACATCCACCTTCTTTAACAATAATTTTTCAAGATAGTTTACAACTTTAACCATGTACTCAAAATATCCAAACACCACCAACTCATCCACTAACACAAGAAACTTGCAAATAATTGAAATGTTAAAAATTCATACGAATAATAACTTGCTTTTATACGAACTCACAAAATCATGTTTGAATGCAACAACCATCCGATCAAAATAGTATATAGGTAAAGTATTTTTATCACACAATAGGATATATCAACATAATACCTCAAATCATTTTAAAGCACATAAACCAATTCACAATATACGTCACCTCCGCCTCTCAGATCGCCTCCTACTCGCCGCCGAAGGCCTCATTATGAGCAAACCTCGCTTAGGCTCTATTAATTGAAACTAACAACCTTAGATGCCCCAAGGCCTTAGAATAACCGTGCGATCCATGAAACCATCCAAATTGACTCGATTGCATCCACCACACAAGGTGCCCTATGTGCCCGACACTAAAATCGGGCTTTTCACCCGAAAGCTAATTTCTCGAAATTGAACCGTCCAATAATTCCTAAAACATCCAATTTCACTATCATTAACTTCACTTTTGTCCAATTGACCAATTGATACCTATTTCGCCCGACTTCTGCAATTACCCAATAATCCCAAAATGGAAAACTAACCAAACGACATTCAAAATTTACAAACCACATATCAACAAGCTCACAGATCCAGGAATTCATTGGTACCATTACCTTGGTCTAACAGTCGCTGGTAGCTTGGAAACCCAGATCTAAGCTTTCGCCAATTTCGTTGTAACTTCCAAACGGTGCGAAATTCGGCAAAGGACCACGAGAGAGTTCGGGGAAGGTCCAAAATGGTGGAAAGGAGCTATGGGGTGGCCTGAGGTGGCCGAAAATGGTCAGAATCACAAAACCCGTGTGAGAATCGGAGTGTACCGTCGCCTTCTCCGGCCAGATCCTCAGCCCGACGCCTGGCCAGTGGAACTTCACGGCTCGGCCAGTCCTGAAGTGGCGCACCATGGTCCGCGCGTGTAGCTGTTGGTTGGCCTGAGGTGCCTCGCCTGGGTTCGATCTTCCACGGCTGTGTGACCATACTACCTAAAATGGTGTCTCTTGCCGGTGAGTTTTTCTTCTTAGGTTTCGGGGTTCAAAGAGTGTCTTGAGGCTAGGGTTTCATTTGGAATCCCAAACTATGTTTATATAGGGTCTAGGGTCATTTAAAAAAATCCCGGACAGACTGGACACCGATAGTTACTATTACAATCCTCTAATAGTCGTAGAACTTTTTATCCGTATCGGATTGCAGACGCTCGCCCCGCTTTTATGAACTCAGACGACGGCCTGGGCTTAAATACTTGGGCCAACCCGAAATTATTCATTCTGAAAAGTCAACCGGTCAACCCACTAAGTGTCGGGCTGAACCCTACCAACTTTGGTCAAACTTAATCAAGCTTGGTCAAACACGTTTCAAACTTGTATTATTTGGTACGGGTCATTACATTGGCTGTCGTAGCTGCTTCCCTACCAATAAGAGAAGTGCTCCTCCCCGTATACTATCAACTAGAGTTGTCAATCATGACTAACCGGGTAAATGAAGTAGATGAAGCAGCTCCTTCATGGATGACAACGATAGTCCTCTATTTAAGTTCGGGGGAACTACCAGATGACGAAACTAAGGCCCACAAGATCCAGGTCCAAGTAGCACGGTTCTCCCTCGTTAACGAACAGTTGTATGCTGATCTCATGGTCCCATTCCCCACGCCTCACCAACAACAAGGACAGTACATACTGGTGGAACTTCATGAAGGGATATGCGGAAATCACCCAAGCGACAAGACATTGGCACATAGGGCCCATACCCAAGGTTACTACTGGCCGACCATGTGGATATATGCCGCTGCCTACGTTAAAAAATGTGATCACTACCAGTGACAAGCTCCCGTTCTGTTGGTGCCTATAAATGACACCTCATGTTATTGTTTTTGGTAAACTTGAGACAATATTGAAAACTTGAGAATTTCGTTCTGTTTATTTTATTCACTTTCTTTCAATTTTATTATTCTTTGTAGCCGAGCTACATCAGTTTGGTATCAGAGCAAAACTTCGATTCGAGATCAAGTTATTTATGCTTGTTTCAAGTCCTTGTCCTATTTCTTTCAAATCGTCCGCTGCTTTCCAATTTTTTTTTTTTTTTTATCAAGTTGATGAATAAAAAAAATATATAAAAAAGAAACCTCAGAGAACTGTTATTCTGCCTTGTAAATCATTTTCTTGTACATTTTCATCACCTCCTCTCAAACTAGAGAAACTGGCGAGAAGTACTCCACGCATAAATGTACTTCCTCTAACAAATCATTTTCCTTTACAAACTTAATTCTTGTTACAATACTTCCAACAACTCCAGCCTCAACAATAGCTATCTCGTCGACGATTGAGAGAGGATTTGGTTCTCGTGAGATTTAGTAGTGGCGAAGACGAAAAGTAGAAAAGCGTATATAACCATCGGGATTGAATGATCCAACGCCGTTTCAAGCGTGCCAGTGGTCACTAGCCCTGCCTGTACCGCCGGCTGCTACTAAACCTGGGCGTCGTTCTTTCGTTGTGTTGCTCTCTGCAAGTGAAGCTAGCAAAGGAGGATAAAAAGCAGATGAAAATTTTAGAGTAGTGCCAAACAATTTCCAAAGGGTTTTCCAAAAATAGCTAACAAATTTCACATCCCTATCATATACAATGGTGGGAAGCGCAAAACCGCATACTTAATAACTTCTAAAAAATAATTTAAGAACATGTGAAGCATCATTGGTTTTGTTACATGGAATAAAATGTATCATTCAGAAACCTATCAACAACAACCAAAGAATCATGTCCTCTACCGCCCTAGGCAATCCAAGACCAAAGTCCATACTAACATCCTTCCAAGGTTAATGACAAACATGTAACAGAGTATATAAGCTAGTGTTTTGTTTCTAAGCTCTAGCTAATCGACATGTTCGTATCAGGCAACTATCTCAGCAAATATCCCTTTCTCGTAGAAGGCCAATAAAACCTATCTTCAACCAAAACAATAGTTTTATCCCTCCCAAAATGCCTAGCTAAACCACATGCATGCATCTCCCAAATTAATAATTCCTAAATGATGTTCGAGGTATGCACAATTTAGTCACTTTAAACAAATAAATTCACAACAAGGAAGTCCATACCATGACTCGCACTACTACTAACCTCATCATAAATAATACCAAAGGATTCGATGTCTCTACTTTGTGGGTTTAACAATTTAACAACATCCTTAGAAACCACATTCATTGAACTACCCCCATTAATCACTAACTTACATTTCTTATCTCCACTTTGTATGACTGTGTGAAAAATACTAGTACGCTTCCAGTTATCATTATCTATAGTTGTGGATAGCACACATTGAATCACACCAACGCACACATCATCATCACAATCTTCATGAGATCATCTTCATCACTAGAATAATATAAAGGGTCAACAATCTGGCCTTCCTCATCCTCCAAACTACTGTGTTCAACATCTAATTCCAATGCACGTTGGAGACAACGAGATGCAATATGAACCTTGTGATGACACTTATGATAGACAATCGATGAATTACTAGCCTTAGACTCAATAGGAGAAGCAATAGGGAGAGAGTTACGCAAACTAGACTCTTGGCTCTAAATGTTATCAAACCTAGTATTATCATGATGATACGGACTGCGACTTGGGACCGACCAGGTGTGCAAAAGAGGATCTATTGAATTTCTAGACTTCTAAGGCTTTATATGCATCATCTACAAGTGTGGAGTAATGCACTTAACCATCCTTTGAATGTCGAACCTCAAACCATTAACAAAATGAGTGCGGATAGCAAATTGATCCTCATCATGGAACTCACTACACCTAAGTCTAGCTTCCTCAAATTTAGCAAAATATTTAGCTACACTAAGAGTCATTTGTTTTAGATTAATCATGGTGGAGAACAATTGACTCATATATGATGGAGGAATGTACTTTTCTTGCAACTTTGCTTTCATAACAGCCCATTAGGTGATGGATGGTTCACCCAGACAAAGCATGTCTTGCAACATATTCTACCAATACATCTTAGCTGAATTAGTTAATTTCCTTTTAGCAAACCGAACTCGTTTACTATTAGTTATTTCATACCAATCAAAATATTCTTCAATAGTAACTAACCAATCAAAAAAAGCATTATGATCCATTCTCTACTCATCAAATCTCGTGGAGCACAACCTTTTTTGCGACTTTTTTTCGTCATTCGATCCTTTCTATTGCTTCGATTATTACCTTCCTTTCACTCGAGTCAATTTCTTTTCACCGAGGGTCGATTGTGGCATGGAGTAGGTCCATATCTAGGCCTAGACGAAAGTCTAATGATGATTTTTATTATTATTAGTTATTTATTTAATCGTACTTTTTATGATTTCTCTGTTAGGGTTTTTATTATTTATCTGTTAAGGTTTTTTGAGATTTATTTATTAGAATTTTTTGAGATTTATCTGTTAGGATTTTTAGATTTATCTATTAGGATTTTTGAGATTTATTTGTTAGGATTTGTATTGGTGTCTATAAATGACACCTCATGTTATTATTTTTGATAGACTTGATATGATATTAAAAATTTGAGAATTTCGTTATATTTATTTTATTTATTTTTTTTCAATTTTATTATTTTTTATAACCTAGATACATCACGGGTCATCCCACACGAACTCCTCCAACAACTCTTTTGTTCTCACTATCGTACTAATATTATTATATTTACAACTTCACAAAGACTTTTTCATATTCCTCTACTAAGCTCATCCTCGTTGCTCACCTGCTCCCCATCCTAGTATTATTTTATTCCACTAGTCCTATTATCGTAATATTCACAAATTTATTCAATAAATGCTTCTTTCCCAAATATTATTCTAAATTTACGCTGCCTCATGATCACTCTATTAAGAAATATTAATTAAATAATCAGTTAATATAAAATCAATGAATACTTTTTTTGTGTTACTAGAATACCCTGGTAATCTTACAAATATGTGTTCATATCCTGTCATTATTTTATTAAATTATTCATTAGTGTTTTTTTTCTTTCTCATTTTTTTGAAGATCCTGAAAACTTAATTTTTTGTTATTATTATTATCATCTATTATTATTCTTATAAATAAGTAAAAGGCTTTCTGATAGCAAGGACACACACAGACACTAAAGGAAAATGAAAAAAAAAAAAGGGGGAAACAGCGGTGAGCATTGATTGAGTAATGAATTGAAAGGAAAGTAAGAAGTTTTGGTGAAAAGAGAGAAAGGAAAGAGAGAGCAACGAACTTTCGGATTATTGACTTTTGAGCCGGCAGAATAGCATATTCCTGATAAAAACTAAGGATGTTTCTATTAATATTAGTAATGGGGAACAAGAGCTGACTCAAGATTGACTAAGTGGTCATAACTCAGTGACTCACCAACTCCTACCGTTTTTATGTTCTCACCATCATACTAATATTATATTTAGTAACTTCACGAGACTTTTTCATACTCCCCGGCTAAGCTTATCCTCATTCCTCACCTGACTCTAATTTTTTTTTTTTTTTTTTTGAGGTGTCTTAAAAAACGCACATAGAAAATGCTTTTAAGTCATATTATATAAAGATTAATTCCCTTACGAGTCTAGAGTGACCAAAAGGGTGCTAAAGCTCTACCACAAAACACAATTGCATTTTCAAGACTCGAACTTGAAACAACGGATTAATTTAGGAGAAACTCCAACCATCTTATCCACATGTTTAGTAGTGCTACTATTATTTTATTCTCCTTCTTCTATTGTCATAATATTAAAATAATTATTCAAAATATTTTTCCCAAAAAATCGTTTCAAAATTTATGTTGCCCAACAGAAATACTGCCACTTCCACAAAATTGATTAAATAATCAGTTAATATAAAATCAGTAAATAATTTTCTTTGGAGGTTAGTAGTATGTTTTGGATTTCGAAACCCAACTACCGTGAAACATAATCATCTTTTACCTTTAATGATATTATCTCTTTTGATATAGTTTATTTTCTAAAGTAATTATTGATAAAAAATGAAATTCAAAATTCAAATTTTTTATTAGAAAGGACATTTTATTGGGAATGATAAAAATATATGGTTATTATAATTATTGTAAATTGAAATTAAAATTAATTTAATCTTAATTTGTATTTAAAATATTTTTTGTTAAAGATAAAATTGCAAAAGGAGATCGTGAGTATCAAATTTTAATTGTACGATACTAATGACACTGTTATTAAAAATTTGTTATTAAAATTAAATTATGAATACTCTATAAATTATCATAATAAATGGTAGAATTAAATCGCTAAAAACTATGTATAATGAAACAACATACATATTAATAGCATAATGACCTAAGAAAGCAGACACATCTCGATAATAATCCTACATTTAATATTACTATTATGACTAAAATACCTATTACTCTAATTCTGCAGTATATTGGCAATCATTGATTTGATTTCTTGTCTTTGATACGATATACTTTGCTCTTCTGAATCGTTCACTCACAAATAATGTCATACCATGACGACAAAATACAAAATATCATACCAAGCCGATACATCCACACGGTGTACCAAGACGATTTACTAATCCCACTCACACAAGACGATCGACCATGAAAACAAAGTTAAACCTGTACTATTTAATAACCACATTATCGGAGCAAATAAAACGACAGTTAAATATAGAATAGTGGGATTTCAAACAAAATGGCCAAAAATCATCCGTCATTGCTTAGTACATCATCGTAAAAAGTTGAAAGAAAAGGAGTTTAGACTCCTTTAAAAAAAATTTATTTAAATAATGTTGATGAATATTGGTAAATTAAAACAATAATATTTTAAGATAGGTACAAACACTAAGTATTTAATTATGAAAATTTAACTAATTTAAAGATATATTAACGATAAACTTATATTATTATATTATGTTACAATTTATTATCTATTAATAAATTATTTTATTTTCTATTAATTATTTATTATTTTTATTTATTATTTAGTATATTCTTCTAGTTAGTGTTGTTTCATTCAAAACTTATTTATGGCAAATATTTATCATCAAACTTTTTTGCTTTATTAATAGGGAACCCAGCAACAGCGTGCCTACTGATTACACAGGATTCTTCTGGCCCAAAACAGCCCCATCATGTCTTTTTGTTTACAGATATTAATTTCGTTCTTCTGTTATCTTCTTGGAAGGGTGGCGCCACTTCCTGAAGGATCCTCTCGCGCTTTGGACTCCTTCTCTTGACATTCCGTCAGCCACACGGTTAGACTCCCTAAGCACTAGCTCCAGCTTCATCGTCCAGTTCCTATTTAGGAGTGGTCTACATTCCTCTATCAGATTGTTGTGGCGGTTTCTTCCCATATCAAGTCTGCTTATCCACTCAAAGGCCTGTCGTGAATCCATTTCCACAACCAGAGATTTGATCCCCAGCTCCCAAGCTGTCCTTAGACCATAGATCAAGGCCTAGATTTCAGTATCTACAATCGTGGAGGCATCCTGCCTGAAGAGGAACCACCCTCCTAGCTTGTCTCCCTTAGTATCTCGGATCACTCCTCCTCCCCATGCTTGCTTCTCTCCTTGAAAACTGCCATCGATGTTGAGTTTTGCCCAACCTCTTGGAGGGGGAACCAACCAATCCAGGTGGTGGGGCTACCTCCCATTGACCTCAAGATGAGGCCCGGTGAATTCATGACAGAGTGCACCTCCTACGGTTGCAGAACAAATGCATGACGCGAGACAGGATTGCATGAGATATATAACGGGCTTCAAGAGTTAGGAATGAGTTTGTGGTGTAGTTTAAGGTATAGGATGTAACGTTAAAGGTAAGGTTTCTGTTCCAAAGGTTACAGGGCTTATATGAGGTTTGTTTATAATGGAATTCAAGGTTTCAATGGAAGGATTTGCAAGCCGTAAACGTTCGTGGCTTATTTACGCAAAACAACCTTGTTTTGTGCTAGTTTGTGATTTTCATATTTTTCTAAGGTAGACTAGGGCTATGCACGAATTTAGGGTTTCTCTAAGGTTAGGGAAGATAATATTTATGGTTTCTAGGTTAAACAAAGTATTTGGAAAGGGTTTTGAAGTATGGAACCAGAATTTGAAAGTTTTGTTGTGGTTAGATAACTGGATTTGGTTAAAAAGGGAAGATATTAGATGGAGTAAATGTTATAAACATAGGTACTACTCACTCACTCAATAATCCACTAAGAGATGTTGTCTACTTAACCCGCCATTCAAGAGAATCCACCCAAGAGATTAGAGAACAAGATATATACTTTGCCACCCAAGGAATCCACCTAGGGATAAGAAGCAACGAACTCGTCATTCAAAGGAATCTACCTAAGAAATAAGAGAATAAGAGAGAACTCTTAAAAAGAGAAATCTAAAAATATTATTAAAATTGAACTGAGAATCAAAAACTACATTACGAAGGGTATATATAGGTCTCATATCTTCTAAATTAAATAAAACAACTCCTATTTTGACTTGGAAAACAAGACTTTCTAATTTAAATAAAGCAACTCATAAAAGAAAATCTTTTTGAAAAGAAATACCAAGTCATATTTTGACTAGCAAAACAAAATTTCTAAATTAAATAAAGCAATTATTACTTTGACTAGGAGAACAAATCTTTCTAAAATAAAACAACTCTAAATCAAAATAGTAACAAGACTCAAAATACTTGGAAAAAATATATATTTGGTGTCTCCAAGGCTTCACTTACTCCTGAATCTGAGTTTTCCATAATTAAGATTGAATTCCTAGGGTTTGTTATAGAAGCTCCTACATTAGTGGAGCTTTGTGCTTGTATCACTCTCAATTTTCGCAAAGACCAATTGATCATTTCCCCATCTCTAGACCACCAAAGGTACATCGCTGAATCCTTTTGGTTCTCCTTCCCTCCCACTAAGCCAATGCTCTCAAGATTCCACGTGAGCCAACTCTCCAACGAAACATTCTGAGGTTCATATTTCATATGTTAGATAAATTCATTTTATCATAAACTAAAGGCAGAAGGCAAAGATCTGACCTCCGACCATTGCAGTAAGGAAGAGGATGCTCTGAACTTTCTCTATTATGACTCTCAAGAATGATGGTGCTATTCTCTGATGTAAAAAGTGATTAGCAGTGGCCCCAAGAGCGATAAGATTTCGTTCCTTGTATAGAGGTTTCCATCATAACCTCCACCTTAAAGGCTTAATTATGTTATGGAATTAATGGGGCATACGTTAAGAACCAAACATATGGAACGTATGGACCATTTTGCATCTTTGATTTCCTTTCTTAATTAACCTTAATGAAAGAAACGCTCCTAATGGATGGGAAATTAACACTCTCCCACTTGGCCCATACTTCTTGATGTCCATCCAAATCAAGAAAAAAATTTATGAATCATGGCGATAGGTCTTCTAATAGTGAGTATTATCATCCATGTATTACAATATATTTGTTCCTGTACCACTAGCAGCAACCTTTATGAATAAATCATATGTTTATCCTGGGTTAAAACTTAATGATTTTTCTCTATCACAATAAGTAAAGTATGCACAACTATATGAGAAACATCAACTAAATAAAAGCTTCATTAATATCAATAAATGTACGTACAATATGAGATTACATCATGGACCCGAGTCCCATACCGCTTACATGATCCCTAAACTTTGTTGTTAGCATGCCTTTAGTTAAAGGATCTGCAATCATTAACTCAATGCTAATGTGTTCAATGACCACTTTCCTTTCTTTAACACGTTCCTGGATCGATAAGTATTTGATGTCGATATGTTTACTTCAACTTCTACTTTTATCATTCTTATCCAAAAAAACTACAGTTGAGTTGTCATAGTATAATCTCAATGGCCTCTCACTGGAATCGATGAATCTTAGGCCACAAATCAAACTCTTAAGCCAAACACCATGTGAGGTTGCTTCAAAATAAGATACAAATTCGGCCTCTATAGTGGAAGTAGCGGTCAATGCATGTCTGCTTCATGCTTCTCCAAGACACGACTCCATTGGCTAGCATAAATACATAACCTAAAATGGAATTGCTAGAGTCCATGCAGGCAACGAAATCAGCGTCAGAGTAGCTAATCACTCCCAAATTATCGGTATGTATGTATATCAGCATGTAGTTCTTTATACCCTAAAGGTATCTCATAACCTTCTTTGTAGTTTTCCAATGGTCAATACCTGGATTATTCTTATACCTGCCTAACACTCCAACAACATATGCAATGTCAGGTCTAGTGTACACCTAAGCATACATAAGGATTTCTACAACTAAAGCATATGGAATGTTCTTCATTTTTTTCCTGCTTAAAATCGTTATTTGAGTACTAGTCCAAGCTGAACTTGTCATCCTTTACGATGGGTGCTGGGCTCAATGAACAATCTTTCATCCAAAATCTCTCTAAAACTTTGTTGACATAGGTCTCTTCAGACAAACCCATAATGCCTCGAGATCTTTCTCGATGGATCTTAATGCCAATGACATAAGATGCCTCACCCATATCCTTCATATTAAAGTTCTTTGACCCCTTATTATTTGTTGCTAGAAAAATATCATCCACATATAATACAAGAAAATAGGTCTTACTCCCACTAACCTTATGGTATATACAATGATCCATGACATACTCTTCAAAACCGAATAAAGTGATGACCTTATAGAACTTCAAATCCACTAACGGGACTCTTATTTTAAACCATAAATGGATTTATGAAGTTTGCAAACCAAATGATCACCAGCACTTGAGGAGAATCCTTCAGGTTGCTTCATGTAAACCTCTTCCTCTAGCTTACCATTAAGGAAAGTCGTTTTCACATCCATTGGATGCACCTCTAAGTCAAAATGAGCTACTAAGGCCATAATAACCTGAAGAGAATCTTTCCTTGATACAGGAGAAAAGATCTCTGTGTAGTTTATTCCTTCCCTTTGAGTGAACTCTTTGACCATGAGTCTTTCTTTATGTCTCTACCGCACGCTTGCGGAGTCTTTTCTCGCCTTAAAGACCCACTCTGAACTCCAAATGTGCTTTTATACCATAAGGAAAGTCCTGACGAGATCTCTAATCGATTAGGATTACAAGTCCATCTCATCTTTCATAGCATTGCACCATAAGTCTTATTCCTTAGAACTTATGGCATATGAAAAGGTTTCTGAATCATGTTCGACTCCAATATTGTAATCCGATTCTTGCAAGTACATGACATAATCACTAGGAATAGCTGAGTTTATGACCCTATTAGATCTCCTTAACGTTGTTTCTTCATGGGGAAATTGTTATTCAACTGGATCCTCAATTGACTATTCAATGTTTTGTTGTTCCTTGACAATGCGATCTACAAGTTCAAAACTTTGTGGATTCTTGATGACTAGTTGTCTTATACCCAATTCTACCTCATAGTTATGTATGACGATCAGTCTGTGACTTGAACCAGAGGTTTGACCTTGATAGTGATATTTTTCAGACATTGTGTCATGAATTTGACCTCTCCCACTGATTAAGTCATTCTTTAGAAACTTCGCGTTTCTTGAATCCAAAATCCTAGTGGTGTGAGAAGCACAATAGAATCTATAGCCCTTGGATTTTTCAGCATATCCAATGAAATGCCCACTAATATTCCTTGGGTCTAGTTTCTTTTCTTGTGGATTGTAAATCCTTACTTCAGATGGCCATCCCTATACGCATATATGTCGCAAACTAGGTTTCCAACCTTTGAATAACTCAAATGGCGTCTTTTGGATAGCCTTGGTTGGGACCTAATTAATTATATACACTACCGTCTTTAGTGCCTCAGTCCACAAGAATTGAGGAAGATTAATGTTACTCCTCATACTCACCATGTCCATTAAGGCTTGGTTTCTTCTTTCCGCCACCATTTTGTTTTGAAGAATAGGGCATAGTGTATTAGGCAACAATCTCATGCTCTTGAAGAAGCCTAGTAAATAGACCTAGTGCTTGCCTATTTTCAGTGTACCTACCATAGTACTATCCACCTCTATCTAACCTTATTACCTTTATTTTCTTCTCGCATTGCTTGTCTATTAAAGGTTTCCAGCGCTTCATCCTTAGAACAAAGCATGTAGAGATACATGTAACAAGAGTAGTCATCAATGAAGGTGATGAAGTATTTTTCCCACTCCCATCCATATTAGGACAACAAATGTCTGTATGTATGATTTCTAACAAATGTTTACTCGTTGCACCATTTTTTGACTTGTTGCTTTGCTTTCCCTTAATGCAATCCAAAAAGTCTTGAAGTTAGTAAAGTCTAGGGCATTGAGTACCCCTTCATTCACTAACCTTTTAATTCTCTGAATGGAGATGTGTCCTAATCTCCAATGCCATAATAAGGACAATTCTTCATTCATAACATTCCTTTTAATTCCAGCAATTAAACTTAATGAGTTATAAGCATTATTATCTTGAAAATGTACTGAATAGAGACCGTCGCACAAAGTACCAGATCCAATAACTACTGATTTAATTAAAAAAATTAAAACCATTATTTGAAAAGTTACAAGAGATTCCAAAAGGTCCGAGAGCTGATACTAAAATTAAATTCCTAGAAAAACTAGGAATATAAAAGGTCTTCTCCAATTGAAAAATGAAACCACTCGACAACTCGAAACTACAAGTGCCAATGGCTTCCACATGTGAGCTTGACCTCCCTTCGGACTAGATGTACTACTCACGATCCACTGGCTTCTTAAGGTTTCACATATCCTGCAAGGTATTTGAAACATGGATTGTTGAACCAGAGTCAATCCACCAAGTGATATGATTAAAATTTATGAAATTTGATTCATAACATATGAAAGAAAATGAAATACCTTTCTTTTCAAGCCAGACTTTATGCTTCATGCAATCCTTCTTCATGTGTCCTTTCTTTTTACAAAAGAAACACATGGACTCCTTTTTTTATGTTCACCTTAGGTTGGACCTTGCCCTTTCCCTTGTTCTTAGGCTTATTCTTCCTTTGATTACCAGGAATAGTGAAAAGCACATTCTCCCCTTGTTCCATGAGTAGCCGCTTCTCTTCCTTGTACACACATGGTCAAGAGTTCATTAATTGACCATTTATCCTTATGTGTGTTATAGGAGATCTTGAATGGACTATATTGAGGGGGTAAAGTGCACAAGATGTAGCGAACAAGGAATGACTCGGACATGGATTCTTCCAAAGACTTCAATTTAGCTGAAATGTCCATTATGCACATGATATGATAAAGCACTCCTCTAATTCCAGTGAGCCTTAGGGACGAGAACTGAATTATCAAAGTGCTAGTAAGGGATTTATTAGATTTAGCAAATTGCTTATCTATTGCCTTTACTAGATCCTTGACTTTGACATGCTTCTCAATTGAGCCATGTATGCCAGCAGATATATGTGTTTTTATGAACATAATGAAGAGGCGATTGGACCTCTCCCAACATGAATAAAGTTTCACGATTGGAGTGATGGTCACTGTAATAGCTGGTGGCTCATCCTTCCTAATAGCATAGTCAAAGTTCATACATCCTAAATAGAGTAAGACTCTCTCTCTCTCTCTCCAGACCTTATAGTTATCTCCCTTAAGCTTGGGAATTTCCAAATTATTATTAGAGTAGTTTGCAAATTGAGTGATTGCAAAGTAAGAAAATATAATCATTAATGTTTTAAGGCTATAAACTTAATGTATGTGAACCAATGGAACACACGCAAAGACTAATCTATAGAGATAGGACTTGCCTGGGGATAAAGTTCTACTCAAATAAATATATATGTCCAAAAGTTAGGGAAGGACCTTCAGGCACAAGACTTGCATGTGGGCAAAGTCCCATGCAATTAGGTTTTAGCATGTTATTATGATAAAACTATTGGATTATGTTTCTATTCTCAATTCCTGTGGGTAGATTGAGAATTATAATACAATATTTTATCATGATTAATTAGAAAATTTAACCACATATTTTCCTAAATTAATCACCATTATGATATAGAGTGATCATCCTTAATATAAAATTTAATTGGTCAACATGCTATGGCTGCTATTAATCAATGAAATATATCAATCACTTAACATATGGGAACTCGAAGAATAAGAAAATTATTCATTTAATGTCTCATAGGCAATATAAGAGGTTTTTAACCTTGATATATGTGTGTAAAAGAAACCAGCGTTAAACTAAAGAACAATTTGACTTATGGCCTAGTGGTAGGGTGGTAGCAGTTCAAATGGAAGGTCCAAGGATCAAAACCCTTGTAAGTTAATTTTTAGCTATTTTTTCTTGGTTCAATAAATTCTTTAGGGCCAAAGTAATAGCAAGAGTCCACTGGGCCAAACAGGCTACGAGGCCAAACAGTAGTCGTAGCCCACCGCCAGCGCTACTGCCAGTAAGCCAAAAAAAAAAAAGTTCTTAAAATAGAGAACTTCCATAAGAAAAACCATTATTATAAGGATAAATTCCTAATCCATACTTTGACTAGAAAGAAAAATCAAAGATTTTGGATATCATATAACAAAACATAATCCACATTTGATGCACCTAATGTGCACCATAAAAGGAAAAGATATTTTATTCCGAATTTTCATATGCAGAAGATGAAAATACGGAAAAATTGAAATTAAAAAAAAAATTTGTTTTCAATGATTTGCAAGGCAGAGGCCATACAATTGCACTAAGACCAAATGTTTGATAAATTCATTTTATTATAAACTAAAGGCGGGACAAAGATTTGATCTTCAGACATTGCAGTAAGGAAGAGGACGCTTTGGACCTTATGTGCTCTGACTCTCAAGAGCAATGGTGCTATTCTCCTATGTAAAGAGTGAGCAGCACTGACCCTAAGAGCGGTAAGATTACGTTCCTTATATGGAGGTTTCCATTATAACCTCCACCTTAAAGGCTTAATTCCATTATGGAATTAATGGGGCATACGTTAAGAACCAAACGTATGGAGCGTATGGACCACTTTGCATCTTTGATTTCCTTTTCTTAATTAGCCTTAATGAAACAAATGCTCATAACGAATGGGAAATAAAAATCATATTATTAGGAAAGATTAACTTTCGGATATCCCTTGCGGTTCGATAATGTGGGAACAGGTGGTCAAAATCCTCTATAACCCTGGGACAACAATGACACTAAGGGATTAGGGTTAACCCCCTCCCGTGCCTCTCCTGGTTTGTCATCAACCTTTCATGTTGAAGCATCCACATGAATAAACAAATCCTTTGAGGGACTCAAAGCTTCCAAATAAGGGGCCATCTACTCTTACTTATGGACGTCAACTCTTCTATTGCTACATTGTAAGTTGACTTCACCGTGAAGCTCCTGTTAGGCCTAATACCCCAGCAGTCCTCATCTTCTCCTACGTCATCATCCTGAGTAAGGGTGTTAACATCTGAAGAACCCGAAGGGAAGGAGAGGTTGTAGCCTTTCCTAGTCCCAACCCACTTCACTTTTCCAATAGTGACTCATTAGGAGGTAGGAAGTGGGGAGATTAACCTCTTACATAGCCTCTTGTATTAAAGGTTGTTAGGTCCGCCCCATTCATTTGGTCATTCCACCCTTTAGTGAGATTTTTCCTTCTCTCTTGAGTTATCCATCTTTGGTGATGATGTTTGTTGTTTTGGTGTTCCAAAAATGATATTCTTGATGTATTGTTGTTGTGAGCCTCTAGTTTCATTGTTAGAGAAGAATTTGGTGTAACCCATTATTGTCATTGTTGAAATAGTGGAAGTTTAAATAGCCTACGGGTCCTATGGTTTTTACCCTTTTCATTTGGAGGTTTTCCACGTAAAAAATGTTGTCTCGTTATGGTTGATTTATTGTTTCTTGGTTGGCTTTGTTATTGGCTTATTTGTTTGTTGAACCTATTTTGGTACACAAAGAGGGAAAGTTATTTTTTTTAATAATTGTATTTGGTAGTCTTTCCCAACAAAGTGATATCAGAGCTTGGTTGTTTGGAATTTTTTTTTTTTTTTTTGTGCTAAAATGGATGATGACATGATAAAATTAAATTTGTTGAATTACTCCACTTAGAAGCGTATGATGGAAGATTTGCTCTATTGTAAAGATTTATGCAAGCCCATTAGACTGAAAGAAAAACCATCTGACACGTTATATGAGAAGGTGGATGAATCCAACTCTATGTGAACACATTTATGATGAAACGAAAGCATATGTTGTTTGGAAAAAGTCAAAACTCATGTTACAAAACATCGTGAAATAAAACTACTTTTGATTAGAAGACTTAATAATTTGAAGTACAAGGATGAACCACATGGTTGAGCATAGTTCTTTTAGGGTATTGTGAACAAGTTTGCTGCCATGAAAATGAACAGGCAAACTGATGATGAGGTGCAAGCAATATTCTTCACATGCTCATACTTGATAGTTGGGAGGCATTGGTGGTAACAATTGGTAAGTCGACTCCAAATGGGATTCTAAATATGGAAAGTGTTAAAGATAGCTTGTTGAATGAAGAGGCTAGAAGGAAAGAAGAAGGTGAATCTTCTTTTGGAGTACTTGTTCATGAAAAAAAAACGAAAGGCATGGGAAGTCAAAGTAGAAATCGGGTTGTTTTAGAGGAAGATCCAAATCCAAAAAATATATCAAATATTATCATTGCAAAAAGTTTGACCACATGAAGAAAGAGTGTAGGATTTGGAAAAAAGAACATAAGAAAGTAAAGAAAGAAAATAAAGAGATTAATATAATTGCTACTGAAGGTGATATCATGATTGTGACTGATGATGGTTGTGTCAATCTTGCAACCTAAGATAGCAACTGGGTTATTGATTTTGGTGCCTCATTTCATGTTACTTTTCATTGTGACTTTTTCACTTCCAACAGAACTAATGATTTTGGTAACGTTAGAATAGGAAACAATGGTGTATCCAAGATTGTGGGTATTGGAGATATTTGCTTAGAGACTAGTATTGGAAATAAGCTGGTACTCATGGATGTTAGACATGTTCTAGATATTTGTCTCAACTTGATATCCATAGGTAGACTTGATGATAGTGACAAGAGGAAAGTAACAAAACACCCTCTATGCCATGGAAGCTAAGCTACATAAAGGAGAGATCAATGTGGCTCAGCGAGATGTAAGCACATTGAACTTTGGCATAGGAGGCTTGGTTACATCAGTGAGAAAGGACTTCAAATACTAACATAAACGTTCTTGCCAAATTTACAGGGTATGTCTCTGGCACAGCGATCGTTGTTTATTTGGAAAAGCACATAGAGTTGTATTTCACACAAATCCACCATCTAGAAGGCCAAATGTTATTGATTCAATTCATATTGTAGTTTGTACTATGCAAACTATAACAGTTGGTGGTGCACTTTATTTTGTAACTTTTATTGATGATCACTCTAGAAAAGTTTAGGGCTTTGCTTTGAAAACTAAAGATCAGGTGCTAAATGCCTTCAAAGAACTCCATGCTAGATTAGAAAGAGAAACAAGAGGAAATTAAAGACTGTCAGAGCAAACAATGGTGGTGAATACATGGGTCAATTTGAAAGTTATTGCAAACTTCATGGCGTTTAACTTCAAAAGATTGTACCTAAAACTCCTCAGCAAAATAGTGTAGATGAGAGGATGAACTTAGCCATTGAGGAAAGGATTAGGTGTATGTTTTCTCATTCTAAGCTACCTAAGTCTTTTTGGGGAGAAGCTATGAGAACATCAATTAACATGGTAAACCTTTCTCCACCAGTTCCTTTAAAAGGTGGTGTACCTGAAAAAGTGTGGACAGGAAAAGATGTTTTATATGACTATTTGAGTGTTTTAACCAATAGAGTATTTGTTCATATCCCTAAAGAGGAGAGGTCAAAACTTGATGTCAAGGCAAAGCCATGTATTTTCTTGGGGTATGGTCATGAAGAATTTGGGTACAAGCTATAAGATCTAATGAATAGGAAGATTGTCAAAAGTAGAGATGTTGTGTTTATTGAAGACCAACTTATTGATAATGGTGACAAGGTCGAGAAAGCTAGTTCCTCTACTGAAATTCCAATTAATATTGATCCAATTATTCCATCTACAATGCATGCTAATTGCAGGGAGAGTTTGAGAAGGTAGTGGTGTCACTTTGAAAATGAAAGATGACCCTATAGTTGATGTTGTTGAGCCAACTGAGGAACAAGTTGATGGAGAATTTCCACTACCACCATATAAACCACCATTGAAGATCTACCGAGAGAGCGTCGGCCTTCTGAAGATATCCTCCTAATTAATATGTAGTACTGCTTATTGACTACAGAGGAAGGCACAAACTTACAGCCTTTTTATGTAATACCAAGAAGAGTGGAGTTAAAGCCATGTAAGAAAGTGAGATCCTTGCTTAAGAACCACTATGACTTGGTGAATTTACCACCTGGAGGAAGGAAAGCTCATAGAAGCTGTGGTGTACATATTGGCGAAAACAATGGCTCTGGCTTCGGGTACAAGGCACGATTGGTTGTGAAGGGGTTTAAATAGAAGAAAGGTATTGACTTTAGAAATGCTCTCTCGGTGATAAAGATTTCCTCTATTAAATGTTGCTCTTCTTGAGATGCTTATTAAGCTAGCTTAAATTTAAGGATTTGAAACAGCTTAATGTAACTACATTCATGGTGATTTGGGAGAAGAAATCTACATGCAACAACCTGAAGGGTTTGAAGTAAAAGGAAATGAAAATCTTATGTGCAAGTTAAAGAAGAGCTTGTATGGACTTGAGCAAGCACCAAGGCAGTGGTATAAGATGTTTGACTCTTTCATGATGAGTCATGGGCACAACGAGAACCATCAGTCTTTGTGTTCATTAAGAAAGTTCTGCGATGATGATTTTTTATTATCCTCCTCACGTATGTTGATGACATATTTGATAATTGGTCATGATTCTGAATTGATAGGTTGACCAGAGAGGCTTTTGGCAGTCTTTTGCTACTGAAGGCTTGCGGAAAAACCATGAGATACATGGCATGAAGATCTCCTGTGATAGGAAGAATAGGAATTTTTGGTTATCTCAAAAAAGCTACATTGAGAAGGTTCTTGAAAGATTCAACATGAGTAAGGGTAAGTGATGAGCTTAAGAATACCATCTAGCTTTACGGTCCCCATTTTTAAGATTGATTTTCATATAAAGAGCTGATTAATATGCGGAATATGGAATAACACTGATCTAACATGGCGAAATTGAAAAGAAAGTAATGGTAAAAGCGAGAATGTGTGGCGACAGCCCTTTGTATAATGGGAGGTACGAAGGAAGTTGCGACAAAGAAGTGCAAAGGATTCAGGAATTTGATGTCGTGAAACTGTGCATCAAAATGCATCTTCGGGTTGCAATTACAAGATGCGTCGCAATTGAAGCATAATTGAAGACAAAGCAGTTGGGCGTGACGGGGCTCAAGTTCAATAATAGAGTGATGAAGAAGAAGAAATGATATCATGGCATCGTTCTAGGAGAATCATGGCAGAGATTTAACTGCGATGCAGTGGATATGATGTCGCGACACAAAAAAGAAGTCGCGACGGGAGCTAAAAAAATTAACTATAAACATTTAGGTCGCTAAATAAGCTAAGTTGCGTGAGTGTGACCTCAAACTCAGGAAAGCGAGAAGCGATCGACATCGGTTGCGAGAGCCGTGATTGCATGACACCAGTCCACTCAAAGAAGGTCGGTAGTAGTCGCTTCGTGGCGACATCAACTTCTGAAAGGAAGTGGCGACATCATTGGTGTTGCGAGACAACGTTAAATCAGAAAAGGAAGATTGGCGGTAGCTTGGGTTGTCGACATCAATAAAGACTTGAGGTCGCGACAGCATCGGTCGCGGCGACCACTACTATGAAAGAAGGAGGTCGCGACTGACATTAGAGATTACGTCGACTTTAAATAATACACTGAAGGACTAAGTCGCGGCGTCCTTAAATTAATAAACCATCAAATACAAGAGAAAGAGTCCGCGACAAGATCAAGTTAAGTAAGTGACACCCGGCTTCACTTAAAGGCATGTGGCGACGAGCCAGGCTACGCGACATGGCGGAGTGCCAGTGTGACCAAAATTGATGTCGATCAACGCTGTTGGGCGTTTTATTTGCGGTCCCAAAGGGAAGTGCATGAAATTAGGCCCGACTTCCAGAACCCTATAAATCTGAGAAAATTTTGCGAATGACACGCTGACTCTTGGCGGCGAAAGAGAGATGCGGGTTCTTTGAAGGCTCTACCGTATTTTAATTTTCTTTTCTTTTTCTTTTCTTAGTTTTTTATTTATTTTTAGATTGGATTTTTATTTCATTAAATTTGGATTTGGTGTTCATTTGTAAAGAGGTGTAGTTGAATATGATTTATATTTCTTCAAGTCTTGTCAATTCCGAGACAAATTTTGGATTTCGAACTTCTGATTTCAAATTCTGATGGTTTTTCTTGATCAGCCAGCAGAAGTATATGGTGTAATCGATGATTTGAAAACGGTACCCATTGAAATGGCGTATCGGAAATTATCGCCTGCCGCGAAGGTGCATTATGCATTATTGCTGAACTTCGGTTTATCATCGACTTCTTTGGTTTGTATTTTCCCAATTGATCGATGTGGGTCCTCCCACCGCTGCCCGCCAGGGTGGTTCAAGCTCACGATTCGGGAGGCCTGCGGGAGTGACACGGAGAAGGCATTCACGAGGTGATGAACAATATCACCGGGAAGGTATGAGAGCCTGATATTGATGATCTAATATTGCGCTGAAACATAATTAACTCGATACATCCTCTTCTCACTTGAAGCGAAGAATGAGTTATTAGTGATTATCAATTTTAAGCATGGAGAGTTAAGTATAAATTCAGAATGGTGAATTCAATCCACATTGGTGTAACGATCTAATCAGGAAAGAATGAGTTGTTCTAATTTTGAGGAAGAGGAACCGTATAGTGTAAACCGTGTGATGACTGACTATACAAAGGAATTTGGGTTTTGGGGTCCATGTTATCAGGTGTAGTATTGAAAGAAAAAATATGAGAATAAGGCTACCCCATATTAAAGTAGTTATCTAGCCCGCTGTGTTAAGGAAGAAAACGGTGAAGGTGAGATCATTAACAAGACAATGGTTTGGAAGATCATTTGCACTATCATATTCAGCAGACTAGTTTTAAAAACTGTAGTTCGGAAAGCAAAAGTGTCTGACTATAAAGATTGATTCTTCCCTGATAGCTTTATTTCCAATGTTCTCTTGATATTGTTTAATCAAAATTTGTCATTTTATTATTTCAGTAGTGTTATTTATTCTTCATTCTATATTATTTTAGGTTTTCATTATTTCAAGGTTTTCACGGCTGATTCAAATTATGCATTTATAGCATCGAATAGTATAGAGCTTGATGATTTGGGTAGTTGATTGAAAATTCTTTGAGATTTTACGTAGGGATGAAATATCTGTGGACTTAATCCATTTTACTACTTGTCGACTGTGCACTTGCGGCCTGGATCAAAAACCACTTAATGTAACGTTCTCCAATTGAAACAATCCTTGAGCTAATCAAATAGCTAAGGCATCTCAGGTCGACAAGTTTTATGGCGCGCGTTTACGAGGATGAACAACGATCTTACTTCATCGTCATTATAAATTTGTACATGTCTTTAATTAGGTCAACAAGTTTTTATGGCGCCGTTGCGGGGATCGGATATCGCCACGGCAATAGTGTTATAAATTTGTACATGTCTTTTGGTGGAGTGTCGACAAGTTTTATGGCGATAAGATTCAGGATGAGCGATAAATCTTACAGTGATGATGTTATAAATTTGTATGTCTTTTAGTCCGATCACTTCTGATAAGTCGGTTCAATTCTCTACTTGTAGAAGCCATAAAACTTAGCTCTAAGCATGTCTGATGAGAAAGATATGAGAAAAGAGATGAGAAAGCGATGTGGCCCCAAAGCGGGGTGTCCGTTGGCTTGCCGATTAACCATGGAGACATACTGTAGATGTCGGGTGGCACGGAAGGCACCACTACGAAAATCAGGCAGAGTTTCCTTTGTAAGGGGAGCTCTACCCAAAGTACAAACTTGTCCAGGTAATGTATGTGACCCTGCAGGGGTCCAGTCTTTGATAGAATGGCGGCCACTTGGGCTGCATCAATACTCACAAACAACGCCCATCTGACGAAATGCTACATGGTTAGGGTTTTATAGCCCAGCAATTTAGCATATATTAAAATTTACAATTCTAATACATGTTATATAAAATCAAGCCACAAGTCGGCTTTCTTCTCAAGCAACTCTTATGAAGCGCCTTCCGTCGCTCCACAGTAGCCGAAATAAACATTCTCGACGGGTGAGCAAACTTGGTAGAGATAATTTCTACTGAGTTCTCCCCACCCTAAGTGCACATGCATGGAAAAACAAACACATTCAAGCAATTACATGACCTGCTCGAGATGCCTGCAGGCGATCCCCGTGTCTGGTCACCTCTTTAGGCTCACTGTATGTCTGGCGAATGCGAGTAAAAATATCTGAGTTTTTCAAAACAAAAGCTTTTGTTCTCGAAAACTCACTACCAGGCCACAGTAAAAAATGTGGACTACCCTTTGAGTCGAATTGGTTGGAGAACTTCCCGAAATAGTCATGGTCCTCATCCGAAGTGATCTGTTGGACCGTCTCCCAACCCCATTCTCCGGAAAATCTTCCTTGAAATTCCTTTCACAAACTTTTTCGTTTTTGTTTCATTTCATGTCATGCACTCACATAATAATGCAGTTGTGTCATGAATCGTGATGCCAATTCAACACATTCATGCTAATATATTCCACGTACATATATATTAACATATTAAATGTCGCATAAAGCATGTTATGTAAATTCTCAACAATTACACAAGGCCTAGCTCACATGGGCTAATTAACAAACACAAACATTCATTTGAATCACTGAACCATATAATTCACCTGAAAATATTCCTGCTTTATTCAATGCTGAACAGTACAATCCTCGGGTAGCCACGGTTCCACGTATAAATACAAGATTTCTACTTCGGTTGAAGCTTTTAGAGTGAATTCACGGCTAACACAAGCCGCAGAACATTCCTATTACATTCACGAAGCTCTGGCCAGAAGAATAGCATGAAGTAGGAAAAGATCCTGCACTCTTTGAGGTTGTTGGGCTGGCAAATTGGTGCGTAAAAACAGCCTCCTGCGATAGAGCAACTTTACTTTACTTGCTCCGTCGAACAAAGCTTGATCCGTCGGCCAGGAATCCTAGAGAGAAGGAGCTCTCTCTCTAGAAAATCAAAATTCCAGCCCACTGCATCCTTTTTTTAGCTATTGCATGTTTGGTCTTCAATTAATGGAGAAGATGATCACTTGTTTGGTTTTGTCTCACATTCTCATTACAATTTCAAAGAAATTCCCATATTGTCCACTTTTTGTCCACTATTTGACCTTTGTGGCTTAATCTAAGCTATCCATTTCCATCCTCTCTCACAATCTTATGACATGTGTTGCAAGAGTACATGTTATAGGTGACTTTGTCGCGTCGGCATGTCGTTTTCACGACACCGATACTCGAGGCCTGGCGTGCAAGATTTCATTGTCTCGAGTGAGCGAAATGTAGCGTGGTATTTAGATTTGTGAGGGACGATTCAAGCAGTGAAATCCGTTTGTCGTCGAGATCTGAAAAATTCGGTTTGACCAAAATGATGATTTTGCCATTTTTCTTAAATTTAGATTTTATACGGTCTTCATTCTCCGCTCCTTAAAAGGAATTTAGATCTAAATTACGTACAATCATACCACCAGAAACACATGCGTATGCAATGTGCACTCTACCATGCATGTAAACTGGTGAGCACAAATATTAAACAATTAAACCACGTACCTTCATCCCACACTAAGCAAGAAGGATCAGGTGGCGCATCGTGTCCATGCGCTCCGTTGACTCCTCCCTCCCACCGGTCTTTGCCGCCAGCACCCTTACTAGCCTCCACGGTCTTGCATCTGGCACGATCTGATATCCACAATGCACAGCGGTGCTCTCGAAGGTCCCATTGGTGTCAACCTCGATCTTTCCCGAATCCACTTCGCCATTTGGTTGGTATACCCTAGAGCATGGAGACGTGAAATACCTCGTGGACACCCGACATGCTGGGCGATAAAGCCAATCGGTACGCTACAGTGCCTACCATCTCGAGTTTCTCAAAGGGCCCAATAACCTCGGCGATAGGTTCCCTCGCTTGCCGATACTCCTATCTTAGGCATCACCTTCAAGAAGACGTGATCACCAACCTCAAACTCTACGGCCACATTGGCCGTATATCCCAGATAAATTTCCCGCCGGCCCGAGCCGTGAGAAGACGCTGCCGTGTCAAACTCACCTTCTCGCAGGTGTTCTAATCGTATCAGTGGCGTGATGGAGCTCTCTCCCACCCTAGCCCAACATAATCTGATCTACATGGCCTCCCATACTACGGCCCTTGGCATGGTGCCATCTGTGATACTCACCCGATAACCATTGTCAGAAGCGACTCCACTGCGGCAAGCTCGTCTTCCTACCTACCCTTATGATCCAGACGATGCCTCAAGAAGATGTCCCCGTAACACTTTGTGGTTATGAATCCATACAACATGTAACCCCACACAACCCCTCGTCAAGGTGCAAACGCCTACTTCCCAAGGTCATCAAATACAATCTAATGGACCGTCAACCTAATCCATGTCATGAATGACATCCATATACCGAGCCCTTGCCGGCTCACCGACACCCAATGTAATTCCCAAAGGGGTATCCAAATCTCAAGCCACTCCCAACTCCTATCACTCAACTCTAAGTCTATGTGATAACATGACCATGTGTTTTCATCTGAGTCACCTCGACTTTATCACCTCAACTCTAAGTCTTGCGGATAACATGACCATGTGTTTTCCCCTCTCGGGCAACATAACTCTTCTCTACACTCACGAGCTCTTACATTCACACGTAATTCTGATATCAACACAACGGTCTCTTACACCCACATAGAAATTTAGATAGCTCCCCGGTCTCTTACATCCACACAGTAAATTTCGGATTCTCCACGTGGTCTCTTACACCCACACTTATGAATTTATGGTCCCCAGTCTCTTTACACCTTACTACTGCAAATTTCCGATCTCTCCACTGGCCCTTACACCCACACGTAAATTCAGGATAGCTCCCCGAGCCCTTACACCCAAATGTAAACTGGATCTCTCCACTCGGCCCTTACACCCACATAGAAAATCTCGGATTTTTCCTGCCCTTACACCCACACAAAAATTGGGATATTCTGGTCTCTTACACCCACAATAAATTTCGATCTCCACTGCCCTGGCTAATCTACACGTAAATTCAGATAGCTCCCTGTCTCTTACACCCACACGTAACTCTGATCCCTCCACTGGCTCTCTTACAATCTAATACGTAAATTCAAGATAGCTCCCCCGGGTCTCTTACACCCAATACGTAAATTTTGGATCTCTCCACTGTCTCTTACACCTGGCACGTAAATTGATAGCCCTGCCCTTACACCCACACATCCTTGGATTCTCCACTGCCCTTACACCCACACAATTTATACCTCCCTGCCCTTACACCCACACAGAATTTATTACCTCCCTGCCCTTACACTCCACACAAAATCTCTGGATACTCTGGGGTTCCCACACCCTGCCATAGTAATCTTTCTTATTACTCACCGCAGCCCTCTCACCCTAACCTGTGCTTCTCACCCTTAGGATTAACACCCCCTTCTCTTGCCTAAACACAATGACTCTTCTCACTTCCATTCTAACCATGAGTCTTCACTGACACAATTCCAAAGACAAATCAACCCACACTCACCAAGCAGTGTGAATGACCATACCGTGCACCCACACCCGACTCCAACGCCGATCCCCCCGGGGTGTCCACCATGAGCGTGACCAGGAAGTAGAGACTTGAACTCCCTGTAATCCCAACCTATCCGGTCAACTCTCACCCTACATCCTAGAGGAGAACATCCACACATGGCTTATCTAAAGGCCTCAACCTCTAAGTCCAAATCTGTCACACAAGATGCATTAATGAACATGATGCATTAGAAAACAAACATAGTATAAACGACTCTCGTGATCACCCACACCGATTCATGATGTTTCAAATTTCTCCAGATCATGAGGCTTCGTCTCCTTAAGAAAATTCGCTTCATATGCCCAGTCAAGCAAGAATGGTAACACGTCATCCGCTCAACTGACTAACTCACTGCAAATCCCGGCAAGCTCAAACTTACCCACGCCACCCAGCTTCGCTGGACTGGTCATAAAACACGAACAAGACTTAGAACCGATACGGCCCCCCACCCATACTGGGGTGGAGGAACAAACCGTGTCCTCTCCGTCCTATCGCCAACAACGGTGCCGCCCAAAACCCTGGGATCCCCGTCTCTCGCAATCCTCTTATATGTCCAGCTCGCTTCTGCCAGTAAACACGTCATCTTACCCTTTCCCGACTAAATGTCCCATCCCCGCCTCGTCCCCGATGACCCTCGACCCCGCCCCTTGAGATCTCCTTGCGAACAGAGGTCTTTGCTTTTTCTCGTCGAAGAAGATGGATCTTCCTTCCTCTTAGTACCAACACCCATATCTTGGATGCCTCACATGTCATCTACTTCTCCCTCCGTGGTCATAGTCGTCCTGACCCTAGAGTCCACTCCTCCTCTAACCAGTGGAGGACAATGTACTTCTAAACGCTGGAGGTCGTTTGACCCGCCCTGGTTCACCATTGCACGCCTACGAATAAATATGAATGCGAATCCCTACGACCAAGAAAGGCCTCACAGTTTCAAAGCCGATGGTTCCCCGACCAATACCGTGGAAGACCCTACATCCTTTCACTCGACTAGCCATCTACACAGTGTCAAACGGCAAGTTGTAATTTCACTGCAAGATTCTAAGGCATAAACATTCCTCTCAGACACTATTATTCATATACGTAAAATATTTTCGTCCGCAATGTCCATGCATTTATAATGCAAGACATAATTTCATTTTATTAAATCATAATCAACATCAAAATTTTTGGCTTTGAAAATTTCATTTTAAAAGATTTTTATTTTATTTGATTTAATTTGATTTTTATTTTATTTTATTTCAAAAAAAAATTTATTTCATTTTCTTTTTAACATTTTTTTTTCATTCAATTCTGGACCATTTTGTCCAAAATATCTCGAACAACTTGTTCTCATACTAACCCTAATGTTCAACATCATTCCTATTCTATTCACCAAGCATACAATTTCAATCACACAATCACATAAAACACAGTGCATGCAGTGTTCTAGTCCTGTCCCGTGATTTCCTAGGTAATCACATACCTAAACTCTAACATTGAGCCACCAAGTGGTGATGTTCTTACACCTTTCGACCATGGCCTGAGCCCAAGTCCCCAATCCCTACTCATACCTGGGTGTTCCACACCAAGACTCGCGGCCTAAGCCCAAGTCCCCGCCCCTGCGTGATCTCGGGACGCCCACGCTCCGATACCTGCCGTGACGCCCAAAAACCAAGGTGTCCGTCGACGACCAACCCAATCGACACCACGCCTGCAACCCGACACCACTCATTTAAATCCCAGAGTCTCCTTTGCACAGGAGCTCTACCCGCAAAGTACAAACCTATCCCAATAATCAACACGACCACACAAAGGTCCAAATGCGAGTAAAATAATGGCCACTGGGGCCCCCGGTGATCAATACTACAACAAACATATCCCAAACTAAAATACACTCACATGGTTCAAGAGTTTTTATATTACTTTAATTCAACATATATTAAAATTTACAAATTCTACTTACATGTTATATAAAATCAAAGCCACAAGCCTGGCCCTCAAACGGCCTTGCGAGCCGCCTCCCGACGCCTCCCGTACCCAAAGTAATGACCTCGACAGGCGAGCAAAGCCCAGTAGAGATAATTTCCTACCTGGGTTACTCCCCACCTAAGTGCACATGCATGGCAAACAAACACATTCAAGCAATTACACGAATCCCACTGACTCTGCCTACATACGACTAAATCCCATGTCCCAAGTCCTCACCGACTCCCTCACATGTGCCTAAGCCGCATGCGAGTAAAAATATCCAATTTTCAAAACAAAAACTTTTTGTTCTAGAAAACTCACTACCGAATTTTGGTAAAAATATTGGACTACCCTCCGAGTCGAATTGGTTGGAAAACTTCCCGAAATAGTCATGGTCCTCATCCAAAGTGATCTGTTGGACCGTCTCCCAACCCCATTCTCCGGAAAATCTTCCTTGAAATTCTTTTCACAAACTTTTTCATTTTTGTTTCATTTCATATCACGACTCACACCTGTTATTCTGTGCTGTTCCCGTTGCATATGGAATGCATGGGATGCCAATCTAACACATTCATGCTAATATATTCACATGCATATATTAACATAATTAAATCGCAGATAAAGCATGTTATGTAAATTCCTCAACCACCACATCAAAAATTAGCTCACATGGACTAATTAACAAACACAAAGAATTCATTCCTCAATCACTCAACACATAAAATTCACACAAAAATATTCATAGCAATTATTCAAATGAATAAAGAAAACCTCACATACACCGAAGCTTACTCAACTCAAATAGGAATTTTTCTAAGCACTGGCCTCAAAGCTGGAGACCTGACCTATGGCCAAACAAGTCCTCGTAACATTCCTAACCATTTGCCACCCACTTCAAATTGCCATCAACGCAAGAGTAGGAAGATCTCTAACACTTCGAGTTTTCAACTCCACCAAATCTATTCACGCATAGCTCGCCACGTAGAGCAACTTTACTTTACTCCGTCGAGAACTCGACTAGCCTCGATCGATCAATCCTGTATAGGCGAGCTCTCTCTCTCTCTAGAAAATCAAAATTCCAACCCACTGCATCCTTTTTTTAGCTACTGCACGTTTGGTCTTCAATTAATGGAGAAGATGATCACTATTTAAGTTTTTGTCTCATTCTCATTTACAATTTCCAAAATTCCCATCTTGTCCCTTTTTGTCACTATTTGACACATGGGTTAATCTAAGCCATCCATTCCATCCTCCCACATTTAAACATGCCAAGCAAAGAAAGCATAATGCTATGCGCGACCTTTGTCACATCACACGTCATTTACAAGACCCGATACCCTGCCTCGAAAGGCGTACCCGAATGCTCTTGGGACCCGACTAAATTCCCATTTTTTGTGATTCGGGATTTCATGGCATGATTCTAACGGAAATCCGCTTCTTCATCCGAGATCTAGAAAATTCGATTTTGACTTAAATGACGATTTTGCCCTTTTTCCGAAAAATCGAATTTTCTCGCGCTCCATGCCCAAGCCTCCTTATGCATCCGTCATGGTAGCCTGACATATGTTATGGTCTGTACTAGGCTAGACATTGCTTATGTAGTTAGAGTTGTTAGTCGGTTTCTTACTAATCATGGGAAGGAGCACTGGGAAGCAGAAAAGTTGATATTGAGATATCTTAGAGGCATTTAAAGGGTGTGCTTGTGTTTTAGCAATGGTTTGCCACCAATCTCATGGAAGAGACCTCAATAACTTCTGGAGCAAGTGATAAATCCAAAGTAATGCCTTCTATGGGTGGATATGAAGGATGTAAACTGTTTGAAACTGTAAACAAAAATAAACAAATAAAGTACTTTTAGTTATTAAATTTATTAGGATCAAGTGAAAATTTTCCAACCGGGAATAAATACAACATGTATGCATTGGTTGAGAATATGGTTTATTTGAAAAGACTTTTATATAGACTTTGACATATATTAATAGACTTTTAGTAACTTTTTTTAAATAAAATAATTTTATTGATTCAAACTAACAATATATCGATATAAACATAGATACCAAATCGCTAAAAACTAGGATGAAACAACACTTAGATTAATAACATAATAAATCAACTCAAAGCCTACAAATTTGATAATATTATAGTGATTGTCAAACCCTATGATTTTTTCCAATAAATACTCGATATATATGGAGATAAAAGATCGTTGAGCTTTAAATAAATTTATACAATATACGACTGTAAGAGAAAACCTATTATAAAAAAGATACATCCATTGTTAAACCTCATAACATTAATTATACAAAAAGGTACTCTAATTCTTGTGAAAACAACCTATGCTTTGTTCTTTCAAACACTTTACACATTCTAAATCCCTTGGTTCTCTAAGGATAGCCCATACTACACTACAAGAAAAATGATATTTAGCAACAAATTTTTAACATGAGAAAAATAATCCGTCACAAAATATATCTATTAGCAATAAAATTTAAATTTTGTCTCAATATCTATTCCATGAGATAGTTTTAGAGACGAAAATTTTGTTGCAAAACATATTGACTAGAATAATGTTTTGTGAATAAATTATTTATAATATAATTTGGAACAATATTTGATATTTAGTGATAAAAAATTTTTGTTGCAAAACATACATATTTAGTGATGAAATATACTTTTAAATTTTTTATTACTAAAAAAAATAATATAAATTTGTACACAAATTTGTTTATTGTTTAAGAATAATATTATCATCTCTAAATATTATGTCTAATTTTTTGTTATATATTAGTTAATATAGATTAAATAGTGTTATGTAATATTTAAATATATTTATGTTTTCATTTTACAATCATTTATTTATTAAGATATAATATTTAATTTCTTGGAAATACATATTAACTGACTCGTATTTCTTTGAGTGATTGAATTGTATTAGAAAGATTGCATTATTGTCTATAACATGATAAATAAATATTAATATATGTAAACAAGCTTTTTAATTTACAAGATCTTTTTACATAGATTAAGGTCTTCATATGAACATAATTAGATTTAAAAAAAATTAATGAAGTTTGTACCATTGTTATAATTCACTTTCTTAAACATTGATTTAAATGTCATATTACTACAAGAAAAATATGTTTTTCTTAATGATAAAAAAAGTCAAATGACTTATGTTTTTATTATTTTAGGAAAAAACAAACTTAAACAATTAACTATTAATTAACTCACTCTCTTTATGAGGTTATTTGGAAATCATATATACTCCTCGGGGTTGACATAAAAAGAAATTATCGTTTTCCTTTTCTTTTTGTATCTTTTTTTTTTCTTTTCTAAGATAGATATTTATGTTATCGAATAAGAAATGGAAATAAAAAAAGAAATTCATTTCATTTTGAATTTATTAGAGTGTCTGGACTATGTATTCAAAAATAAAAATAACAATCATTGTTATAAATCTATTTAAAAAAATTTGTTTTCACAACAAGCATTATTGCATTATTGCTTAGAATCACGGCTTGATTTAGAGATTATTTGCACTCAATCAAATTACAAATGAGAAAAAAAAATGTTATGATCCATAGTCAAATTTTATTTTTTTAATCATAAATAGAGAACTGTATTTCTTGAATAACAACATTTCATAAAAAAAAGATTACAATAACAAAAAAAAAATAAAAATCCGAACTTCAATATTCACTTCGTTTTATATGCAAACCCAATTGTGCCTTGGTTTCCAACAAACTGCTTCACGCAGCTTGGCTAAATAGAAAATTAATTTCTCAAAGGCAACCTCCATGCAAAATTAAATATAATCAATTACAAAAGCCTTAAAACCATATCCACTAATGGAAAAGCAGAGTTGACATATAAAACAATAATTAACAATAATTAAAATGCTTTAGGTATTGATAAATAAAAGCTGATTTATCTTTAAATGTATTAGAAATATTGTGATGAATAAAATATTTATGCCAATTATATAAAAATATAAATAAATAAAATTCCAAATGACAACATATCCTAAACCATACTTACATATTGATTAATCTTTAATATAAGCTAGTTTATTATTGAAGTTTCGTATTTACATAAAATGTATTGCAAGCTTACTTCATTACTATAATTAAAAAATGCCAAAGGTCGGAATTCTTTCATTATCTTTTTATATTTTTAGTAATTTAAATCAAATTATATAAAATAGCTTGTGTGGCCAAACTTTATAAAGAAGTTTTATCATATTCTTCTATTAGGGCTCAACTTCTTCTATATCTGCAAGTATATAGCATTTATGTCATCCATTAGAACTCTAATAAAAAACATTTTAACTTGTCATCCATCTATAGTATCTATAAAATTTGGCTTTATATTTTATAAAACTTATATAGTATATCTAAAAATTATAATTACGGCTTTTGTTTATGTTATATATGATTAGTTATTAAAAAAAAACACATAAAGAATAGGTCCATACGTAGTTAGTTGACACCAAAGAGTCTTCTACACTTATAAATCGAACAAATATAGAAGTTTAGTCACACCAAATTAATGGAAAAAATGTAATTAATTATCAATGAGAACTTCACACCACCTTATAATATAAGGAAATTTTATGTGCCTAGCTAATCATACCCTATGGCAAGATCAAGATGCATGAAGACACTTTAGTGAGTACCCTAGCATCAAACCTCCAATGAAAAGTAAATGAAATTCTAAGAGCCCATTAATGTTGAGTCCTAAGTTGTAGCTACGCATTCATGATATAGGACAAAAAGGGTAATAAAGGTGAGGGACAGAAAGGGTAGAAACTCCCCCACCATATTTTCCAAATTCTTTCCCACCCCATTTGGTAAAACAATATTTTAACCTAAAACCCCTGAATCCGAATTTTCGAAAGATGGTAAAATGGTACTTCCCTAAGAAACCGAAATAAATTTTTTGATCTCGGATGATGAAACGGGCTTCACCGTTGAAATCGTCTCACGAAATCTAGCTATGATGTCGAATTTCGTCAAATTCCGAGACAGTCGGAATTTCACTTTTTTCAAGGCCGAGAGTAGTACTGAACACTTGGCGCATTAGAGTGGCTCAAGATGAGACACGCGGTCGGAGCCGCGACAGAAATTCAAACAATGGTTCAAGTATTTATTATAGGTGACATGTGACATCATGTCATCGGCGGAAATCCATGGTAGACAAAGCGGTAGGATAAGGAAATCTTAATAAATTAACTAAAATTGGGGAGCACGTAAGAAGCGAGAGTGATAAGCTTTACCATCTCGACCAAACAGTGGGATGGGAAAAAAGAAAAGAGTAGAAAAGAAAGAGGAAGAAAAAGAGAGTTTTAGAGAGAGACTCCACCTTCTCTCTAAATTTCCGACGATCGACCTGGGCGGTTTCCTGCATAAGAGCAAGAGGAAGAGTTCATTCCTCACTTGGGCAAAGGGCTTCCCACATAGATCGGAGCTGTAGTTTTGAAAAAAATCTAAGAGGTAGTGGGTTTTCTCCCTACTTGGTTTAATCCTTGTTTGGGCGGCCATTCAAATGGCTTCGGGGTTGTGTGAGAGGCCGCGGAGCGCCGTGTGGCAGGAACTGCTCCAAGACTTCTCAGATAGTGTGCTTCTCGAGGATTTGACATAGTCCGGGGACTCCGATTCATGTGTGGACTAAGTACTGTCCTTGTGTGATATTTTTATGTGTTAGAGTTAAAATGAATGAAGGTGTGGTTCGCCTCTAAGGGAACAAGGTTCGCTGTGTTTCGTCCATGCGGGAAGCTGCCATATTGTGGTAGGGCAATACATTATTCCTGACTTTAGAACTGGTTTTTTGGGTAGGAAATAGCGTGGATTTCCCTTGTGAAAGTAGTCCTTCGTAATCAGAGCCACATCAGTTGAACTTGATGTTTGATTTTAAATTTCTTAATCGACCTCGTAGCTCTGCTATGGTTTGTTTACCAGAATGTACTCTAGTTGAAGGGTTGTCCAAACAGTTAACCCATTTCGGATGGGTTCACCTACGGGTTCCGTCCGCTAGATCATGCATGACCTCCAACTCTAAGGTCATAACTCTTCGTCAATTCCGATTCGAAAAGCTCTTGATTCTATGGAACCCATCGGAGCCCAAGCTTTAAAAATGCCTTTAGAGGGCAAGCAGGCCGAGCCCACTAAAAGGGCGTCGGGTAGGTAAGGTAGGTTAGCCTGCAAGGCTACCTTAGTCATGTGACTCCAACTCCTTTGGAAGGTCGCAACCTCTTCCGTTCGAATTCCGATTTAGGTGTGTTCTCGATTATAGCGGAAATCCCATTGAGTTAAGTTTCATCCCGGATGCCTTGAGGGCAAAGGTTCCTGAGCCGTCCGGAAAGGTCGCAGGTAAGGTAGGCCAGCCGGTAAGGCCGTCTAGTCATGTGTGACTCCAATCCAAGTGTCATAACTTTTCGTCCGACCCGATTCTGTGTTCTTAGACTCTATGGAAAGCCCATTGAGTTAGGTTTCTAGTTGGATGCCTTTGGAGGGCAGTGGGTACTGAAGACGGCCGAAAAGGGGCGTTCGGGTAGGTAAGGTAGGCTGTCCGGGTGAGGCTACTTAGTCATGTGTGACCTCCAACTTCGGAAGGTCATAACTTCTTCGTCTAACTCTGATTCGGGTGTTCTTAGACTCTATGAAAGCCCATTGAGTCAAGATTCTAGCTGAATGCCTGTGGAGGGTAGTGGGTGCTGGAGCTAGATGGAAAGGGGCGTTTGGGTAGGTAAGGTAGGCTGTTCTGCAGGATCACTAGTCATGACCCTCAAACTCGGAAGGTCATAATCTCTTCGTCCGAACTCCGTTGCGGTGTTCGGACTTCATGGAAAGCCCATCGAGTCAAGATTGAATCCATACTCCTGTGGAGGACATTACACCCTGGCAAAGCGCTAGGGTCGGGTTAGTAAGGTTGTGTGGTATGGCTTATGTGAATAACATGCAATGTGAATATGACATGTTAATGTATGTTGTATGATGTATTAACATGGGTTGTGCATGAATGATAATTATATGTATCAATTATAATTATCCATGGTATGTTGATGTTAAGCTTAGTTAATATATATATATATATATATATATATATATATATATATATATATATATATATATATATATATATATATATATATAGGCAGCAGTATATGCATGCTTGATGTATTAACATGAATTGCTGTGGAAATGGTATAATGCATTTATATGCCCCTGGTAACCTAGAAAAACAGCCACATGAAAAGTACGACATGAAAGAAATGAAAAATGGAAAACAACCAGGGGTAACCTAGAAAATTAGGTGTGAGTGCACGACATGAAAGAAATGAAAAATGGAAAACGGTTGTGAAAGGAATTTCAAGGGAAGATTTTCCGAAGAATTGCCTTGGAGAGTGGTCCAACAGCTCATCTTGGAGGTTAACCTATGATCAAGTTTAAATGATCCGGAAGAATTTACTTTATAGTAAATTCAATATGTTTATCGAAATCTCAGATGAGGTTTCAAGAACAAAAATCTTTGTTTGAAAAATAAGATTTTCTCTCACATTTGGCTTAGGCATGCGTGAGGGAGCCGCTGAGGCTCTATGAAGTGGAAAGCGGTGAGTCATTCTCATTCATATCATGTAGACATTCGAGTAGGAACATATATGTTATGAAATGGTCGTGTGTCATTGCAAGTGCACTTAGCGGAGTAACCCATGTAGGATAATTCCCACCATCGCATGCTCACCCCGTCGAGTGGAAAATTATTTTGGGTACCGAAGGTCTCACTCAGGGAGGACTTTGATCCGAGGTCTTAGAGACGCAAGAATGGCCATATATGGCCTTGTTATGTATTTTGTAAAATCAGGGGTAAAAGACCCGTGCTCAGATAATTGTAAATTGTTCCTTTGTATAAAACATACTTTGTGAGGCGGATAAGGGCCATCGTGGCCATTTTACCTATATGTGTCTTATAATATGAGACACAAGTATTCCGCAGTCGACGGCTGTCAACGTGGACCCTGGACGAGGCGTCACAAAGATGAAGTATCGTGCTTAGGTTTTCGACACTTAGGAGCACGGTGGGTGTGTCTATAAGTATGGTCTTGATATGAGCTTCATTAACACGGTATCGTGAGCTAGGGTAAACGACATCAGTGGAGCTCCTAAAGCGTATCCACAGGTGGCTGGTCTTAGGGTTTCTTGCTACTACGTATAACATTACTCAAGTAGAGTGCTGGGCATGGGCTTAGGATATGCAATTGTAGTGTAGTGCCTGGTTAGGATTACCTGGCGCTTGATATCTGATACCACCTTCACAGCATGGTATCAGAGCATAGGTATACGAATACCTAGGGCTTGAGGGACATGGGTTTAGGCCATGGTCATTAAGGTGTGTCTGATATGAGCATCACAAAATAAGCTGTGTTTAGTAGGTGATTACCTAGGCAATACTGGACAGATTTAGAATATTGCATGCATTGTGTTTTTATGTGTGCTTTGGGGTATAACATGATGTGTGTTGCATGTTGTGTACATTTATGCGTGATTGTGTGTTACGAGCACAAGGATAGTATATACATGGTAGATTGTGTATGGGAACACTAGGCTGAGAAAAATATAACTCCTTAGGGGTTTGAAAAGATAAACTGAATGTGACGTATTGCATAAGGCACATCCTTGGTACATAGTATGTGGTAAATGGAAGATTTCTAAATTCAAAATCGATCTGGGCCAGTTAGTGGCTAGCGATTGGCAACTACTAAAGGAAAATGGGCAGATGAACGTGTTAGTTCATGATGAGTAAGTCTATTAATAGTTGGCATGTATCTACTGTTAGATCGGATAGAAAATTTAATGTTGTCGTTATTTGATATGTGTAGATGGTAATCATGACGAGGTACTGTTGTTTGATGCATCATGTCCATTATTGCATCTTGTGTGATAGGTTCGCTCGAGGTTGAGGCCTTTGGAAAAGCCATTGTATGGGAAAATTCCTTCCAGATATACAAAGGAGAGTTGGTAAAATATGTCTGGATCGTGAGTTAGGTGATCTCAGTGGACTTCATCATGGTGGTCGGCAGGAATCGGGCCCGGGGCCCATGTGAAAATTCACAATGCCCCTTCTTTTCCTCACGGAGGAAGATCATCCCCGGTCGGAAAAAAAAGAACAAGCTTGACCGTCATATTATAGGGAACAGTCGACCATCAATGCTGCTTAATTTTCAACGTAAATTTTGTAACTTTTTTGAAATTGCATTATATGCTATTGGGTCGTTTGAGTTGATCCTGAGATTTAGAGGCATCTATAAAAGGCTAGTGGGTGAGTAGATTGGTTGTCTTACTGGTTATCCACGTTCCTTTATCAGGGAAGGATAATTGAATGTTGCTAAAACCTGGATTACGATTTAAGGATATCATGTTCATTATTTGAGCGCTTCTAATCATGGTTAGACCAGTAGATTGTATGGATTGGGCAGTCGGAATTGTCCCTGGGGGTCTGGGGTTGTTTTAGAACTTGAATAATAGAGTCCACAGATACCTCATAGCCCATGGGTGGATCGCTTAACCTCCCACCAGCCTCATCTACTCATTTTCCTCTTTCTTATTCTCAAATCTCTATTCCATCTTGCTCCTTCTTCTGGGTCTACAAATGTACTCTTTTGTACTCCCCCATCTTCGCCTTTTCCTTTTCTTGGCTTCTCTTCTTTCAAATTTCATCTCCGTCTTTCCCCTTCTTCGCAAACGCTTTTTTCGTTCCAATGCAGCGATGCCTTCCCCGTTTTTCTCTTCTATAAGCTCTTAGTGTTATGAATGTTAGCTTGTTTCCGGTTGTGTATTATGATTGCTTGGAAACAAGCATTCCTATGTAATGTCGAACACCTTTTTAGTGCAATTAATAAAATTGTAGTTTTTTTTTTTAACAGCTTAGTACCTTATTACAATTGTGTGTGGACATTCTATCTAATTGAGGCCGATTGAACATTATAAAACTTGTTAACTAGTTTAATTTTGTCCGAGAGAGTTAGCCCTCGGGCTTGGCTCCACCTTAGTTTATCGTGGCTCCTGTAGCCGAACCGCCGTGGATGGTTTAGATCCTCGCGTACGACTGGTCATCGCCGCATTAAATGCGACCGTTGTGCCCTAGGCGGCGTATCGACATAGATAGGCATCATTAAGTCGACCTTTTCCTTTCTGTGTTATTTCGTTTACTCCGCTTCTCCTACGGACCAACTACCGCGCGAATAGGCTAGTCTAACCTTGTACCGGCTCGTGAGCCATTGTCAGAGCACTCGCGCACTTCATCTTCCACAGGTGTAACCGCCATCGCTCCAAAGAATGCTTCACTCCCAGGAGACCGGTTTCTGGCCGTACAAGACCCAAGGAGGGGAGACACATGAATTACTCTATTCGCCTCGTGGTTCTGCCCTGGCCTCTGGGTATTCCTTCCTCGCACCAATCAAGTATATGGCCAGAGCATAATATCTTCGCTTCTCCTCTCCTTTTGATCCGTTTCAGAATGGTGAGGGCTCGAAGAAACCCACAGTGGTCGCCCCGGAGGGGGAGCCTCAGCGCCTCCTTCTACAAGCAGCATCATCTCGTCCTTGACGATGGAGAAATTAATGGCTTATTACGAGGTGCCCGATAGCATCAACCTTCGGTTGATGGAGAGAACGAACGAGTCCACTTCCTGGGCAGAACATAATGGCGTGTTTAACTGAGCACTGCAGCCGGGCTGACGCTCCCTGCCCGCCTAGTCAAGCAAACATTTCACCGTGCCCCGCCTATCCACCCCAATGTCATCCGATTTTGATCAAAAGCATGCGGTTTAACCCACCGATTGGTCCCGAGCTCATCGTCTTACCAGGTACACCGATTCGAAGAGTCAAGGTGGCGCGATGTCTATGTCGCATTCTGAACTCCCCAACTCTGCTGCACCCCGCCCCCGATTCACTCAAGATCGAAGGCGAAGCGGAGTGTTGCCAGAAGGTAATCCTGTGATCTGATCCTCGAGCTCCTCCTTGGCCTAATGCTCGATGACAATCGGTCTCAATCTTTCCGTGGTCGGGTTGTGACCTTGACTCCGATAGCCTTTTTCTGGATATTAGTATGCAATGATGGACTAATCTTGGGTTGCTCATGTAGGTAAGGCTTGGCGAGGCAGGCTAGTGAACTGGGTGAAGAAGTCAAGCTTTGAGAAAATCCGTCGATTATCGAAGATATCCGAGCATGAGCGACATGACAAGGTTCTTCTGACTCTAGACAATATATCCGCCGTGAGGCGCACCTCGCCTCATAATCTCTCCCCGTCATTCCTCGATCGCCTTCTCATTTGTCAAAAGGGCACTTCGTCATTGCCGACCACGCCGTGGAATTTTTTGGTGTGAAGTAATCTGGCTCCTCCACAAGCCCTGCAGAGCTGAGACATCGCCGGTGGTGCTTGAGCGCATCGGTTCGTTTGACCTCCCCCTGCTGAGTGTGATTCTAGTTATGCTCAACCCGTTCCCACGGAGAACTGGCGAAATTCCGAGGCTACCTTTTCCTAGCAAGTAGCCTATCCGCTCCAAAGTGATTACTATTAGCGAAAGGTAATGGGCGACACGCGCCCTCAAGGCCCAAGGGAGGATTTCATTCCTCTCGGTTAGCGCGAACCGCAAAAGGAACGGAGGAAAGGATGGACGGTCACGATCGCTACGCCCACCCGGTGCGTGCAGAGTTCCAAAGAGTGAGTCCGATCCCCGCCCATGCTACTGATTCAGCTCGTTTGGCTGAGGGAGGCACTCCGAGATGCAAGCCATTGTCATTCCCCCGGTTCTCGAATGTGAGCAATGTGATCAAACTGAGTCTGGTGGGGGTGGCCCCATCAGAGTCAAGCGAGCTCACCTTGGTCGCGCTCATGGTAATTCACCCTTCCGATGAGGGCTCACTTGGTGGTGTCGAAGTTCATAGCTGTCTGGCTACCTAGGGCCCCCATCACAAAGACGATCATAACTAACTCTTATGCTCCATCGTGACTCGGCCAAAGCCTCGAGAGCGGAGGCATCTACGCCCCGGGCAGAGGGAGGTGAAGTTCAATACAGGCCACGGAGCCTTCCCATCGGAGGGCTCACGCGGGCGACCGATGAACAATTCAGATCTGACATGCTAGATGTCTATGGCTACCCTGTGGCAGCGGCCCCAATGGTGACTATACTGGGAGCTGCCCAGCAGTGGACCCTGGCATGACAGACTGAGCCGTCATCGATGACGGATACAAGTCCGCAATCAGAATTATGTTCAGCTTTTTCTGACTAACCGGGTAAGATAACAAGTTTCGCCAGGATATTAACGCTCATGTTCGATTCGTGACGTTTAACTGCTCTCAGCCACGCCGCGGCCCTGAATACGGCGCCTATCATCACGAAGTTCGAGTCAGCTAAGGGATTCGAACTACCGTGATTATATGTCCGTACTGGGATGGCCGAGCGACGGAAAGAACATCATTAAAGAGCCTCACACGGTCGCCGCCCGGAGCCGAGGCTGGCGAATCGCCGAAGCGGGCCGCCGCAGGCCGAGAGGGATGCTGAGGCGGCCATGAGGCGGCGATGGCTGCTGTGCATCAAGGGGCTCGTTAATACCCGAGCACGTGGAGTCCGAGCTCGTCGCCCAGCGCCTTAGTGGTTGTGAAAATGCTCATCACGCGTTTGTCCGAGCGCGGAGTTGCTCAGAGGCGCTGTCGTGAGCGGGGAATCTTGTAAGAAGCGGAAGAAGAGAGCTCACTGCTTTGCACGAGACTTTGCCTTGGTCATGGAGCTCGGACTATAAAGGATGACTTTGTCTTTCGCCGGAGAGAAGGCCGCTTGCCACAGAGACGATGGAGGCCGTAGTTCGATGCCACGGACACACGCCTGCTCAACTATGGCTATGGTTGTTGCGTGTTTACGCACAACATATGAGCAAGCCTCGCATCTCTGATGGAATCCCCCGATCCTTCGGGTCCCAAGACTCCGGAGTTCTATATATATATATATATATATATATATGAGTATACATATATATAGAATATCATTTTAATAAATTTTGTACTGGTCATTGTTACGCAACAATGAAATTATCCTAGTGATATAGTTGTCCTTGATGTCATGAGTTCTATTCCTCGGAACAACATAGATTTAAGTAATTATTCAAAAGTAGGGAAAGGCTTTAGATTAAAGTAACATCCAAGTCAAATAAAACACAACACAAATAATATAAGAAAAGGCTCAGAAAAATTCCCATTAGAAGCTTGACTTCAATGAGCTGTTCATAAGCCGTTTTATTTGAAAGACTTAGAAAAAGACTCTGAGGTGGAATGGTAGCTAGCCTAGCTCTAGGGTACTGGTTAAATTATTGTACGTAAATTAACAGTCATGAAATCATTAGAATGAGAACGGACAATTTAACAAGTATTCCTACATCTTACCTCTGATCATTAATGTGTGGAAGAGCTGAAATGAAATTTTGAAGGGGAAAAAAAACTTTCAAATTCATTAAATAAGAAATTGATGATGTAAACATGTAAATTTTCGAAATATACCAAAGTCAAATCAAGCTAACTAGTCTTGAATAAAAAATAAAAAATAAAAGCTAGCGGGGACCTTAAACATTTTCATGTGTAATCCTTAAAGGTAGAATATACGTTTGTTACTATTCGTGCAACAATCATAATAAAGACTAGAGAAAAAATAAAAAGATGACACAGATTTTAAGTGATTTAATAATGTGTCTACATTCATAGGATATGGTCTTATTTTTGTAATTTTTTCATACTCAATGCTATTATATATATTAAATACCCTCCTAGGGGCTTGGCTCCTCCTTTACTCCTATTCAACATTTGCTTACCCTTTTACTCTTAATATAAGTCACATATCACAATAATATTTCACGGTGAAACAGGTAAACAAACCTCTAGACAAATGATATTATGAGCTTCTCAAGGCTTGGTAGGCGATGATTATCCATACATCAAAGGAACCATCCTTACAACGTTGAAGCAAGCCTTTATGAAACATGAAAAAAATTGATTTGGAACTAGGCATTATCATTTGAGAATCTTCCACATACTTCTCTTAAACATATCCATAACATGGCATCTTGCATTACCCATGAAAATTTCTTGAATTTCCTTAATGTAATAGTCTAGGTAGAATTTATTGGAGCTTTGGATGTATTTAGGTTATTTTGAAAAGAAATTATTAAAATATATTGAAATTGAAAATAATGCTCAACTTAATACGTTTCTCGTTTGAAATTTTTTTTAAGTATGATATCATAGTACGGTTTTACTATTCATACAAATATTATTTTAATTTTTAACCTATATTAATAATTTCTTTTAAAAAAATAACCAATTTATATCCAAGTTGAATCCATCGTACCCCTCCTGACTTTCGTCTTGCATGTCAATGTAAGCGACAAACTAATGAAGACAAGATATGACTCCCGTTTCTTGGAAACCCCACTCACCCACCACGTATATATATTTTGTTCAGCTGTGCCTATTGTCCGCTTTAAAACAGTAGTGTTGTTCAAGGAACAATATTATTAGCGACGTCTGAAGCACTACCAACCAATAATTTGGTTGGCCAAAAATCAGAGTAAAATCGAAAAAATCAACGAATATCAACGAATATCAAACTTGATATTTCAATAAATTTTTAGACTTTAATTCTTATTTACGCACGAAATTTCAAAATATCGATAAAATATTTCCAGAATTTTACTATTTTCACTCCAAAAATTCTATAAATAAATTCCTAAAATCATACAATCTCTTTTACAAACTCATCCATACACATCCAAACTCCATTTAACTCTCAAATTATTTTTTCTTCGCGATTTATATCTCAATATTTCAAGATCTTATTACTAATATTATCTTCATCGCGACGGTATCCCTTCATCAATAATGAATTTTGCTCACACCGCCTTCATTTCGGCTTAAATTACTATCAGAATGCACTCGATAAATTATAATAAACATTGCTTTCAATAATTGTATATTATTATTTATGTATTTTTATAGTTCAAACAAAGCATTCTCATGAATTTCAAAGATTCGTTAATTCATACCAATATTTCAAGGCTGCAATATCTCAACTCAGACACCATATTTCTAATATATCCGTGAAAATTCAAGGATTAACATCCCACTACCGATATTTTGTTCTTTGATGCTATTGTTGCTCATGGTTATGTTGACTTTTGACAGTGTGGAATCAAGCTCCAAACATCCAGAGATGAACACTGCAGCAAAGAATGATATAATACCGGAAAATCATCCACAATACCTACGTTTCTTTTTGTTATATCATGACCCAAGAGCAAAAACATGTAAACCAGCGACGGGTTTTTCCAATATCTAGGGCTTATTTAAAAAGTAATATCTAAAATATGATGTTTAAAAAAATATTTATAATTTTATGATATTTTTTATTAATTAGGAAATAGATAATTGAAAATTATGTTTTGAAGAAGATTTTCATGATAAAAAACCTCAAGAATAGAAACTGGTCTTTCAAAACTCAAACTTATAATATTTGAGTTCAGTATGAATTTTATGCTTCTTAAGAATAGAAATTAAATTAAGAGAATAACAAATTGGCTAAAGCCAGGAGTCAGTTATATATCACTCACTTGGTGACCTGCAGTATCTCCTTCTAATGTATAGATTTAGCCATATCGAAATCCATTTTTGCTAGTTCTCTTAAGGAATTTATCCATCCATTTGTGCCTTGGAAATCACTAAGAAATCTTTTGGCCATGAATCGTGTCAGGCTTTTATGATGGGCATGTCCTAATGTGTTTCTTACAATGCGAGCAAGATGCTGATCATCATTGTTTGCACTCCATGTATCAAGCCTTTCTTGTAGGATTTTGATTTTTTTTCTAGAAATATTTTTTTTAAGTCATATCTTATTAGACAGGCCAACGTAGAACATACCTTATAAACCAAATTTAAAAAAAATATTAATGAAATTGTTATAAATATTTTAATGAATGACCATCATTATGAAAGGTCCTTGGTTTTCATCGGGGGTAACTTTACTCTTCTCATTATAAAGTTCTCATAAATGTGCCTTAATGCTGTTTAACAAAGATCATCCAAAGTTTTCTTCTCCATCTCCTTCTCCTTATTTTATTTCATTACAACACGTTATCAAAGACGATTCTCAATGATAGTGCTAGCCGACATTTACTATAGCTTTCGACATTTGCCAAACTCACTCCACCCTGTGTCCTACCAAAATTTCCGCTTGGTTGCCGATTGCTTAAAAGTTTTTCCCTATATGTACTTTACTGCATCTAAAATTTGAAGCCTGAGATCATAAATCTTGGAAATTGATTTCAATCTACTTATTCTTTTTTTTTTTTTTTAGTTCTCTACTTAATATTGGGAAATTGATGGCATTTATTTTTGATTTCTTGTTTGGCGATTGGTTATGATATTTTAATATTCAAAACAATAAAAAGGAGATAAATAAAACATCATGGAGGATTCAAACTGACTCTATTATACTATCGTTTTTACTCTACCATTATGCTACTTTTCTTTGTTATTTTTATTATATTTATACATGGTATCATTTCCAAAGCATTTGATAACGGATTAATTTGACATAAATTCCAAGAGAATTCCATAATGCCAAGAATTATAGCTAACTCGCTACACTTTGAATTCCGTAAGACCACTTTGCCAACACCTGCATTTAATTCCTCAGAAACTCTCAATTCACAGAATTCACATCGCACAATTCCGTAAGAATTTTGCTCTAACCCTTGAATTTAGTAGTTCATTTGCAATAATTTAAACAAATTTTGCAATATACTTTGAATTCTCAAGAATTTTTATACAAAACTATAATTCCAAGACAATAGTGTCATTTATTTTAGATTCCCGAAAAAAATCTATATTTATTTATTTCTTCTAAATTTGATCATTTTTATTACAAATTTTATTAATTTTTGTTCCTATTATTTTCGTAATATGTCTAATTCACAAAATGAATTGTTGCCCTTTGATATTTCGGGCAACAACTACTTATCCTAGATTTTAGACTCAAAATACACTTATGCTTTTAACTCGGGAGCAAACCATCAAAGAAACTTCAATAGTGCATCCCTCGCAAGATCACGCTAAAGCTTTAATTTTCTTCGCCATCATCTTGATGAAAGTCTCAAGAATGAATACCCACAAGAAAGACCCATTGGGTCCTCCGACTGCAGTTTAAAATACCGATATGACCACCAAAACAAAGAATAATTCCCAAAGCAAGATATGATTGGCCGTACTTGCACTAAGACTTTAAGTCTCTGTTAGCGAATACACCAAATTTTATTAAGATTAGTTCGCAATTAAAGTTTTATGAGAACATCACCATGAGGATGGTTCGAAAAACTTTTACTGACTTTTCACGCCTAATGTGCCTCAAAGAAGAATATAGAGCCGCTTCGCTTACTAAATATTCTCGAATTGATTGCATGTCTCCTTGCGGGTCGAAAAGAATAACGAGCTTTTTACTAAAATCATCAATCTCGCCCTATTGTGGTCTAAAGCATTTCAAGCAATGTTACTTTTTGCATCCCCCATAGCAAATGCATAAGGCACAAAATGGGCCGACTATGGGGAAAGGATGAGGACGTGGTGGTGGTCGAGGGCGTGGCCGTGGTGGTGGTCGAGGGCGTGGCCGTGGTAATAATTCCAGACTTCATAACACCGGTCCCTTCAAAAATAAGAAAGGCACCTAATCATACGCAAATCCACAGTAACCATCGCCAAAGTATCACCCAACGCCCAACAAGATAATACCCGCTATAGATGTGGCATGATTCCGGTCATCGGGTCACTGCACTCGCACGCACCAAACATTTGGTCGACCCTACCAAGCCTCAATCAAAGACAAAGGCAAGAATATTGAAGTCAATTTCCTTGATGATGATGGTGGAGTGGATTTGACCCACTTTGATGTTTCGATTTTTATGATCATTTGAAATATCTAATCGAATATGATGAATACTAGGATGATCTATTTATTTTCTTATATAATTCCTTTTCCACACAGAACCTTTCAATGTTTCAGTAGTGTTTCGTTTTTATTAATCTCTAAACCTTATTTTTATATATATATTTGAAGAAACATGGATGCTTCTACCAGCTTGACACCTCGAGTCAAAATCACTGGAGATATTTGTTTGGCAGACTATGCTACAACTCATTATATTCTCTAACAAAAGAAGTATTTTTCCCAATTAACATTAGCCCCTTCTAATGTTACTACTATTTCCGGTCCTGTCAACCTAATTAAGGGCTCCAGTAGAGCCACTATTATTCTACCTGGTGGCACTATTCTCCACCTTCAAGATGCCCTTTATTCCACCCAATCAAAACGCAATTTACTTAGTTTTAAAGATATCCGTTGGAATGGATACCATCTAGAAACAATGATCGATGAAACCACTTACCTCCTCATTACTACAACTCAGTGATGGAAAAAACAGTATTCGAAAATCATACCATTAAAATGGTTTATATCTCACCACCATTAACACCGTTGAATCTATACCGAACCCGGTTCAAGAACTCAACCCCCATCGCTCTATAAGCATAAAGACTGTCATCCAGCACTTCATGCTATAGCGTATTTCACTAGTCTAATGGTGATCTGACCACTCCGGTCATATTTCCAAATATACCATTACAACCGCCTTGCTTGTACTCAAGAAAGCTTACCACTGACCTTCTTCCTCAAAGCCGATTCTACACTCCTCACGTTCGTAATCGTATTCAAGGAGACATTTCAGGGACCTATCAACCCAACTAGTGGACCTTTCATTACTTATGGTTCTTGCTGACGATCCACTCGTTGGTCTCTGCGTTTGCCTTCTTTCTACTAGAACTGCTTATGCTCATTTACTGCCAAATTATCAAACTCACGCATTTTCCTGATCATCCTATTAAAACTATCCATTCGATAATGCCGTGAATCTTTCTTCTACAAATCTTTCATGACTATTGCATGTCCTCGGGCATGTGAGGTTCACATCCTCGCTCATACCCATACTGTAATGACTAGCCGACCTTTCATTAAGCATTTGCAATGGATTGTTAGACCATTACTCTTAAGAACCAAATTACCTTTATCTACTTGGGGGCATGCCTTACTGCATGCTGGTAATTTAATCCGTCTTCGTCCTATTAGTGATCATGATTTTTCTCCTTTACAAATTGCTTCGTCCCAACTGAATATTTCCCATTTACGTGTCTTTGGCCAGCAAGATATGTCCCTATTCCTCCAAAACAACGTCTAAATGGGTCCTCAACGCATCGGTATTTATGTAGGTTTTCCGCAAACGATTATCCATTACCTTCAGCCTTTAACAGGGAATCTTTTTACTACCCGTTTTGCATATTGTCATTTTGATGAATCTGTTTTCCCGCCATTAGGGGAAGATAAGCCCAATTCTAATAAATGGTGTGAAATTACTTGGAATACACCATCATTGTTGCATGTTGATCCTTGTACTAAACAGTCTGAACTAGAAGTTCAAATAATCATTCATTTATAGGATCTTGCGTGATCAATTCACGATGCTTTCATCGATCCGAATAGTACTAGCGCACATATTCCAATAAGTGAAGCACCAAAGATATATTGAGATCCCTATAGGGATTCTCGAAATGCTAGCCAAGACATCTAAACCATGTCTAAAACGGAAGATCGACGGATTCAAAGATTCTTTCCTAAGGAAAAGAAAATCTAATAAGTTGTTTACTCGCGTAGAGTACAATTGGCGAAATTGCTCCCGAAGAGCCTATTACAATACAATACACACTCCCGCTGGTGCCAAACACATTACAAGGGTTAAAGGAAACAGCCTACAAGAGTAAAGAATAATCGACCAATTATCTCCTATAAATGAAGAGATCTCTATAAATTATATGAATCAAGGAGAAATATGGGACCTAGACATACTCTTTGTCAACAATGCTTTTTCTTTCCAAGTACTAAGGGCATCATGCAAAATAACGATGACTCGGAGCAACCGTAAATGAATGTCAAAATCGACATGATTGGGAAAAATGGAAAGAAGCAATTCAGGCATAACTGAATTGTTTAGCTAAAAGGGAGGTATTTGGACCAGTAGTTCCAACACCTGAAAATGTTAAGCCTATTGGATATTGATGGGTCTTTATACGAAAAAGAAATGAAAATAATGAAATCGTACGATATAAAGCTCGCCTTGTTGCACAAGGTTTTTCATAAAGACCCGGTATTGGACTATGAGGAGACATATTCACCAAGAATGGATGCAATCACCTTTAGATATTTACATTTAGCGCTTTTAAGGACTAGAAATTCATTTGATGGATGTTGTCACAAAGATATTTGTATGGATTCATAGATAGTGACATATACATGAAAATCCTCAAGGATTTACATCAGTCACAAAATTTTCAAAACCACGTGGTATGTATTCAATAAAGGTAATCTATCCTTGTATGGACTCAAACAACTGCCGAATGTGGTACAATCGCTTGAGTACATACTTATTGAAAGAAGGATATGTAAATAATTCAACGCCCATGTGTATTTATCAAGAAAATGTGGTTAGTTCGACAATTATAATAAAGATATGTGGATGATTTAAATTCACTGTGACCCCCGAAGGGCTTCTAGAAACCGCACTATTTAAAGAATGGGTTTGAGATGGTGCTGATTCTAGGTGCATTTCAGATATTGCCTTGGCCTCGCAGATCGTAGTGGTTTCAAATGGTACTTTGGCCCATCAATCAACATACACTCGAAAAAGTCCTAAGCGCTTTTACATGGACAAAGCCCATCCCCTTAGCTACCCTATGGTCAAGATCCTTGAAGTGGATAAAGACCCATTTCGGGCCCTAAAGAAGAGAATGAGAAACTCCTTGTCCATACCGCTACTAAGTGCAATCGAGCACTAATGTATCTTGCAAATTGTACAAGGCCGCACATAGCCTTTTCAATGAACTCGTCAGTAAGATATAACTCGCCTACTCTGGGGGCATTGGAATGGAGTAAAACATTTATCGAGATACCTTCGTGGGAACAAGTGATATGTGGCTCTTTTATTCCAAAGTACTAAAACCAAGAGTTACTTGGTTATACTGATGCAGATACCTTTCTGATCCTCTATAAGGCTCATCACAATCAGATATGTATTACTTGTAGCGATATTGTTGTCGCTTGAGATCTCGCATAAACCATGGTGGCAACTCCTCCAATCATTCGTGAGCATAGCAATACATGAAAAAGTAGGAGTGTGTTAAGATCCATGATTCAACATATTTGTGACTCTAGTGGTCTTTCTTATTTCAAACACAACAACATCATTATATGAAGATAATACCACCGTGACACAACTCAAAGGAGCACTAACCAAGCATATTTCTAAAGTTCTTTCACACGATGAGCTTCAAAACAGAGATTGATATACAACAAATCAGTCTGAAGGATAATCCCGCAGATTTATTCACTAAGGCATTACCGCTATGAATTCTTCAAGAAATTTCTACGCTAAATTGGAATGAGGAGGCCTGAAGATCTCCAAATCGAGATATTACGACATCGTGGGGAGCTTCTGAATACTCGCGCGCATCGCACTTTTTTCCTCTTCACTAGGTTTTTGTCCCATTGGGCTTCCTAGTAAGGTTTTAACGAGGCAGTTATACTTTCAAAGTACATGTACTCTTTTTCCTTAACTAGGCTTTGGTCCCAACGTACTTTCCTAAGTAGCGTTTTAATGCGACGCTCTTGGATGTTACGCTATTCAGCTTTGTAAGTCGTTATAAATATTTTAAATGAACGGTTCATCATTATGAAAGCGTCATTTGGTTTTCACTCGTAACCTTTAGCCTTCTCATTATAAGCCTATAACAGTCTTATCACATTTTCAATAAAGCATCATCCAAAGTTTTCTTCTCCATCTCCTTCTCCTTATTTTATTTCTATTACAATAGAAATATATTATCCTCATAGTTTTTATTATTATAAATAAAAATAATAATATTAAAAATATTCAATTTATTAATATATTTATTGCTATAAATGAATGTATAAATATTTAATTTATTAACTTAATTATTGCTATAAATGAATGTATTTATATATTAAAAGTTGATTTATTTTACTACGACTATTAAACAAAAATATATAATAAAGAAAAAAAATAATGAATAAATAAAATTTTAAAAATAATTTTTTAATTAAGTAGATTTTTAAAATAATGAAAATAAGATGTTATCTTATAAAATTAATTAAAAATTATAAAATTTAATTTATTTAAAATATAGAAAGTGGAGGCCCAATATTGTTTTGGGTGCCTATGGCTAAGAGTTGAGGGTTGGGAAAGGAAGAACAAGGTGTGGGCTGATGGGAGGCTTGATGGTAGTGTTGACATTTTGAATATTTTATGTCCTTATTATTAATTTTGTATGTTGTTATGGGTTATGCGCTTGATTATGAAACTTTGATGGACTCTTTATTAAATACAAGGTCCCCTCTAACCATAAAGCATAATTCTCCCTCACTCATTTTGAGACATGTTCGGCATCTTTTAGGGAAATTCAAGTATGTGGGATTATTATTATTATTTTTTTAATAAAATGGGAACTTAATTAAAATAATTTTGCAACAGGTTTTTCAATGTCTCGATAAATGGACAAGGGGTTGATTGACAAGAATCAAGGGGGTCCAGCAGTTTTGGCCTAACTACCTAGGTAGGTAATGTAAGAATTTTTTTTCATATGACCTGTGTGATAAAAAAGGGATTTAATAAATAAAATAAAAGGATATAATTAATTGAAGTTTAAAGCTTGCATCGCTGATGGAGCGCGGAAATTTAAATGTTCAATTTAAATTTTAAACCCATGTATAAGGTCCCCGCCTATAGAGGTTCCTAAAAATATATATATATATTTTACCATCATGCATTATAATGAGATTGTAAAGAAGGGACAGGAAACAAATAAAGTTTGATTTGACCACTCGCCATTATTGATCCGGGTTAGTAACAATAAAATCTTGATACACTTATGATGTGAATATCATGAAATCAAAGATCATGTGTTATGTGTTATACTTTAATGGAATTTTTTACAGAACCCTAGAATAAAATTTTGGTCTAACATTTGGTATCAGAGCAACCATGTTTTGATCATTAGGAATTATTATGTTTTTTGGTTTTGTGATTTGATTGCACAAATCAGTTTCGAATCGCGATGAGAACTTTGTTTGGTGTTTGAATAATTGCATAAAGTTTTTTTTTTTTTTTCCTTTTTCTCTTTCGATATGTTCCGTGGATTTGGGCAATGGGTGTTTTCTCTTGGATAATTTGTTTTCAAAAGGTCCATTTAATGGATTCAAACCAAAGTCAAAGCACTGTATGTACAAACAAACCATGAAAATAGTTTGTGATCCACATGCCGAGTGATGATCATGGCATGCGCCAAAGCAAGCCACTGGTCCTAGTGGATTTAGATTGTGGTGCCGACATAACCAAAGGTTGCCACAATTGCTACATAAATGGATGTAAGAGGCACAACTTTTAGACGTTCTAATTGTTTAAGCCTTGTGATAAGTCCCATCTGAATAACGGCTTTCATAGTAGGATTCACATTGTGATAATTCTCAATGGGCTTGATTCCATATAAAATTCAAGTTCTTGCTTGATAACCTCATTAATATTCGCAAGATTCCATTCTTGTAGTATGATCCTCTTGGTCTCTTGATCAGAATGCTAGAGTGGCGCGGGAAGATTTGAAATTCAGAAGATAACACCTTCTAGTTACTTAGAGATTTTGATTGCTTGGAGTATGGTTGATTCCACGTTTTGACATGGATGATGTGTTGAAGTAGAACATCTTTATCTACATCAATGATTTTAAAGAGGTTCACAATTATCTCATAAAGAAACAGAGAGAACTTGAGGAACTCTCTTTTCGACCTATGTTGTAATTTCTTAATGATTAAGCATGATTGTTCCTGGGGTTTTTCAGGGTGATGGTTTTCACCGTAAAGATTAAGTTTGGTTTTTATATAACCTTCATCAAGAATTTTATTTAACTTGATATTCAAATTATTTTGTTCATGCATGGTCATCAAAATGACCGAACCTTAATGTTTTGAATATCATAATTATTTATATTATACAATTGAATTCACTTATGAATGGTTTATTAGCCACCAAAGTGGTTGAACCATGAAGTTTTATGTACATCCAATTGTATAATGATGAGTCCAAAAACTCATTAGATTTTTAATCCATTTTTCTGAGCATATTACAAGATAAATTTTGATTTGTATGCAGAAATATGGATATTTTACTCAAATTTAATTTTGGCAGAAAATATGTTATATTGCTAAAATCTCAGCCAGAAACCAAAGAGTGGTGCTTCAAGCGTAATTGAAGTCGCAATCGAAAAATCGTAGTCACGACAGAAGCTTAGTTGTTACCATTTCCAAGTCAACACATCGCCAAAATCAACTTAGAGGAAGAAATATAAGATCCTTAACAAGTGAAGTCATGGATTTGAAGAAAGAGGTTGCGACAAAGGAAATGTGGTCGGTGACTAAAGGAATTATTCAAAAGAAGACACCGCATGTCGCGACACACCTCATGTCGCGATGCCACTGAATGTAACTAAGGCCTACATCACCGATAAGCTGCGACGTGGATCCGTAAATGAAGCAAAGAGAGGTCTTTGCAAGAGGAACGGTTGCAAACTAGTTTTAAAATGAAAGGCACCATTCCGAGGTCGCGACATACAATTGAGATAAAGAGCGGAGTCCCAATAGGAGGCGGAGAGTTGCAGCCATTTGATAATCAAGGACCCTGGCTTGATGTCGCGACCACTCCTTAGAGTCGCGAATGGAGTGACGAGAAGAAAAGAGTCGCGACATCACCTTGAGGTCACGACACAGGATAAGGTGGAAGGAGAAAAATTAGTTGAAACAAGGCGAGGTTGCGACCCGGAAGAAAAATGGGGCGACAAAGAGGTCGCGACGCGTCACCTTGAGGTCGCGACGTCCTGCTGAGTCGCGACATTAAGTGAAACATGTGAAGGCGAGACCATGACCCTGTCCCGACCCGAATCAAAGTCACAACATAAAGTCATCCTATAAACAGAAAGGTGGTCACAGCACAAAGCTGTGTCGCCTTTCGAAGCCGGAAGAAGAGAAAGACAGCAATGTGTCAGCGACATGAAAGCGTGGTATTGACATCAACTCTTAAGAAACGCGAGCAAACAAGGTCGCGACTACAAGCGATGTCGCGACCATTGATCAAACGATTGCAATAAAGCGGAGTCGCCGCTGGAAGCAACAAGGTATAAGTTGGCCCAGGGCAAACAAGGGAAATTCATGTTCTGACATCGACTTGAGGTGTGACATAGAACTGATGGCTGGGCCTTCTTAGGATTCTGGAGCTTTTGGGGATTAGGCCTAATTTCTTTTGACGGTATAAATAAAGCTGAGTTTTAAGAGGTCGTAAATGATGTGATCTTCTACCGGAAAAAGGGGAAGGAGAGGAACTTCGGTGTATAGTTTAGAGTAGATTTTTTTTTTTTAATTAATTTCTTTTCCGGATTTGAATCTGCGGGTGTGCGAAAGCAGTGGGCGTAATTTATTTATGTTATTTTCTTCTTAAAATTCTTTGCACGAAAATTTATGAAATCTAGACAAATTTACGGAATTCATTTCTTCCGGTTTTATTGCAATTCACAGGTGGTTATGCAACGATCGGTACTCCATTTCTTAATTCGCAATGCAATAATCAGAGCACAACTCTACTGGATTTTACTTACATTTAGTTACAGTCTTTCCTGCATAAATTTGGAAAACTTATTTGGGTTTGGATTTACTTATTTGGTGTCATTTTTAAATTGATAAGTTCCCAATAGTAGTATCGAATACCAGTTGAGGGAATGTAGCTTGCTCTTATATCCGGGATACCCTGCAAGTGACACGGAGACGGAAATTCACGAGAGGCTGAGAGGCATTCTTTTACAGTATGCTAGACTACCATTGTGGTGTTGAGCTTTGAGCGTTCATTTGATAAATCCCCATTCGCTCGTAATTACAGAGTTGGAGGGGTATTTATGATATAAATGATCGGAAGTTCACCTCGATCTAAAGACAATTCTTAACCAGTGTTAGTGAGATCTGTCGAGGGAAAGAACAACCCAGTAGATGCGGAGGTTGAGCCACCTTTTAAGTGGTAGAAACTTTGCGAAAATCCCGAAGGAAGTAAAAGGTCTGCGAGTCAACAAGAAATAGGTGTAATTAATGAGAAAGAAAAATACCCGAGATCTTGAGATTAAGAATACAAATGCCAGGGTTTGATCTTGTCTTCGAAGAAGCAAAGTATCCAACCGCGAATATAAGCAGAAATCCAATTCCAAAATTTAGAAAATCTTAGACAAATCGGATCATTACACAAAAAGCGAGGAAGCGATATATTTAGTGTAGGAGTGTTTATTTCATTATATTCGCGATAGTTTCGTTTCTCACGAGAAGCTGATTCGATCCAGGCTATTTTAGTTACTGGCCCCCATTTTTAGTCATTTAATTTGTTTTAGCTTAGTTAAATAGTAGTTAATAGTCTAGAACCTTTATTTTTCTAGATACAACTCCATTTTGAGTCTTCAATCCAAATAGCATGGAAGTTTAGTAGTTGGGGTAATTGATCTTTAATTCCTACTAATCTCTGTGGGAATGATACCTGGACTTACATTCAGATTTTACTACTTGTATGACCTGTGCACTTGCAGTGTCATAGACTAGACCCTTATTTTTAAATCATGAACCTTAAAAAGAAGTATTTTATAAAACAAATTTATCCAAAGTGACATAGATGCAAGAGAGAAATCTGGGCTCTTTATTTATGTGAACTTTGAGGGTTTTAGTCTATGTCGAAAGGCCAGAGCAGCTTTATGTTAGTATTGAAGAGTTGAAAGAATTAAATAGGTAATATTCGAGCAAAGATGGAAATCTTAATTTGGACATTTTATATAAGAAAAGAGCAAAAATAGCTTTTCAAGCGTGTAGGTATATCTTAGCGATCTTTAAACCATATGAAAATATTTATGGATTTATTAATCTGTCAAATATTAAGTGTTTTTGGTTTTGAGATCTTTACAATGCATAGGAAACAAGATTATTTGTTCCAGCGGTCTCTGGTGGAAAGAGCCTTCAGAGCTTAGAAGGCAAAAGCCGCGGCATTCTGCGGATGAGAGACATGACAGGGACAATGAGGAGAGTGAAAGGACGCGACCGAAGGCCTCCTGTGCGACACAATGGAGGATTTATGGGGCCTATTATTCCAAGAATAATATTCTGTGATCGGGCGAGCCCTCACGTGGATCTGGAATGGCAGACTAAAGCCGGCCTTGATAACAATGGTGCGACTGACATCGATTCAGGTCACCATAGAAGCCCAAGCGAGCACTGGGTAGATTTCTCGGGATGGCAAATCTGATGAAGGTTGAATGGTGTGAGGCTAGAGAGGTGATAAAGCGCATCTCTTCCCATTTCTTTAAAAGTCTGTGACCACTTTGTATGAATCATTACCATATGGTTCAATTGATACTTGGGAAGAGTTGGTAGAAGCATACTTGGGCAGATTCTTTCCCCCATCTCTCACCTCAGAGAGAAGAAGAAAGATAATAGTGTTCCAACAAGGGGAAGATGAGAGCCTATATAGCTTGGGAGGAGATTCAAGGGAGTTCTTTGAAGAGTACCTTTTTATGCATGGAATTGATTTAACCAGATGGATATAGTATGTCATGCCTTAAATGACCACATCTAAAGGAATGTGCTTGATGCTTCATCTTTGTGGAGCATTCAAAAGAAAAGATGTTTGAAGAAATTTAGAATGCGATGAGGGCTGGCAAATCACGATATGAAATCTCCATCTAAAGTTTCAAGGGGTAATAGCGGGAGGGGAAAAGGGTCATGGAGCTGAGCAAGGCAGCGACCATGGAGGCAAGTTGGATTCCATAATGCATAGGATGGACAAACAAAGAAAGAAAAAATGCACATTGCTCATGAAAATAGGAAGCGGTGAAGAAACCGAGATGAGAAGAAGTGTTGAAGTACCAACAGAAGAAGATTCTTATGGTGTTGAGGAGGTTAAATCGTGAATGAACCAAGTACCATTCCAAGCAAAATCTAACCTACCCACACATTACAGTCAGTAGAGAACCGAGAATTTCTCATATGGTGGAGGGGCATTACAAGGCCCAAGGCATGGGCGAGAATCCTCACGCGGGGATATCGGCTGACCACGAGGTTCAGTGACATCGAGGGAGTGAAGGTAGAAATGAATATCAGGGTCAAGGAGGACTCAACCATTTGAAGAACAAATCTTTGCATTCATGTGGGACAACCAAGGCTTATACACTTCCATGAGAGCGAGGCGTCGACTTGGGAGAGCTTTCAAGTCCCTAATACTCAAGTGTTTCAAAAGAATCTAGAAAGTGCCTCATTGAAAAACTTGGAGACACAGTAAGGCGACTTGAAGGATCAGGCCGGATTAACCTCATGAAAGCAGGGGACCTCCGCACTCAATGGATATAGAAACTTTTCCTTAAAGCAGTCAAATAAAATCCATAGGCGAACCCCTTTTTCCATCCTTAACATATCTTTAGAAAATAATGTCTGGCGAAGTGAGTAAATTTTTTCAAAGCGCTTAGATTTTGAGGAAAATTAGCGAGAGTTTCTCTGTTTCGGACTTTCCCAAATTTACAAAACCTGTGAAAACATTTAAAAACACTTCAAATCTTTCCATCCTCAACTTCTCAACTTCCGTTTTAGGATACTCGTCCCTAACCAACTCAAACACAATATATACATATATACATTTTATTCATTTCAAATCATCAAACTTTGTTTGAAACTTCTTGAATCCATGCATTTTGTTTTTATCAAGATTGGGCTTGGCCAGGACTTAAGCCCAGGCGCCTCGTGCCTCGTCCACGAGGATCAAAGCCCACGTAGTTCCTTTTCAACTTTATACATATACATATATCCATAACAAAATATTCAACATATACGATTATAGAAAATTATATATCTGATAGAAATCACGGGCTTACGTCTCCTTGATAAGCTCGACTCAGCACAGGGGCGCTCTACTGCGCACCTATCTCGGAGTCTGAAAAGGTTTTGGAAACATACGGAAAAAGAATGAGCTAAAAGACCGGTGAGTGTACATTTTCATTAATAACATTTTCGATTATATATCAAAGTAATACATACTATTACAATTAAAATCAATTTATGTCTTAAACATTTATGCCTTAAACTTTCTTTCTTTCTTTACTCAATACTTATACAATTAAAATCCATTTATGCCTTAAACATTTATGCCTTAAACTTTCTTTCTTTATTTCTTTCTTCGGTGAGCCAGAGATAAACACAGGCGGTTTAGGGTGCGTGGTGAGGACAATCACATTCAGTCATAACCACTACGGCTGGAGAAACTCACGCTTTGCATAGGGTTCCGATCATAACACCTTATCACGTGTAAGGATATTACTCTAGACACCTAATTCCCCTCCTAGGTTAGTAACCTATAACTTTACCCTCTAAATCCTTACAGCTTAAGAGTACCTCGACGATATCAGTCATAAAAAAAAAAAAAAAAACAGTCATAGGGGTTTAGGGTAACCATCGGTAAAAACATTTCTCGAAATACATTTATAAATACATTTTAAATCCCTTTACTTTATCATTAAAACACATATGCATTCTTTACCCATTTTAAAACTTTTCATAATACTTTAACATATGCATACATATTTCATATATACATATAAATATATATATTGATGCAAGATAAAACATTTCCATATGCCTTAACATTTACATAAACATTTCCATTAAACTTTCAGTTTAACATTAAAACCATTCACTTTTAAAAACTCAATTTCAAAAATATCATTTTCACTCCAGTTCAACTCAATCCAGCATAAATTAAATTCCCGTTCCGTCAGATAGTCCTTTTCACCTTTTTCAAAGAAAACCACAACTATACATTAATCATAACCATTTTAATTACCATACATTCATTTAAAGCCAAATGAACAAATTACCCTTAAGCACTAAAACCCATTCATTTTGGCCAACCTTTTTCCAACAATACTCTATAGACTTTTGACCCCAAAAAATTATTCAGGTCTTCAAAAATTATGAAACTCTCAGATCAGTCCTTTATATATCCAATGACATCTCTTTAAATTTTCAATTTAAAATTCCTTCTCTAAGGCCCTCAACCACATAACACAAGTTATTACATCTAAATGACTCAATTTGGCAGAACAGAATCTGCACATAGCTCCACTTTGACGAATTTTATGGGCACTTTGGGATTACAATTTGCTTAAACTTCCTTCAGATAAATTTTTTCCTTAGAAGTCTATTTTAACCAGCAACTTGAATCACTCAAATCGGATCATAAATGAGCAAGTTATGGTCAAAATACGACAAATGGTCAAAACAGGAAAACAGAGCATTTCCTGTACCGAGAACCAGACAGTGAAACACATATGAATTATTACTTTGAGTGAATTTTAAGGCCACTTATAATCAGAATTTGACATGACTATTTCTATATGGATCATTCTCCTTGAAGTCTAATTTTAATTATCCCTTGAATCGCTCCGTCGGACAGAAATAGGCAAGTTATGATCAAAATACAAAAACTGGTCAGGAAATAGGGAAGCAGTATTTCTATGCAAAGCGGAGTCCAGCAGTTTTTCAGATTTGCTTCTTTTTTTGCCACTTTTGCTACCAATTAACATCATACAACTTCTATAATTCATATACCTCAAATTTATGGAATTCATCTAAAAACAACTCCCACAACACTTGAAATGAGTGCTATGGAACCTCAAACCTCAAAACCCTAGGTGAAAAATCCAAGAATTCAACCTAGGTCCACCAATTCTTTTTAAAACCACCTAATTTTGATGATTCCATGCTTACTTTACACCAATTGGGGAAAACTCTCATAACCCTAACAAACATCTAGGGTTTGGGTGATCTCTTCCAAAACCCTAGACCAAGGAGCAATAATTCTCCATGAGAATCAATACCAAAACCTTAAACATCAAAATACTCATGATTACATACCTGAATTTTTTATCTTTTCTCCTCTTCCTTCTCCTCTTCTTCTTCTTTGATCTCTTCTCCTTCTCAAAAACGTGGAGTCCTAACCAAAATATGAGACAAAATGACTTCTCTTTGTATCACCCTCTATTTATACTCCCATATTCCTCATATTTGCAATTAAATCCTCAAACATTTTAAATTTTGAAAATGCCACTTGTTTAATTTCCACTATGGCCCATCTCTACTCATTTGTGATTTTTTTATATCCTTTTTGCTTGATGACAATTGTACCCTTGTTTTAATACCATAAATTCCGGTTTCCGTAAACTTTCCTTTCTAATTTCGTCTCCAAAATTGTTTCAACATGACACTTGGTACTCTTATACACCCCTACAGTATCATGTACTGTACATTCACTCGGGACGGGGTGTTACAAAATCCGCTCACTTGGTAGTAGAGATGCTCCCCATTGGACCTTAAGCCCCTGGTCCTGGGTTCGAGTCTCTACGGAGGCGAAAGAAAATGCCTAGGGGAGGGCATGATATTCCTGTGAGTGGGACCACACGAAGGGCACCCGGAGTGGTTACGAAGGGTGGACCCCGAGTCAGGCCACGAGGCACCGTGATCCCGCGGTTGTGGACCCCACCACGGCTGACTGAATATGCCAAATCGAGCAAGGAGTACATTCCACCCAGATGACACTGAAAAGAATCAAAGGCGCATGGAAATTCGGTTGAGAGTGAGGAAAGAAGTGGCTTGACATGAGAAGGAAAGAAAGGAAAGAAAGCGGCGAGAGCGAAACGAAGAGGCCACGAAGGAAGGAGGGAGAGCCACACGGTAGAATAGCTTTGAAGGGAAATATGACGAGAAACGGAAAGGAAGGAGTACGCTTATACACCTTCGGTCTTGGTTTCCTCGAAGAGGAAGCCCGGAAAGCAAGGGAAGAAGCGAGTTTCTAGATTCTTGGATATTTTTCAAAGAAAATAGAAATCAATATCCCATTTGCGAGGTGATCAACCAAATGCCTATTTATACAAAATTTACGCGAGGAATCTTGACGAAAGGAAGATAGGCGGAGAGGTAGTGAATTTGGCCCGCTACATTTCATGTGGTTATCGATCAAAGCTCGGCAAAAATGAAGGACCACCGCCGATTTCACCATTCCCACACTCCCATAGGAAATATGAATTCAGAAGGCTTTATGTGATTACGGTGCTAGTATAAATTTGATGTCGCTACTCCAGTTGTAGAAAAGACTTAGTTTAGGAGAACTTACCCCAGGCGGCAATTACATTGCAAATGGGTGACGAATCGATAGCGCGACCGGTATTCTTGAAGATGTACTTGTCAAGGTTGGGAGATTCATCTTCCTAGTGGATTTTGTTATCATGAAGATGGAGGGAGAGATACCCAGGTTCCTTTCTTTATAGGAAGACCCTTCTTAGCAACTGTTTGCCTTGATAGATGTGTAGAAGGCGAGAGGCCGACACTAAGGGTGGGGAATGAAGCGGTGCACTTTAATCTTAATAGGAGTTTGAACATCTGATGTAGATGCGAGAAAGTTGTATGGGCTGTAGAAGACAATAGTCTTCTCGGTGTTGAATTGAATTAGACTATGTTCTTCATGATCTATCAATGAAATTGAGATGAATTTTCGTGTCTTAAGTCTTGATTGTGAAATACGCCTTTAAAATTTGTTTAACGAGAGAAACAATCGAGCATAAGTAAACTTGGTCGAGATGAAGTATGCGACGAGAAACAAAAACTAGTGCGAAGGGTTAACATTGAAAGAATTGCTGATCATTGAAATATGAGTTCATACAGAACCAAAAAGGAAAACCGAGTCATCATATCAATTGCATTAGTGAAGATTTGAAAAACGAAGTTCTTTGGAAATTACGAGAAGAAAATATAAGGAAGCCATTACTTGATCCCGATTGAGGATCTAAAAAGTGTCGGTCCTCCATTGCATACCTGAAAATATTGATGAATGATAATGCAAAACTTCTGTGGTATGAGGCCAGAACCGGTGATGAAAGAAGTTGTTAGAAAGAAGTTACGAAATGGTTAAATACGGAGTTTTATATATGCTATATGAATAGTTCTTAGGTGACCGTACATGTGGTTCCCAAGAAAGGTGCGTTCACTATGATCGAAATGAAAGAATGGCCCAGTTCCTCTGAAGCGTGACGGGATGGAGGTGTGTATTGATTACGGAAAACTAAATACTCACAGCCAAAGAAGGATCATTTTCCTATATTTTCATTGATAAAGATCTTTGGATAGATTGGCGAGGACACCCTCCTTTTGTTTATTGATGGATGCTCTGGATATAACCAAATTGCCATTGCACGAGGATCGAGGAGAAAACCACTTTACACTTCCATTTGGTACTTTTGCTTTTAGGAGAATGCCATTTGGTTTGTGTAATGCTCCTGGTACCTTCCAAAGATGCATGATGTCTATATTTTCTGATTTAGCAAAAGAAGTTATGGAGATCTTCATGGATATATTTTCTGATTTAGCAGAAGAAGTTATGGAGATCTTCATGGATGATTTTACAGTGTATGGATCCAGTTTTGAATAATTTTGCATAACTTGGGGCCGATGCCCGAAGGTGCAGAGACGAGAATCTAGCTGCGAATTGGGAAAAATGTCATTTATGGATTCTGAAGGAATTATCTTGGGGCACATGATTCTATGTGTTTAAGTAGACCAAACAAAGTTTCAATTATAAGAAATTTAATGCCACCCACTACGGTCGAGGAATTAGAAGTTTCTTAGGACATCTTTGGATTTTCTGAAGATTTATCGGAGATTTCTCAAAAATTGCTAAGCACTATGCGGTGCTAGAAAGGATACTAAGTTCTATTTTGATGAATCCTGCCACTTAATTCTTTGAAGAAATCAAATCCGGACTAGTTGGAAACTCCATCATGGCAAAACTAGATTGGAACAGAGAATTTGAAATCATGTGTGATGCTAGTGATTTTGCAATGGGAGCTGTATTGGGACAGAAAGCTGAAAAAGTGTTCAAGGCCATATACTATGCCAGCAAAACATTCAATGAAGCTTAGGAAAATTACTCTACTATTGAAAAGGAGATGCTGGCGATAGTATTTGCATGTGAAAAATTTAGGCCATACATTTTGGGGTGTCATGTTATTATACACACTGATTATGCAGCAATTAAGTATCTAATGGCAAAGAAATAAGCAAAGCCAAGACTGATCAGGTGGGTATTGTTATTCGCGAGGAATTTGATTTAGAAATAAAGACAAGAAGGTTGTGATAATGTGATAGTGATCACTTGTCAGAGTGGAGAAACCTGGCTGAGCGAAGAGGAAAGAGAAATAAGCGAGAAAATTTTCTGGAACGGCCAGTTATTCTAAGTTGTCCTCAGGCCTGTGGTATCTTGATATTGTCTGAACTTCTTAACTTGTGGAATTATACCACGGAATTGACTACTAGCGAGAGAAAAAGCTAAGGGCGACGAGATACTAAATGCAGGATGACCTATTCTTTGTTTAAAATAGGGTGATCACGATTATAAGGAGATGTATGCCAGGAAGGTGGCTTGAAAGATTTTACAAGTGTCATGCATCACCATATGGAGGACATTTGCGGGGAGATAAAGCACGACCCACAAAATTCTCGGTCGGGTTTGCGGCCTCTTATTTTTAAGGGCCCACATTTTGAATGGGTGAAGTTATGTGATCAATGTAAAGAATGAAATATCGACAAGGCATGAAATGCCCTAAGTATCTGGTGGTACAATTGTTTGATGTATGGGGAATGGATTTATGGGGCCTTTTCGACTTCATTTGGAAATATATACATACTCCTAATTTGTGGATTATGTATCAAAATGGAGTTGAGACGTGCTTGTCCTAAGAATGATGCCAATACGGTTGTGGGATTTTACAAAGAAATATTCTCGGCGATTTAGGACACCCGAACTATAATCGAGTGATGGAGCCATTTTGCAAATAAGGTGTTTGACAAACCCATGGCGATATGTTATCAAACACATTATGAAGCTTGGCTTATCACCCCTCGGACAAATGAAATGAAGCTAAATTTTCAAACAGGAGATAAAGAGAATTGTGAAAGACATGGTTCAGCATAAGAGATTAGTCTTTGAAGCTTGATGATGCACTCACGGGCATACGGAATTTTTTAAAACTTCCATTGGAATGTCACCACTCTGAGCTTGTCTTTGGAAAACCTTGTCACTTACCTCTTGAAATTTAGAATATAAAGCTATATGGGCTATCGAAGCTAAATTTTGATTTCAAAGTACGCTAAAAGAAAGAGTCTACTCCAGCTAAATGAATTGGAAGAGTTAAGAAATGAAGCCTATGATTGTGCCAGAATCTACAAAGATAAAACAAAAAAATGGTGTGATCAACGAATTTTGAGGAGGGAATTCAAGGCAGGAGATGAGGTCACAATTATTCCAGCTCGATTCAAACTCTTTCCAAGAAGCTTAAAATCGAATGGAATTGGACCATGCTCTGATGTAGTATCAACTGCACAATTTGGGCGTGTTATAGAGCCGACCGTCATGAGGGAATTCAAAGTTATTAATTCGAGGAGATTAAAAGCACTACAGCAGAAAGCAATTGGAAGAATGAATCTTAGTTACGAATGAAAAAATTAAAGAAACAAAACTATAGCGCGACTGAGTCCGGTTAAAACTAAAATTGGCGACTTTGTGAAAGGCAATCCACATCAGTTTGTTTTAAGTTTTTCTAGTTTTTTTTTTTTAATGTTTAAATTTCTAATAGCTTTGTGTAATTTGATTCATTATTGAGTGAAGAGTAGGTAAATATTTTTTGTTAGTTTTGTAGGACAATGAAAATTATGCAAAATGGGAGCATCTGATCAAGCTTCCGTGCGCGGAGTAAAAAGGTGCAGTATAATCTTCTTGATTTTGTTAACTTTTGTCTCTAATATGGCATGATTGAAAGTTTAGAGGGGAAAGATTATTTGTTACGATTAGCCATTTGAATATTTGCATGATGAAGATAATTGAGTTGTGATGCCTTGATTGGTTTTGAATAAATTGAAATTGTTGTGAATTTGATTGTTTAGGGAGACCTAAAAATTTTCTGGTCGCGACATTAATCCAAAAGTTGCAACCATGAATGCTAGAATGGAAATAATAAAGTAGAAAAACAAGTCGGTACATCAAGTCCATATGTGACCAGTTTATTTCGGTCGCGACAAAATCATAGGTTCTTTGACGAGAAAAATTCCCAAAACTCAATAAAAATAGGCTTTTAAACCTTTCATTTTAGGCGTCCAATCGTTAAATAAAATCAACAATCGGTAATTAGAGGCTAAAAAATTTGATGACGTGAAATAAATTGAGCCAAAAGACCACGCCAATTTCAAAGTCAGTTCCAATTCATCTTAACCCTTCTAGTTATGCATCATTCATTGAACCATTGGGAAATAAATTGTTGTGTCACGAAACATAAACCAATGTCTTGATTAAGCGGGTGGTTTTGTACGCTCATTTTAAAGGGAATAATTCGAGGAATTTAATAACTCAAGAAAAATAATTAAAATTCCTGAATTCCCAAAACCTACATTTGGAAATAGCAAGAGAATGTATAATCAAGAAATTCATTGCAAAATTCATTCTTCGGAAATTTAAGGAAAGAATAAATAGCCTTGAAGTTCCCAAAGGCATAAAACACTATAACGGGATGGGAAAACAAAGGAAAAATAAACAGGAATGAAGAGAAGGGAGAATGAGAGAAAGAGAGTTCTAGAACACTTGAAACCACTTGAGCTTATGGAATGAATGAGTGGAAAACAAACCAATTCCATTCATTATTCCATAAAACGCTATGTCAAGGGAGTGATTGATGGGAAGGGGTGGAAGAAGGGTTAATTAGAACCATCAACCCGAGAAGCTCCAAAGAAAAAGGAAGGAAGGGCGCCAATTTGTTGAACGACCTTGTTAGCAGCCGAATCACTCAGAGCTCGGGCTCGAGTGCAGTGAGACCAAATGAAGCATAAGCTACAACCTTCAAAGGGAAGATAAGGAGTTTTAGATCAAGAAATGGAGAGTTTTTCTCTAATTTAGTTATAGTCTTAATTGTAGAGAAAGCAGATTGTACAATATCAAAATGTTTTGATATTTGAATAAAATTCTAGTTGACTTAAAAATTAGTTGTTTTTGAGTTCACGAATTGATATACTGAAATTTTGTGTTTGTGTCATTTTCTGTTTAGCATGAAAAGAATAAGTGCCTTGTCTGTGCAAGGATTAAATAAACAATTATGCTCTTTCCAAAGAACAAAAATGCAGGAAAAAGAAGGGCTTAGATTAGTAAACTGGAAATTAGGAGTTGCAGCCTGCATTGTTTAAATTCAATTTAGATTGCAAAAATTGGAAAAATGGTTATTGCTGATGGAACAAAATACTTGGTGAAATAATGTAAGTAGGCAATTGAATAAGTCTGAGTCTTGAAGAAATAATACACTTGGAGTCGACAAAACTCTGAAACTTTGAGAGGAATTAGGAACATCTTAGAGTCAAAGTTGAGAGTCCATAGTCCTAGAACTTGTTAGATTATTGATTGAGGCGAAATCTTAGAGTAAAAGCGACCCATGAGAAGTCATGGGGCCATCCTTGGTAGTTTGAGCTTTTCTAAGCCTACCCTCAATATATGCTAAAGCATATCCTCTAGTTCCTTGATTTAAGCCAAATAAGCCTTATTTCTTCAATAAACAGTAACTGAAAACCTAAATTCCATTCCTTGCAATAAACACAAGCAAAGAGCCCAGGTATCAGGTTTCGGTACGAGAAAAAGTCCACTTTATAAAAAAGGAAGAAACAAGTTTGGAAAAAGTATTTCCAAAATATTTACGGTATGAGGAAAAAGAAGTAAAGAAGCGAAATTAAGGAAAAAAGGGAATAAGTTTTGTCTTGTGCTTTATTTCCCTTGAGCAATTAAGCTTGTAGGGGTGTTTAGCACTGAAGTACCCTAATACTAACCGGTATGGGAGTTGCTAGCCCAAAGTTCTCTAGAGTGATAAAGCCTAAGAAGACAAAACATTGCCTTCTGACCTTAGAAAAACATAAGCGAAAAGAGTTCAAGAGCAGAAAGGAATGGCTGAACAAAGTGTATATGGAAATTAAAATTCCATAAAAGGAATTCAAAAGATGAATCGGGGCTAAGATTGTGGAGAATCCTTAAGTACAAAGAAGAAAAGGGTGAAAATTTGAATGATGAAGCATAGAGAAAGGTGGAAATTTGGGTGATTTGAAACTTAAATTTTCCATTATCACGATTACCTAAGCCCAACATGACAAGCACAGAAAGAACCTCGTGATCTTGAAAGGTTGAATTTACTGTTATTAGTAAGGAGATCCAATGAAAAACAAGCCTATAGGACTTTGACAAGCAGTCGAAAACTCCAGAAGATTAACTAAATTCAACATGAAGATGAAAAGGATTGAAGACTGCACACACACAAGAGGGGAGCAAGACTTGTTGAATAATTTGTTTAAATACATTGTTCATGAGAAATTTAATGATAGAAGTGTACCAATTCTTATTCTTGAATCAAAACTGAAATTTAAAATGGTCTTTGGTATCTCTATTTCCAGTCGAGTGGAATGAGAAAGATTGTGGTATGAATCAGAAAAATGTCCTTAAAATTTTTTAAGCTTATTTGTTTGAGGACAAACAATTCTTTCTTTTCTTTGCTTGGGGACAAGCAAAAACTCATTAGATTTTTAATCCATTTTTTTGAGCATATTACAAGATAAATTTTGATTTGTATGTAGAAATGTGGATATTTTACTCAAATTTAATTTTGTAGGAAAATCCCGACGAGATGCTAAAATCTCGAGCGAAACCGAAGAGACCGACTAAGCCAAGAGTGAGATTTGGATTGCAACTAAAATCGGGTCGCGACAGGGAAGCTTTAGTTGTCGATCATTTCCAAGTCACGACATCACCAAAATCAACAGAGGAAGAAATGGCTTGACCTTAACAAGTGAAGTCGTGACTTGAAGAGAAAGAGGTTGCGGCAAAGGAAATGTGAGTGAGGCGAAGGTATTCAAAGAATGCCGCGACACCACTCACGATCATCGCGGCCGCTAATTGAATGTAACTGAGGTCGCGACGTCAGTCTGATGTTGCGACGTGGATCCGTAAATGAAGCAAAAGAGAGGTCTTTGCAAGAGAACGAAGTTGCAACTAGTTTTTAAATGAAAGGCACCATTTGAAATTCGCAACTTATCTGATTGAAGTCCGCGACATAAAAGCGAAGCTAGGTCAATGGGAAGGCGAAGTTGCAACCATTTATTAATCAAGGACCCTGGCGATGTCGCGACCACTCACTAAGGTCGCGAATGGAAGAAGAGCTGAGCAGAAGAAAAAGAGGTCGCGACATCACCTTGAGGTCGACACGGAACGTGGGAAGGAGAAGAATTGGATTGAAACGAGGCGAGGTGACTAGAAGAAAGAAATGGGCGACAAAGGGTTGCGCGTCACCTTGAGGTCACGACATTAAATTGAAACATGTGAAAGTAGAAGACCACCCGACCTGATCGCGACCCGAAAATCAAAGTCACAACATGAAGTCATCACATAAACGGGAAAGGTGGGTCCATTCTAAATTGTATCGCCTTCGAAGCGAGGAAGAATAGAAAGGCTTGATGATGTCGCGACATGGCGTAGTCGCAGCATCGACTGCGGAAACTCTTGACCAATAATTCGCGACTATAAGCGATGTGACCATTTATCAAGCGATTCTTGAGAAAAGCTAGTGCATAATAGAAACAACAAGTGTGGCCGAACTAGAGCAAACAAGGGAAATTCATGTCACGACATCAACTTGAGGTCGCAACATAGGATAGTGAGTTGGGCCTTCTTTTAGGATTCCACCTGGAGCTTTTTGGGGATTCGGCCCAATTTCTTTTGACAGTATAAATAGACAGTTTTAGAATAGTAAAGTAGTCTTCCATCTTCACTACCCAGAAAAAGGGGAAAGGAGAGGAACTCAGTGTATAGTTTAGAGTAGATTTTTATTTTTTGTATTTTTATTTTTTTAGTTGATTTCTTTTCTTGATTTGAATCTGCGGTGTGCGAAGCAGTGGGCGTAGTTTTATTTATGTTATTTTTTCTTCTTAGTATTACTGCTTGAAAATTTATGAAATCTAGACAAATTTATGGAATTCATTTCTTCTCAGTTTTATTGCAATTACAGTGGTTGTGCCTTTTCGGTCCTCCCATTTTCTTAATTCTGTCACGATGTGGTATTACATTTCTGCTTCCGGATTTGACTTATTAATTCACGGTATTTCCTACATAAATTTGGAAAAAGTTATTTGGGTTCGGATTTACTTATTTGATTCGTTTTAAATTGATAAGTTCCCGATAGTAGTCTGAATGCAGTTGAGGAATGTAGCTTGCTGATATCCAGGATGCCCTCTGTGTGACATAGAGACGGAGATTTGGTGAGAGCATTCTTTCCTCTTGGTATGTTAGACTACCATTGTGGCTTCTTGAGCTTTGGTGTTTGATAAATCCCCCATTCGCTCATAATTGAAGTTGGAGGAGTATTTAACAATATAAATGATCGAGGTTCACCTCAATCTAAAAGGAAAATTCTTAACCACAATGATATTTGAGATCTAATCAAGGGAAAAGAACAATGATAGATGCGGAGTTGGCGCCTTTAAGTGGTAGAAACTTTAGAAAATCTGAGAGAATGCAAGATATAACATCAGAGAAATGGATGTGAAGTATTGAGAAAGAAAAATACGAGATCTTACGAAGGGGATTGCAGGAATACAAATGCATTAGTTTGATCTTGTCTTCGAGAGAAGCAAGAATTATCCAACCGACGAATATGGAGAAATCGATTCCAAAATTTAAATCTTGGACAAATCGATCCTTTAAAACTGAGAGCAATGTATTTTAGTGTGAAAGATTGATTGTTTCATTGTAATTCAACGATAGTTTCGTTTCTCGCAGGAAGCTGAGATTGATCCAGTATTTTAGTTACGATTTATTTTTAGTCATTTAATTTGTTTTAGCTTAGTTAAACAATAGTTAATAGTCTAGAACCTTTATTTTTCTAGATATAACTCCATTTTGAGTCTTTAATCCAAATAGCATGGAAGTTTAGTAGTTGGGGTAATTGATCTTTAATTCGTACCAATCTACGTAGGGAATGATACTGGACTTACATTTGATTTTACTAGCATGTATTTTGTGCACTTGCGATGTCATAGACTAGACCCTTATTTTTAAGAAATCAGACATACAGAAGAAATATTTTATAAAACAAATTTATCGAAGTGACATAGATGCAAAGAGAAATGTAAGGCTCATACAACTATATTGAACTTTGAGGTTTTCTAGTCTATATCAAAAGGTTCAAACATCTCAGCATTATATTAGTTACACAACATGGAAGTAGTATAAATGAGATGACGTAATATCATATAGAAGTTGATAAAATTGTTATAAATTAAAGTGTTTTATTAAAGGTCTTGTTATAGATAACTATTTATATGAATTATACATTATGGATAGCTTTGTCAATATGATGCGAATTGACACTAACGAGATTTCAAGGTATTATTCATATAAATCTAAATAGAACTTATTATGTGAGATTTTTTTTAAAATCTCAAGTTCACAAATATAGAAACTTTATTTGACTTGTCATGATTGTCATATTATATAAACTTTTGATAATTATATTTATGAAGTCTCATTAAGTTTACTTTTGTACTTAAATATTTGATGATGGTTGTGATAATATGGTTTTTCAATAAATATTGTTTATTACATTGATTTATCACAATATAATGTATGTATGATAATTATATTATCATGTATGAGTACAAGACATTTATGTTACTGGTCATTAGAATATTCTGGAAGGATTTGATAATCATATTTAATGATATAAATATTGTTAATTGTAACTTTTGAAATTCGTTTAATGTAAAGTTAAGCTGAATGCATGAGTGAATTTGAATATTCATAATTTCAAATTAAGGAATACACATATGCTATTCAATTCTCATTTCTTATGGATATTTGAAACAAATTTAAGTACTTTGATGAATGAGAATATTGAAGTTTGTTGTTACAGATATTTAAATTTACTCAAGTAAACCATCTTATGAATAATGAACATTATGGGATATATCTTATAATTTTGTTAGATTACATTTGTACATCCAAAGATTACAAGTTTAATTTTAACATGAACTGAAGATATCCATTAAAGAAAAATGTGCCACAAACGTCCTTAAAGGTATTATATATTACAATATCTACCCAAAGGAGGTTGTAGTATTTGTATCATTTATAATTATTTGTTTGAATCTAGTTATTAGGATTTGCTTGAGTTTATTCAACTTCTAATTTTATTAATATATTTCATGTTTGTTTCTTAATTAATGTAAATATGAGCCAAATGGGAGAAATTATAACTTCATTAAATTCAGCTCATATCTTTATGATTATTAATGGTTTTATAGTTAAATTTAAGAGACAAACTTGTATAGCTACCAAATAAAAAATTTATGAAAATCGATTGAAGTTTACATACATATTACGATGTTTGTTAACGATATTTTAAGCTTTTATGATATTATAATGTTGTTTGGACCAAGAATACCGTTATTTCCAATAGGTAAATACAAAGATCAGTGAGCAAAATTGTTGATTATGTCTTGATAATTATTAGTGAATTAAATTTTATTGCATTAATTTATGAAAAGATCTTAAAAATTGTATGCTAAAGTATATAAAGAGATAATATTATGTGATAGGATATCCTATATGAGTAATGTAAATTGTTAAATTGTCTCATAAAGTATATATTTAAAAGGATTTTGAGATATTGAATGCATGGATTGAACAAGATTAGATGTCCCATATGAAGTTACATGAATGTCAAATTGTCTTATAAAAGTATATATTTAAAGACTTTTGGGTTATCGAATGGATTGAAAGCATCATGATAGAAGAACCTTAACATGCATGCTTTTTATTTGCTCTTAGATTCAATTATGTCGAATGATAGTTGAAAGTTTATCTTTTTTATTTGTTCCTATTAATTGATGATTATATAAAGGAACAATATTATGTAAAGGTATAAGTATCTACTATCAAAATATGTATTATGATATAATATGTCATAAATTATGGATTATGGTTGCGGAATATTATTTTAGGACTTGGATTTGTTGACTTTATGGACAAGTTGCTAAAAAGAATAGATTCCATTGTCAATTCTCTTTCAACAACAAATTCTTTATGATTATTGAGGATATAAGGTTTATATTTGTTACATTTGTATATGAAGATAATTCGGAAACAAGAGTGTTAAATTTATTGATTATGTATAACTTATGTTTTGAACATAATGATCAAAGGAGTGTCACTAAGACATCAAATGCCACGTGAGTGAGTCTTGAGCACATTATAGTAATGAATCATGATGATTGTTTATTGAACACTTTGGAGCTCAATTATATGTTTTGAAATTTCATATATACATTTTGTATACATAATTTACATGAGATGAATGTTAAAGGAAAGTATTTGACAAAGACATTATTGTGGACCTTCTTCGTACTTCTCATTTACAGGTCATGTTAAGTGTGAGCTAATTGTAGTACATGGGAAGGCTATGTCGAAATAATGATACAAGCGCCATGACTCTCATTAGTTCTTATTCTTAATTATGACTTTATAGTAGTACCAATTATGAATGAATGAATATGGAGTGTGTCACGCATTATGAACATATTTATTAAATCATAAATGTATTATCACCTGAGTCAAGTGGGGAGAATGTAAGAATTTTTCATATATATTTCAGGTGATAAAGGAGATTTAATAAATAAAATAAAAGGGTATAATTAATTGGTTTGGGTTGGATCGCTTGATGGAAACGGTGGAAATTTAAATGTTTGAATTTAAATTTTAAACCCATGTATATAAGGTCCTCTCCTTGCCCATGAGGTTCCTCTAAAAAAAAAAAGAAATATTTCTGGTATTAAATTGATAGTTGAGATTGTAAGAAAGCGAAAGGGATAGAAACAAATAAAGTTTGATTTGACCACTCGTCATTATTGATCCGGGTTAGTAACAATAAACTCTTGATACACTTATGATGTGAATATCATGAAATCAAAGATCCTGTGTTCCGTGCTATACTTTAATGGAATTTTTTACAGAATGTGGGGTCCACGTATGCGTGACCCCTCGAGTCACGCCCGCCGGGTGGGTCCCACTCATAGGATATCCCTCTCATTCCCAGCTGAGGTTCCTTTTCGCCTCCCCAAGGTGGAACCGGGACACAGAATGTAGTCCGATGGGAGGCATCCTACGAAGTGCAGTGATTGTGGCCTGAGTTGGTACGAAGATCTTTCAGTCTTCACTTCTAGTCTGATTCAATCGGGGAGGTAGAAAGGAAACTTCGATGAGGCGAATGTATGAGTGGGGCATGCGAAAAATGCATGAGAAGTCATGAGTGTGAACCCTTATCAAGCGCCTTTTTATTGTGGGGTCCACGCCCGCCAGTGACCACAGGGGGTGTAGCAGTGCCTTGTGAGATCCATAGCCTATAACCAGATGTACTTCGGTGGGTCCGGCTCGCTTGGGAAGTATCGTCGCATGCAGGCATTTTCTTTTCGCCTCAGTGAGGCTGAACCCAGGGACCCGGGGGCTTGGGTCCAATGGGAGCATCTCACACTACCAGCCCAATTTAGTAGTTGAAGGATCAGGCCGGATTAACCTCATGAACCCAGGGACCTCGTATTGATGGATATAGAAACTTCCTTAAAAACCTGATCCGAATAAAATCGTGGAATGAACCACCTTTTCAATCCTTAACATATCTTTAGAAAATAATGCGAGGAGCGAAGTGGTAAATTTCTTTTCTTTTTTCTTTTCTTTTTCAAGCGCTTGTTTTTGGACTTTCCAAATTCGAACTGCGAAAACATTTAAAACACTTCAAATCTTTCCATCCTCGACTTCTCGACTTAGTTTGGGACCTCTCGTCACAACCCAATCAAACACAATATATACATATATACATTTATTCATTTCAACCATAGAAAACATTTGAAACTTCTTTAAATCATGCATTTAGTATTTTTTTATCCAAAGATTAGGCTTGAGGCTGGGACAGTGAAGTAGCCTACGTACCTCGTCCTTTGAGGTCAAAGCCCGTAATAGTTCCTTTTCCTTTTATATACATATACATATATCATAACAAAATATTCAGCATATCTGATGTAGAAGAATTATATATCTGATGAAATCACGGGCGTCGTCTTGCTTGATGGCTCGCCTACTGCCTGGGGGCCTTTCTACCTGTACTATCTCGGGTCCTGAAAATGTTTTGAAACATACGGAAAGAATGAGCAAAGGAGCCGATTGAGTGTACATTTTCATTTACAAATAACATTTTCGATTATATATCAGCATTAATACATAGTATTACAATTAAAATCAATTTTTGTCTTAAACATTTATGCCTTAAACTTTCTTTCTTTCTTTATAATAAATACTTATACAATTGAAATCCATTTATGCTGCAAACATTTATGTGAACAACCTTTGTTCTTTCTTTATTGGAACCGGAGGGCCAAACACTGCGAGCAGTTAAAATCTGGCGGTGAGGGATGATCCATTCGATCATAACCAACTTCTGTTGCGGAGAATCTCTCACGCTTTGCACCGGGTTCAGTCCTTGCTTTATCACGTGTAGGATATTACTCACAGGCGCCTCTTCCTCCCTCAGGTTTAATGGCTTTGCCGGCTTTACCTCTAAATCCTTTTACGCTTAAAGTACCTCGAAGCGATGTGGTATAACAGGTCAGGGGTTTAGGGTAACCATGGTAAAACATTTTCTTCCCCCCCAAAAATAATTTATAAATCATTTAAATCCTTTTACTTTATATTAAAACACATATGCATTCTTTATTTTAAACTTTGTAATACCTTAACATATGCATACATATTTCATATATAAATATATATTGTTTTAGATAAAACCATTTCAATACAAACTTTCCATTTTAACATTAAATCATTCACTTTTAAAACTCAAATTTTTCAAAATATCATTTCCTCCACAGTTAAAAACAATCACGCTTACTTCCATCAATTCCGTTTCGATCAGATAGTCATTTTCACCTTTTCAAGAAAATACAACTATACATTAATCACCTTCCATTTTAATCCACCATACACATTCATTTTAAAGCCAAATAGACAAATTACCATAAGCACTAAAAAACCCTCATTTGGCCAACCTTTTTCCAACAATACTCCTACAGACTTTATGACTCAAGAATTGACTAACGGTCTTCAAAATTTGCCAACTCAGATCAGTCTTTATATATCCAATGACATCTCTTTAAATTTTCAATTTAAAATTCCTTCTCTAAGACCCTCAACCACATAACACAAGTTATTGTGTTTTACATCTAGATGGCAGAACAGAATCTGCACATAGCTCCACTTTGACAAATTTTCTGGAACTTTGGGATTACAATTTGCTTTAACTTCCTTCAGATAAATTTTCCACTTAAAGAAGTCTATTTGCTTGAAACTTGAACCCTCAAACTCGGATCAAGAAATAGAGCAGTTATGGTCAAAATGAAAAGTGGTAAACAGAAAGCAGGGCATTTCCTGTACCGAGACTACTACTTGAAAATGACGAGAATGTGTTTCTCTTCCACTTTTTTTTCACTCTCAACCTCCAATCTGATGCCTTATACCCATTTCAACATATCACACATTCCTATCAAATCTAACAATTCCCTCACTTTCTTTTTTCATTGCTAAATCATTTCCTTCTCAATTGATATCAAAATCAGCACCATTAAACCTTAAATACCACCAATTTAACATCCATACCAGAAAGTTCGAACATTAGACGCTGAAAAACATCAAACCCTAACTTTCCCTACATTAAAACTTACTTGTTCTTGGTTTCCTTTGGCTCTTTCTCCTTGCTACCACTTGTAGAGCACTTGGAAAGCTTGAAGGAAAGAGAAAAATCATATCTCCCACCTTGCTCCACCATTTTCTTCCTTTCTCTCTTCTTTCCTTTCTTTTCTCTCCCTTTCTCCTTTTCCTTTCTCTCCCTCACGGGTTTGCTAGAGGCAAAATTTTGAGACCAAATGAGCTTTTGGCTTTTATTTCCCTATTATTATATTTTAACCTTTCCTTTAATTGCAAATAGCCCTCAACACTTTAATTTTGCAAATTATAACTTATTATTTGTATTGTGGCCCATCTCTAACTTGATTATGATTTCCATATCCTTTTGCTTAATGACCATTATACCCTTATGCTCATACCATAAATTATCATTTCCTATTTTAGTCTCCAAAATACTACTATGTGACATTTAGTGCTCTTATACACCCCTACAGTATCATGTACTGTACACTCTCTCGGGACGGGGTGTTACACAGAACCCTAGAATAAAATTTTGGTCTCACAGGTAACGGACAAGACATTCTCCAATTAGTGCGTAAAACGTTTCTAGTTATTGGGCCAATTAAAATGATAAATCAACACAAATTGCATGATAAAAGCTTAATAGAATTCAAGGTGGTGATATTGTCTGAAACGTAAAACATATGTATTATATACGCTCTTATTCCTATAAATTGGGTCTCTTCTTTGTCATTCGTATCCTTCGAACACAAACATCATCTATTGCATCCATCACCCAAGCGGAAGCAAACTTAACTTCACCAACATCACTATGTCTTGTTCACATACACATCCCTCGAGAAAGGATAATCATCCATCCGCAGGAATATCCAGGCCTCATAGATTTAAGTTTGATCCCCATTTTCCCTCTTTCTTTTTTTTTTTTTTTTTAATCTGGGCCTTTGTTCTTATGGCGGATTTTCACTTTTTCAACTTCCTATCGTTGACGTTCTTCCTTTTGCAGAATTCAAATGGAACATGCCAAAAAAGTGGAGGAAGTTAGGAGTGCACTCATGGAGGTTGGAGAAGATACACTGAAAGCTTTGCTCATGATTGATGCGATCCAGCGCTGGCGTGACGCTACCATTTCATGGAGAGATTGAAGCCGTTCTAGAGAGACTATATACGAAATTTAACATGAGTGATTGCCATAACGATCTCTAAGGCTAGCACTTGGCCAGACTGCGAGGCAAAGAAGGTTACTATGTGAGTGCGGGTAGATTTCTCTTCTTTTCTTTTCTTTTTTTTCCTAGAAAGTCTAACTTTCCTTTATTAAATCCTCTGTTATAAAAAAAGAGTAAGTTATTTCATGGTTATTTGTGAGCAGATGTCTTTAACAATCTCAAGGGCCCAAGAAGAGAAAGTTCAAAGGAAAAATAAGCCGGGATATCGAGGGATTAATGGGTTTGTATGAAGCCCATGACTAAGTAAAGGGAAGATATACTTGAAGAAATGGGCAGCTTGATGGCCCGACTTCTTAATCGCGTGGAACACAAACGATGATCAGAGTCAAGCTAGAATTGTTAGGAACACATTAGGGCATCCCCATCACAAGAGCTTGGAGCTTGGCAAGGTTCATGGCCAAAAGCTTTCTTAGCGATTTTCAAGGCACATAAGGATGGATAAATGTATTCAAAGAACTAGCAAAAATGGATTTCAATTTAGTTAAATCCATACACGAGAAAAACAGCAGAGTTCAAGTGAGTTTCTTTTACCTTTACTTAGGTTAATTTATTATTATTCTTCAAGGAAAATTAGCCATATTTGGTTCGTATTCTCGAAAGCTGTTTTTGAAAATAAGGAATTTTTTGAAAAAAGTACGTTTGATTCTTGTTTTTTAAAATTGTTCTAAAAAAATAGTTTTTGAAAAAACAGAAAATGTAAACTATTCTTGTTATTTGAGTTTTGTATTTTTTGTATTTTCCAGAACAAACAAATCAAGGAACCAAAGGTGTTTGCTATGTTTTACGTGTTCTGGTTTTTCAAATCAAAAAATAGTTTTCAAAAGCGTAAACAAAACGAGGCCCTAAAGGGAGCTTGACATTTGTAGTAATTTTGAAAACATAAAGAACATTAATTTAGGGTTTTCCGACAACTTTTATTTGAATTTAGTATTTTCTATGTTTTCAATGTTTTTTAGAATAAAAAAACCGGGAATCAAATGCATTTTTCCTATTTTATTTGTTCTCATTGCTTTTTAATGTGACGCCTCAAAACCCGGGGGTCCGTTGACAACCCGTCAACCCACGGAATACTCGTGAATGTCGGGTAACCTGACACCACTCACGAAAATCGGGCAAAGTCTCCTTTGTGCTGGGAGCTCTACCCATGGTACAAACCTGTCCCAACAAGTTTACAATGACCACATAGGGTCCATATGCGAGTAAAATAATGGCCACTTGGGCCCCTACATCAATACTCACAAAATACAACAACTATATTACCATAACTCAAGAGTTATTACATTACTCTTATACAACATATATTAAAATTTACAATTCCAATAAATGTATACAATAAAGATACCAAAGCCACAACCCGACCTTCTTCTAAAATGCGGCCTCTAGTGAGCACCGTCCTCATGCACACTCCCTGTACATAAAATGGTGATCCCTAGACAGGGTGAGCAAAGCCCAGTAGTGATAATTTCCTACATGAGTTACTCCCCACCTAAGTGCACATGCATGGCAAACAACCACATTCAAGCAATTTCATGAACCTACTCGAATGTCTACATGACCAACCCATGTCTCGAGTCCTGTGAGCTCCTTACATATGCCTAAGCTAGAGATGCGGTAAAATCACGAGTTTCAAAACAAAACTTGTTGTTCTCGAAAACACCTAGAATTTCGATTAAAAGTGATGGACTACCCTCTGAGGCGAATGTGTTGGAGAACCTTCCAAACAATTCATGGGCTCCTTCGACGTGTAATTGTTGGACATCTCTGACACAATTCTCAGGAGAAATCATCCATTGAAATTCCTTTGCCAATCATGTTCGTTTTCTTTTCTTTCATGTCATGCACTCACACCTAATATTCTAAACTGCCCAGTGCATATGGAATGCAAATGCCAATTCCAACATATTCATGCTAATATATTTACATGCATATATATTAACATAATTAAATCACATAAAACATGTTATGTAAATTCTCAATCAATTACACCAAAATTAGCTCACATGGGCTAATTAACAAACACAAGCAATTCATTTTGAATCACTCAGCACATAAAGTGCTAAAAATATTCACGTGTCACTATTCACATGAGCAGTAAAACCACCATTATTCTTTGTTCCACTGACCATACAAATCGGAATTTTTCTCCACTCGGTTCAAAGCTTTGAGGCCGAGCTTACGGCTAAAACAAGCCTCGAACATTCTAACCATTTACATAAAGCTCTTAAGCCAAGATTAACGGTAGGAAAGATCCTACCTCTTGGAGTTGTCGGAACTCCATCAAATCGGTGTCCACACGTAGCCCTCGTCGAGTAGAACGACTTTGCTTCTTGCTCCGTCGAGAACCGACAGTCTGAATGGCCGGTAATCTAGAGAGAAGTCACACTCTCTTTCTATAGATTCCAAATCCAGCACCCCACTGCATCCCATTTCCAGCCTTCACGTTTTGGTATTTAATTTTGGAGAAGATGAACACTGTTCATCTTTTGTCTTTTCCTCATTAACAATTTTATAAATTCCCAATGTGTCCCTTCTTCTAGATTTTTGACACTTGGCACTATCTAGGCCGTCCATTTCCATCATATCTCTAATCTTGTAACATGTGTCACAAGAGTACATATAGTAGGTGACTTTTGTCACATCACATGTCTCTCCAGGCAGTTTCGACTTTTAGAAATGAGCACCCGGTGCTGAAAAACATGAAATTTCGACTATCTCGGAATTCGACTAAATTTGATGTGGTAGCTAGATTTCGCGAGACGATTCCAACGGTGAAATCCGTTTCATCATCCGAGATCTAGAAAAATTTCGGATTTTTACCGAAATGACCATTTTGCCATTTTTCCGAAAATTGGAATTTTTTCAGGTCTTACATTTAAAACATAAAACAATTTTAAAAAATAAAAATCAAACAAATGAAGTTTTGGAAACTGCGGGAACAAAAGAAAAAAAGGGCCTTTTTCACTGTGAGTTTTTAGTGTTTGGAAACACATATAACACAAATGTTCTTCAACATAGGAACCAAAACGGCCCTTGTTCATGGCACTCTTAAATGCTTCTTTTCATCTCCTCATTGTATCAGAATAGATGGTGGAAAGACTAGGTTTGAAGGGTTGAGTTTACGAGAAACCTGACTCTTGAAATGGTACATGTGGCCATGGCGATCCTCCACATCGAAGCTTGTCAGGAACGGAGGGTTGAGCTCACAAGCCTATCTCACTAGTCTATATAATTGATGACATGTTGTTCTTAGGAACCTTGATGAACTCAATCTATTCATAAGCTATCAACGGTAGGCATATAACAAAATATTAAATTCATCGTGATTGTAAAACTCCACAAAAACCATCTTTAATTTCAATCACTAACTTCATCCACATGTAGATGAAATATGAAGCTGTTGAACCTCTGCAGACTACATGAAACATATTTCAATGCTCTTAGCATCACAAATGAAATAAGTTCCAAGGTCTACAAAGATTATGGGTGGAACCCCATAGATTCTATTCGAAAATCGGTATGTTAGATACTTACTATTTCTGATTTGGAATTTAAAATTATCGATATTCATTAGATTTCGAGATACAAAGCAAAGTGAATCTTAACGTCTGCTTTGATCTGGTGCATACAGTGGTCAATTTTATGCAATGCATTTCTGGTTGAAGCAAGATGGTTTAGCGTGGGGCATGTGCCAACGATTGATGAATACTTGAAAAATGGGATAATTAGCTCCGGGGTACATGTGGTGCTTGTTCACATGTTTTTTCTCTTGGGTCATGGTATAACCAAGGAGAAAGCATTAGATATTGTGGATGATTTTCCGGGAGTATATCTTAATTTGCCACAATCCTTCGTCTTTGGGATGATTTGGGAAAGCGCTAAGGTAATTCTCTCGACAGTCTTTATTTGCGAATAGTCATTTCTGTTTTTAGTCGAATTTTAAATGATCATTTTCTGAAATTTTAAACCATAAAATTACATGCCATTATGTTGTAAACAATGGGTTTTCAATAAAAACAAAAACAAAAGTTGTGTCCCTTGGAACAAAGACAAAGTTTTTTTGAGGTTTATATATTAAAACCACATGGGCTTTCTCTACATGGATTGAAAAGGGGTATTTTCATACGCTAAGGAATGGGTGGCTTAGATTTCGGAGTGCAAATCGGTGGATTTGCCCCTCCCCTTGCACATGAATAGACCCAGGACACATTTGGTTTTTGCTCTGATGAATTTTGGTTTGCTTACCTAAATAAAACAACGGGTTTATTTTGAATTCAAATTCTAACCATTAAGTTTGCTTTTAATTCGTAACGTTTCGCTTTAACTCTTACAATTAAGTTTGCATTTAATTCATAACATTTTGCTTTAATTCTTACAATTAAGTTTGCATTTAATTCGTAACGTTTTTAAATTAAATCCTCTTAATGGCCAATGACCATAATTTTGCCTATAAATTCAAATGGGTTCTAAGTTTGAGATATACTTTTTCAACCTCATTTCTACTACAACTTTGTATCTCGTTTTTCTTCTCACTCTGCTGTTCCTGATCTAGACCTCTCGGTTCTGCAGGACTGTTGGATCCTGGGGAAATAAATTCCTAAGGATAGTGTTAGACACACCTCAATCCTCGATTACGGTTCTTAGATCACTACATCCCCAGTTATTGTTTACAGGTATAGTTACTTGTTACACTGCTGTTGCTCCACACCACACGGCTGCTGCTGCTTCTCCACACCACAACTTTAACACTTCAACTCTTTATTTCCTGAATCCTGACTTCTCTTCTCTACTTGATCATCTTTCTTTAGCTGCTTTGCCATCCGTCTTAAACCAATTCTCCCATCTACATCATTTATCACATTCTTTCTTTGGATTGATTTTTAAATAATAATCTTAGGAATTTAAATGCTCCACTTTCATCATGGAAACAAATGCTCAATGAGAACAAAGCGTAATAAGCGAAGCGGAGATGTCAACAAAGGAAACACGGTCCCAAGCCCAGGCCACAAAGTCTGAAATATAAATCTCGAAGCTTCGAGGAACAAACCCAAAGAATTTATAACCCTCATGCTTTGAGGCTGTTTTGTTTTGTGGAAAACGGCCATCATACACCCGCGGTGCGAGAAAGTAGTAAAAGCGGAAGCGATTGGAAATCCTCCACAAAAAACTGACTTGGTCGAAGGAGATGGCCTTAATAGTTGCGATTATCACCAAGCTATTATGGTGACCAATTCAAGAATTGGGTGGTGAACTCACGGTGCAACAAAGGCATATTTGTGCAAACAAAGATGGCACATCCCTACACTTGGTAGGGGATGATGAAAGGTTGTCTACCTTGGGGCGAAGCTCTCCTGCCTTTCAGTCACAGGAAAAGGCAAAGTCATCTTTTTTGAAGCTCACTTCGGGAAAAGACTACGGCCTTAAATAATGTGTTACATGTTACAATATAAGAGCAAATTTAGTTCCCGGTGGCTATATTCGGAAGGTGGGGGGTTAAAGTGTCGTTGAATCGACAAGATTATAATGACAAAAGAGAATATCTTTGCCAGGAAAAGGGTTTTTGTAATCGGGGGCTCTTTGTGCTTAAGTATCTCACGGGTTATGAATGAGAATGCTTCTTCTTACTGCTTAGCGGTTGATTCGTATGATATATGGCATCTTTGGGTGGGACATGTGAGTAGTGGATATATTAAGAAAATGCAAACTCTGAGCTAATCAATAATATTGATTATTAGGCTTAAGTAAGTACCAAATATAATGCACTTCTAAAGGCAACTAAAAAGACATGTAGCTCATTGACTAGAGAAACAAAGTTATTAGAACTTATTCATTACATTCTAGAGATTTAAAACAAACCATGACTAGAGGAAATTAGAAATTCTATGTAACCTTTATTGATGATTATTCTAGGTTTCTAGAATTTACTTACACTTAAATGAGATGAAGCATTTGACATGTTCTTAAGCTATAAATCTGAAGTAAAAATCAACTTGATGAGAAAATCAAAAGGATTAGATATGATAGAGGGGGCGAATACATCCCTTTAAATGATTATTGTGAAAATGAAGGAATAATTCATGAAGTGACTCCTCCTTATTCACCCGAGTCAAATGGAGTTGTTGAAAGAAAAAATAGGACTCTTAAAGAAATGATGAATTCTCTACTTGTTAGTGCTTTAGCACCTAACAATGTGTGGGGTGAAGCCATACTCTCTGCATGTCATCTACAAAATAGAATTCCAAGCAAGCGGTAAAACACCATGAGTTATGAAGGTCATGAACTGACCTTAAATATTTAAAAGTGTGAGGTGTCCTTGTCAAGGTTATGTTAATTCCGATCCTAAAAAGAGGAAAATAGGTCAAAGACTGACACGTTTATCGGGGTATGCTAGTAATAGTGTAGCTTATAGATTTCTAGTTTTGAAAAGTGATGTTCTAGAAAGCAACACTATTATTGAGACAAAAAATGCCGAATTTTTTGAACAAATTTTCCCACTTTCTGAACAAATTTCTCATACACCCACAATTGTGGATGCTGAAAATCATATGATGATCATGCCCACTAGTGTGGATGATATGGAAAGCTCTCATGATGAGTTGAGAAGGAGTAAGAGACGAAGAAAAGAGGTTTCCTTTGGAGATTATTTTTATACTTACTTAATTGAAAATGAACCGTCATCTTATTTTGAAGTGATATCTTCCCCTAACACAATACTTTGGAAAGAAGCCATTAAAATTGAGCTTGACTCTATTTTAAAGAATAAAACATGGGAGTTAGTCGACGACTCTTCGTGAGCAAAACCCATTGGTTACAAGTGGATTTTCAAAAGAAAATACTTTCCGTGCATGGTTCCATTGAAAAATACAAAGCCAGGTTAGTAGCTATGGTTTTTCTACAAAAAACAAAATATTGACTATTTTGATACATTCGCTTCCTCAAGCATTGTGGATCTCTTCCATTCGTATTTTAATTGCTTGCTTCACTATAAACTTTTATCCATCAAATGGATGTTAAAAACGGCCTTTTTAAATGGGGACTTGGATGAATAAATTTACATATTACAACCTGAAGGTTGTATTACACCTGGAAAAGAACATAAAGTTTTCAAATTAAACAAGTCTCTATATGGTTTAAAACAAGCACCTAAACAGTGGAATGAGTAATTTGATAATGCTTTGTTGAAAAACGGGTTTTTATCTGTTGAAGTGGATAAATGTGTATATACAAAGTGTATAGGAAAAGAATGTGTAATTATTGCATTGTATTTAGATGATATGTTGATCTTTGGTACTAGCCTGAGTATGGTACATAGTACCAAGAGATTTCTAGCTTCACAGTTTGACATGAAAGATAATGGTGAATAAGGTCATTTTTGGGGTGTAAATCATAAGACGGGTGATAGTATAATGCCATATAACAAGAACATTATGTCGAGAAATACTCAAGAGGTTCCTAGCCATTTCGATGCCAAACTTGTGAGTACCCCATGACGCAAACACTCATTTAATTAAATATAAAGGGATCCTATGGATCAAGTCGAAGATGTATAGATTATCGGGAGTCTAATGCATTTAATGAACTTTTCTAGGACCCGACATAAGAAGCATATGCAAAGGTGTAGATTAAGTAGATATGCACATAATCCCAATAATGATCATCATGCATTAGCTGTATTTAATGAAATACTTAAGGGGTACCATGAACTATGGTATCCTATATAGTGGATTTCCCGCTGTGTTGGAAGGATACAGTGATGCTAACTGGATCTCTGATTCAGATGAGATAAAATCCACGAGCGGTTATGTCTTTACTTTGGGAGGTGGTGTTGTAGCTTGGAAATCATCTAAACAAACCTCACGTTTCTTCTACCATGGAATCGTGAGTTTATGTACCTTGAATCGCAGGAAAGAAGCCGAGTGGTTAAAGAACTTCTTATCAGGAATTCATTTGCGAATGCAGCCAACACCTTTGGTGTCTATGCATCGTGGATTGCGCAAAGAACATCCATCGCAAAGAATAAAGCTGCGAATGGGAAAAACACATATTCGTCTAAGACATGATGTATGAAACAACCGTTGAAAGATGGAATCATTTCCATTGATTATGTAAAGCCCATGAATTTGGCCGATCCTCCGACTAAGCCTCGGGAAGAAAATTAATTTGAAAACATCGAGTGGAATGGGACTTAAGCCAATATGAGATTACTGAAGGATGAAAATCCAACCTTTGTGATTGGAGATCCCATGAAGAAGGTTCATATGGGTAATAACAAGTCACTTGTTAATCCTGCTAGCACTAACAAAATGGTCCCTTTCTATGGTGTGTGATTATGGTGCTAGAATGCATAATTGGAGAGGTTGATTAATATTCTTAATGATTTCATATCCCTTATGGGTGGTACATATAAATGCAAGATGGGCTTGATGAAATCACCTATATAAGTGTGTGGAGGGCCGCCCTATGAAGTGGTATGGCAAGATTTCGTAGTACTTTATGAATTAACACCCATGGCCTAATCGTGCACAACGAAGGCCGGTCGTTAATCGCGATGCATGCATATTACGATAAGTGTCTCTAATTTTACGATTAAGAGTACTGTCTATAGAAGCTATAAGCTTTCACCAAAGGTCTCAGAAGTTAAATCTTTTGGTTTATAGTTCACCGAACACCAAACTTAAGGCATTATCACCTTTTTCCATATTCCAAACACATGCTTGGGATAAAAAGTTTTTCTTTCTTTTGAAAAATGTAGGATTGCTGTAAACAATGGGTTTTTCAATAAAAACAAAAACAAAAGTCAGGTCCCACATGGAACAAAGCACAAGGTTTTTTTTTTGAAGCTTATATATTAAAACCCATTTATGGGCTTATACATGGATTGAGAAATGGGAGGCCTTCCACAGACAAGGAATGGCTAAAGTCTGAGCCAAATAAGAACGCGGATTTCGCCTCTCCCTGAGCATGAATAGACCCGGACATTTGGTTTTGCTCCCACTAATTTTGGTTTTGCTTACTAAATAAAACAACGGTTTATTTTGAATTCAAATTCTAACCATTAAGTTTGCTTTTAATTCGTAACGCCGCTTAACTCTTACAATTAAGTTTGCATTTAATTCATAACATTTTGCTTTAATTCTTACAATTAAGTTTGCATTTAATTCGTAACGTTTTTAAATTAAATCCTCTTAATGGCCAACGACCATAATTTTGCCTATAAATTCAAATGGGTTCTAAGTTTGAGATATACTTTTTCAACCTCATTTCTTCTACAACTTTGAATCTCGTTTTTCTTCTCACTCGATGTTCCCGATCCGCACTTCCTTGCCTCCGAAGGACTATCGGGATCCCGGGGAAATAAATCTACAATGTTATACACACCTCAATCCCCTCGACACGGCCTAGATCACTACATCCCCGCTATTGTTTACGCGCATAGCTTACTTGTTATACCGTCGCTTGCCTCCACACCACACGGCCACGTCGTCGTCCACACCACAACCTCGCATCACATTGCTCCACACGATACAAACTTCTCTTCTCTCTACTGATCATCTTTGCTGCTGCTGCCCATCATCCTCGCTTCAGCTGCCATCTACATCATTTTATCCGTTGTCGCCTGATTGATTTTTAAATAACACACACTTTCCAGGTAGCTAGTTGGTGTAACTTATCGCAGAGTTGCCAATGGTAACTAATTGAGTCCCCTCAAAGTTGTCGGAGATTTACTCGATCATTAATTTCAAAGTTCTGTTGAAATAGTCGACGTATGTGCAAGCCAGTCCTAAATGTCACGGTTAAAATTATAATAATAATAATAAATAAAAAAATTGCATGGACATGTGCAATGACCTGACTGAAGTAGAATATGTGGTATGGGTGAATGGATTCCCAGAAAGGGAATGGTATTTTATCTTCATTGGTTTGTCACTAACAAGGATATTTACACTGCACATGCAGGACGAGAATCAGGAGGGGCATGACGGATCATACCTAGATTGCTACATGAAGGAAAACCCAGGGACATCCATAGAAAATGCACGATGCCATGTTATGCATTCTATTTCAGAGACATGGAAGCCTCAACCTAAGAATGCCTCCCTCCAAACTATCCATTTTCTTCTTTGTTTCACTAAGGCTTGCTCTAATGTTGCAAGGATGGTTCCTTTGATGAATAGTTATGATGGTAATCAGTGCCTCCCAAGCCTTGAGGAGCACATGAAATCGATTGTCTAGAGGTCTAGCTGTTTCTTCCTTACATAATTACATTAACAACATCGATTTCAATGCAACTATTTTAAGATTGTATTTGGTTTTAGAAAATAATAAGGAAAATAATATTCTTATGTATGGTTGTATGATGAAAATTCTTAAAGAAAATCCAATATAAATAAAATTACTTGGAAACTTACACATATTCTTAAATGATTTAATCTTTAAATTGTTGAGTTAAAAATATATAAAATTGATTTGAAGTAGTAAATGAAAATAATATATCAGATTTAACTCTAATTTTATTTTCCTACACTTTTTCTTTTCTTCCATGTCAAGAAGCATGATATTTATATTAAATTCAAATCCTACAAGCCAAATCTTTTTGGAAAGTTGATCATTGCATGATATTCATATTAAACTCCTATGCGTCGAAGTTTCAGAAATTCCGGCCATGAACATGCATGGTGTAATCTTGGTTTGGGTGAAGGCTTGAAATAAAACTTTACACTAATCCTCATTGCTTATTCAAAGTCATTTAATTTAATTTTTTTGGTTAATGTCTACTATGAAAAGCCATAAAAAACATGACATTCATATTAAACACAAAACTCTACAAACTTAAGTTTGTGAGAAATTTTTATTTACATATATGTATTACTATGTAAAATAAAATAAAAAAACATGTATATAGCAAAAGTATATTAAAAATAATATGAAATTATAAAAATTTATAACCATAAATAAAAAATATGACATAAATTTTATTTAAACATAAGTAATATTATTTTATAAATAAATAAATTTTATGGTTATAAATTTATACAATTTTTATGGTTATTTATAATTTCATAAATAAAAAAAATTTATTTATGGTTTTAACCATTTAAAAAAATATTATTATTTATAACCATAAAAATATTATTTATTTCATATATTATATTTTTATGGTGATAAAATTATCATATTATTGATATAACCATAAATGAATTTTATAGATTTATAATCATACAAAAATTTACAATATTTCATATTATAACTTAGGATTAAATTTATAATATTATTTCATAAAAATAAAAAAATTATTTATGGTTATAAATTTTTACAATTTCATATTATTTTTTATTAATATAATATGAAATAAATTTATAACCATAAAAAATTGGTTGAAGCACCAATTAATTATATATGACTTCTTATAGAATAATTCTCGATGGGCCCATGTGTTTGACAAAAATTTTAATGGTTTCCAGTGTCAGACGAATGGGAAGGGGTTGATTGGCAATATATCAAGGCCGCCCATGTGTTTTGGTCAATCTGTTCCGGTTGGTGGCTAGGGCCCATGTGTTCATTTAGGTGGCCAATCATGCAAGAAAATGATTTTCTTATATTTGATTTTACAGTAAAATAATATAATCAAATTTTTTTAAAATTTTATATATACTTAAGTTTTAAGTTCTTATATAACAAAAAAAACAAATTAAATTAGTTTTAATAAACATATAAAATTAATTTATTAAATTTAAACATATTTTTCATTTACTTTTGAAGATTTCATTTCTTATACTTTTCTTTCCTTGATCTTTTTTTACACTTTTTCTTTTTTTATTACTTTCAATGAAGCCTTCCATTTTTTTTTTCTTTCCTTAATACTATCATAGCCAAACACCACCTAAATGAACGTGAAAGCATGGGTGTGAATATGTCTGCCGCTATTGTGACGAAGAGGAAACCTATTACTATAAATTGAATCTATTGTTGTATGTGGTATCATCCACACAAACATCACCTATTGCATCCATCAGTTGACTCATCCCTTATTTTCACCAATAGCGTCACTATGTCCACTGCTCACACATGGACCACTGCTAAGGATCATAACTTGGTTTCTGTCCCATCAACAAAGGATAATCATCCATCCACAGAATGTCCCAGCATCATTGTTAAGTTTCAATCTCCATTTTCCTTTTTGTTTTATCTTTATTGGATCTTAGCTCTTTTATGGCGGATTTTCACTTTTCAACTTCCTAACATTGACAATCTTTCTTTTGCAGAATGAATTTTTCATGGAACATACAAAAAAACTGGAGGAAGTTAAGAGAGTACTCAAGGAGGTTGGAGAAGATACATTGGAAGCTTTGCTCATGATTGATGCAATCCAACGCCTAGGCATTGACTACCATTTTCATGGAGGGCTTTGGAGTCCTACTACAAGAGACTCTATACAAATTGCCCACGAATGATTGCGATAACGAAATCTGCCAGCTAGCACTTGGCACCGACTATTGTGAGACAAGAAGGTTATGTGAGTGCGGGTGGGATTTTCTATTCTTTACTTTTATTTTGTCTTAACCAGGGTGTGGTGGCATTAATTGTGAAAAATGTACGTCTATATCTTAGTCTGTACTTGTCGCCCAGTAATATAGTATAAGCCGATGTGGTTATCGTCAGCGGGGATAGATGTATTGACTCTGAAGAATTGCTTTTCAAATGTTATTTGGATATACGTAATGAATAAGTGATAATTAATGCGAATGTAAAACTAAACTATAGATTCGAACAAATTACTATTTAATGGAGATTAGGGTTATGTCTCCCCCTGCCACCTTCGATGGATTATTTCTTAAAGATGATATTGTTTAGTCAATTTATGAATTATTAATGGTAAGGTGATCTTACTTACGAGATACCCTCTCTCGAGGTGTATTCGCCTATTTCGTTAGTAGAGTTGAGTGTATCTTTACCCCAACTCGATACTCCGAAATGCTTAAATGTTCAACAAACACACCTTGGGATCGGGGAATATCTCTATTCTAGGAATCAACCAAAGAGCACTACCCTACTCATATCCCTAGGTATCCTCACCTCTCGAATCTCGGATCTCTAGTATGAACATACTAATGTTGGCCAAACATTACCATGTAATTGATCTATAGATGTAAAGCAGATGATAATGAATCATAAATCAATGAATAATATAAATTAATCAACTTTAATCCATTCAAATGTGACAGGGTTCAACAATACCCTAAGTATAGATCTAGAACATCATGAATAGGAAAATATCAATATATGATATAATAAACATCAGTTCTATTATCCAAAACAAAGAAAAATGCAAATCACGGGCTCTTCTTCGAGATCGATGTCACTTTCTTTGCTCACGATTTCGAATTGCAGTTGATGATTCCGTACCTCAATTTCGCCTCCATTTGCTTTAATGATGAAACGAACTTCGCCGCGTGTCGTGGCGTTGCAACGTCGCGGCGTTGAGCGTCAGCGGCGTTGCCAGTTGTGGCTTTTATATTGGTTGACCAGCGTCGCGTAGTTAGGACATCGCGGCGTTGGACGTCGCGGCGTGTAACCATCGCCATGCCTTGCCTCCTGGCACGCTTTCAAAAATTGCTTCCAAAAACGCCTTTTGCACCAATGCTTTGCATACCGCCCGTCGAATCGGTGTCGTAGCAAAAAATGTAAAATTAAATATAAAATAGCAACGAAGAATGAAGCGGGTATAATCTGGTCATTTTAGGCACTCATCACCCCGAACTTAGTTTCTTGCTTATCCACAAGCAGAAGCTGACTCTAAACTAACACACCTCATGTCATATAGTCTAACACAGTATTCTTTATGTCTTTGATAGATAGAGGGGATCAAGTGGAAGCTATTCACACCTGCAGTTATTTGAAGTTCCACAAGATTTAAGGTGTTCGAATGTTGAAAGAACTAGGTTGAACTTCGGTGAAGTGGGACTAGTACCTCGGTCTCTGATAGGTAATGGCCTTTCCCATGACCCTATGTGCGTATAAATAAATGACCTCTGAGTGTATACTTAGTTCCGGCCCCCCAGAACTTGAGTTCGACTAGCCTAATTGGGTGAAATCTAACTACAAAAAGGATCGGAAGCATGCAGTTTGCGTATCTAATATGTCTACTCACTACATGAACAAAACTAGTGCCCATAAGTTTTATGTTAAGTGTCCGTGTAGTGGGGATTGATTTGACTCCCCCGCAGGTTGGTTAAAGTGCGAGACGTTGGGGTTCCCTCGAGCGTCACCCGAACACTCAACCTTCAGCCTAAGGGCCTAGTGGCGGGGAAACTTCCATCTTTTGTCCCTGTAGCAGGCGTTGAAGTCGATGACTCAAAGGCGGTTAACCGAGCATTGGGCTTTGAAATGCCTCAGTTTGTGCAGGGTTCAGTTGGAAGTTCCACTTATTCTAATATAATTTTCTCTCTTTTTTTTTTTTTTAAATAATTTTTTTTTTTTTTAAATTACATGGACACTTAACATAAACTTATGGGCACTAGTTTTGTTCGTAGTGATGATATATTAGATACTGGCGGTGCGTTAAGTCCTTTTGTAATTAGATTTACCCGATTAGGCGAGTTGAACTCCAAGTTTTGGGGGCGTGGAACAGGAAGTATACACTAGAGGTCATTGTTATACACATAGGGTCATTGGGAAGGCCGGTACAGATCATATCGGCGAGTCTTGATGTTCTTGAGTTCAACCTAGTTCTTTCAACATTCGAACACCTTTGCAAATCTTGTGAACTTCAATGGGAAACGACGGAAGTGCGTGAATAGGCTATTTGATCTGCTATCATCATGACGGCAATGCCTTCGTGTTAGACTATAGTACATAGAGTGTGTGTTAGGTTTAGAATCGATTCTTGCTTGGGGACAGAAAACGAAAGAAACTAAGTTTGGGGTGTGATGAGTGCTAAACTGCCTCGAATTATACCGCGTCGGTCTTTTACTGTCAATAGGTGGCCATTTGACCCATTTGTACCTCAAATTTCTCAAGCGTCTTTGCTTGATTGTTCAATTGGGTTGCTTCTTCTTTATATTCGCCTTGAGTCTCATTCGCTGGCGAGTGGGAGGTCGGCATTTATTAAAGAGCTTGTTCTAAGCCCACGCTTTTTCTCGGTGGTGGTTCATAACTCAGGTCGATGGCATATTGATGCGATTGTTCCTCCATCCCTTACCCTTAATTGTTACGGCCATTGCGGTCGATTGAAATCGCCACCCTTGGCCTTGATTTTGATTGATAATTGTTCCCATCACATCGCTAACTGGCGTGCTTGACTGCGATTGAATCTGACTACGTCACCCGGGCACGCTCTTGTTTGGTTTCATGGTGGCGTCACGTGCTGTGTCGTCCTCCACCGGAGTCAAACTCCGTGGGTTGGTACGTATGGCATTCGCGATGCAGCGGCTGTCTGGTTAAGCGCTTGGTCGATTTGTGCGACATGATTGACGGTGTTAGGACCTCATTATCGGAGTGCCCACCCGTGACACTAACGCTGATTGGCCAGTCTTCTCCACTGAGCGCGATTTGTATTGGTATGACATCTTCAAAATTTCATAGGCTTGGTGGTGGTTTCTTCATTAGTGCTCCTCGGTAGGGCATCAATCCACTATTCTAGTTGCATTCACCGAGACCATTATAGAAAGTATGGACTTGCATCCATCGATTGAGTCGTGATGTGGGCACTTTCGGTAGTTAGGTGAAATACGTCCCCGTGCCTGCGCGGTTCTCCTACAATTGTCGAAAGTATTGATCTCTTGCCTGAAGTTGTGCAATTTTCAAAGTGGAAAAAGCGTAATTCGAAATTTTTGCACTTCATCGTTCCGTAGTAATGGAATGCGGTGGGTGAGCTTGTTGGCCAATGCTTGGCTCTATCACCTAGTGAGGTGAAGACAATGCGACACGAGTGCTTCTTGATAACTCCATTGTACTTGATCGTATCGAGACTTCAAGGAGAGTTGGTGAATCATGTTTGGATTCTCATTAGGTAACCCGTAGACGAAGATGTTACGAAGCATCACGTAAAGTGGCGGCTTCAGCTTCGAAGTTGTTTTGCACGAATAGGTGATATTACGATGGTTATGCGAGCGATAGTGGGTGGTAGAGCAAACTCATCTAGCAGCATGAATGGATCATCACAATTTGAATAAATGGCACAGGTGCTTGATTCCTTAGTTATTCCCATTTCGGCTCTCCCGGGGCTCGTTTTGCTTTCAAATCTTGGAATCTGCTCTTCATTGTTCGCCATGTTTGCTTGAATTCTAATCTGTTCAGTTCGTTGTTCTCGGCGTATTCTGTGTAAAGTTCTTTCTGGCTCAGGATCAAACAAATGTTGGTCAACTTTGATCTCGCGTTACTGTACTCCGCTGAGCTTCAAGCTGATCACACACGAAGCAAGCAAGACAATTACCGACACTTGTAATAACAAAATAAAATAAAATAAAAATTCGGTAATATCTAATTGCTTTATTCTCTATATCAATCTAAACCTATCACTGTGTGGCAAAACTTGTAGTGGCGTGGTGTGAAATGTCGCTGTGCGCGGTGCAGCGTCTTACAGTAATATAGTGTACGATAGTACGGTTATCGATCAGGGGATAGATGTGTTATTCTGAGAGAATTGATTTTCAAATGTTATCTGGATATACGTAATGTATAAAAATTGATACTGGTGTCTGAATGTAAACTAAACTATAGATTCGAACAAATTACTATTTAATGGAGATTAAGGTTATGTCTCCCCCTGCCACCTTCGATGGATTATTTCTTAAAGATGATATTGTTCAGTCGATATATGAATTATTAATGGTAAGGTGATCTTACTTACGAGATACCCTCTCTCGAGGTGTATTCGCCTATTTCGTTAGTAGAGTTGAGTGTATACCTGCCTGACTCGATACTCAGAAATGCTTAAATGTTCTATTATACGTACCACCTTCGGGATCGGGAATATCTCTATTCTGAGATCGGTAAAAGCACCCTACGTATCCCTAGGTATCCTCATCTCACCGAATCTCGGATCTCTAGTATGAACATACTGTGTTGACGAAACATTACCATGTAATTGATCTACGGATGTAAGCGATTATTAATGAATCATAAATAATGAATAATATAAATTAATCAACTTTAATCATTCAAAACTTGGCGGGTTCAACAATACCCTAAGTATAGATCTAGAACATCATGAATAGGAAAATATCAATATATGATATAATAAACATCAGTTTTATTATCCAAAACAAAGAAAAATGCAAATCACGGGCTCTTCTTCGAGATTGATGTCACTTCTTTGCTGCGATTTCGAATTGCCACGGTTACCTTATTCCGAATGCCTCAATTCACGCCTCCATTTGCTTTTAATGATGAGAAAACAGAACTCGCACTAACGTCTCGCTACGTTGGGCATTCGCGGCGTTGAGCGTGTCGCGGCGTTGCCGGTGTTGACTTTATATTGGATTGACGGCGTCGCGAGCGTTAGGGCGTCCGCGGCGTTGGGGCGTCGCAATGTGTTGGAGACGTCATGACGTGCCGGCCATCCTTATCTGCGCCTCTGCTTTGCTCGGGAAATTGCTTCCAGCGCCGCACGCAATGCACCTGCGTACACACGATCCTGTCGGTATCGACCCGCAAAAAACTATGAAATTAAATATAAAATAAACGCGAAAACGAAAGACCGACGCGGGTATAATCTGAGTGTTTTAGGCACTCATCATAAATCATTCGAAATTTCGACTGTTAAATAATTTGTTATTTTAGAATAAGTTATTTAATAGTTATTGTGTGTGAACATATGTCTTTAACAGTCTCAAGGACAGAGAGGGAAAGGTTCAAGAAAAAATAAGCCAAGATATCAAGGGATTAATGTGTTTGTATGAAGCTTCACACCTAAGTATAAAGGGGGAAGATATCCTTGAAGAAATGTGAGCATTGGCAGTGCTAAAACACAAGCGATGATCGAGTCGAAACTAAATTGTTAGGAACACATTAGGGTATCCCCACCATAAGAGCTTGGCAAGGTTCATTGCCAAAAGCTTTCTTAACGATTTTCAAGGCACAGATAGATGGATAAATGTCTTCAAAGAACTAGAAAAAATGGATTTCAATATAGTTAAATCCATACACCGGAAAGGAGATCTTTGCGAGGTTTTCATGTGAGTTTTCTCTGCTTCCTTTAAGGTTAATTTATTATTATTCTTCAAGAAAATTAGCCATGTTTGGTTTGTCGTTCTTGAAAAATTGTTCTAGAAAGTGATACTTGCACATGGCACCACGGAAAACACCAACTAGGTGTTCTTTGAGAACAAGGGTTTTGGAAACAGGGAGATCACAAAAAATGGGGAACCCTTGTTACCAGAAAAGTTTTAGTATTTTGAGAACATAGAGAACACAAAATCTGTTCTTGATAATTGGAACCAAACAACACCTTATTCTTTTGATGCATTCTTAAATGTTTCTTTTCCTTTCTTTTTACCCAAATAGATGGTGGAAAGATCTAGGTTTGGCCAATGAGTTGAAGTTTGAAAGAAACCAACCACTAAAGTGCGTAGGCCTTGGTGGTCCTCCCGAATCGGCTTGTCGAGAGCGACGGGTGGAGCTCACAAAAACCAATCTCACTAGTCATAAATTGATGACATTTTATGTTGCTTCAGACAACTGATGAGCTCTCTCTTCTTGGAAAGCAGGTCATGGTGGGAAGCATGTAAATATAAATTGCATGAATACCAATTTGATGATCTTTTCAGCGGATAAGTGGAATGTTGGGGCCATTAGTGGTTTGTTTCTTCTTTGGGCTGATAAGGCATGTTTATCTCTCTAACAAAGAAGAAGGTAGTGGGACTTGTGGCGCTCAAAATCACTAAGTCAGTTCTTATTGAGAAGAAAGATATCAAAAGCTGTAAAGGCAAATCGTAATACCCTTTCGCCGATGGTCTTTGGCGTTCTCAATATCTTTTCAGTTGGATGATCCGATTCTTTCCATTGACAGGATCTTTCTTTGCTTTCATGATATCCGGTTGATTAGAATCATGAAGCGGTTGTTGGAATATCCTTTCTTCCTCGGTGGATCGACGATCAAAGTTCGTTACTGTCGATTATCTTATTTTCATGGTAGTTAAATGGTTGGGATGTCATTTTCCATATCCGATGGTTCGTGATTATAAATCATGACTTTCTGATTACCCTCGCATTTGGCGTGAATGATATTGATCCGGATAATCCAAAATGAAGTGTGATGACCTCATGCTGGTTAGTGAGATGAACTGTGAACCATTTCGCTCTGTCAGTTGAAATGCCGTATCGCGTGGCAAGCGCGCGTTCTAATCTCGGATACGTTCCGCGTCGCTGGTGGGGTTGGTAAAGACTTGATCAATCATAAATCTTAAATATGATAACTCTGGTTTTGAACTAATTTCTCCATAACTCAGTTTGTATATTTCTTTATGGAATCTAACATCATATGTTTTACGATCTTAAACTTTCTTTAACGTTGGATATTACCTCTTATATTCCATTCAACCTTTTATGTGAATCCTTTTCACCAATCTTCTGAAATAATATGATGGTATTCTTGGGTTCATTTGTCTCCTCTCTCTTCGTCGTTGGGCGATCAATCAAAGCGTTAGGGATAAATGACTAAATTTTGATTCATCATACCTTCTCATACATGATTGGACAAATATTATTTACTCTCCGTATTGAGATAGTTCTTGTTTATTCTTGGATGGTATGTAGTATATTGTTGGTAGAGATAAGATCTTAAGATATCAGAAGCCTTTCATGGTTAAGATGAGGAAATGTAGTTAAAAGTCTGGGGGTTAAAATGCTAAAAATCTTGATTAAGAATTCTTTGGTGTGTTTATGAGGATGGATCTATATGAAGTTATTTGTAGAAAGTGCATTTGTACTGGATTCCGATGCGGTGCCGGTGTTTTTGTTTTCTCACGTTCCGCCGCCTGATCTGGTGTAACTGCCGAAATAGCGATCGATCGCGCTGCCTGTCCGCTGTAAAGAGTTTCGACCGCCGAATCATCGTATTCTCATTACGCGGTGTTATTTGGATTGTTCTTGGTTTCTTTGGAACGGAGCGGTGTTCTGATATGGCTTTGTAACTCTTCTCTTAGCGTGGAAGAAACGTGGGAAGCCTGCATTTTCTGGCGTCTTGGCCGGGCGTTACTTCTTTGTCGACGCGGTGGGAATATGACCCCGCGGCAACCGCGACACCACGGAAAAATTCAGGTTGCTTAAGCCACCCAGAGAATCTCGCACGTGGTGTGAAAGCTTTGTTTGGTACCAATCTTTATGAGGTCATTGGATGTTATCTAATTCTGCATTGTCCACGTGCCTCTCGGGTGCTTTCATTCGATCTCGGCCACGAAGATAGCGATCATAGTGCGAGCGTTGGCGAAGTGTCCCAGCGTCTGTGGGCGATCAAATAGGATATTCTGACCCTTCGAGCTGGTCGATCCTAGCTCTTGTTTTGAGACGCCGCCTCCTTCCACTATGAAAGTATCTCCCATCGGGCCTTCCACTGCCAAGCCTACCAAAGGGAAACTTACGGATTCCCGGTGGGTTGTCTCGAAAGTCCGGGCTTGACAGCGGCTGGGCGAGTTTCGAAGTGGGGCGTCTTCCTCTTCCCTTACCACGTTCGAACATAAGGCGAGATGTAAATGTCTCAGTGAGGTCCTTAAAACTTGAGTTAGCAATCATTACGGGTCGTGCAAAGCGGCTCCTGCGGGAGGGTGTCGGCGGCATTGTGAATGCAGCCATATCACCGGTTGGAATCCTCTGGCGTTAAGCCACCTCCTCGAGGTCGAGAAGGTTGAAGGGAAGGGTTCGCTGGCGAGGATGGCGACTCCTTGCTCCTCAACGCCGAGCTTGCAGCGGGCGCTCCTCGTCCATCCTTAAAGATTATGATCTCAAGAGGTCGAGCTCGCTGCCTGTTGAGGAAGCTTTGGCTTTATCCCTCCAGGGGGTTGCCTCTGTAAGTTCCCATATCTTGTCGTGTCTGATTTCGACTGAGTTGGGTATTTGATCCTGGTAGATGTTGATCTTGCGGAGTGTGGCGGTGGCTACTCATTTGAAGTTTATTAAAGCCAATCTAAACGGTCGTGCAAAGCTGTCAGAGTTTACAAAGCGGTGGCTTCCTTACATTGAACGGGTAGTACGGGATCGGGTGCGACGTATGGTAGGAAGCGATGAAGCTTAAATCTAATTTGAAGCTTATACCACGTCGGCGATGCTTTCAGGCCCAGGGTAGAAGATGAGTCGAAAACGACTTGAGCGTAGAAGGCAAGCCGGGAGGTTCGGGATAGGCTATGACGGCCTGAAAATGACTTGCTAGAGGCCAGGGACGGGTTGCAGTCTGCCCAGTATGAGCTTCAGATGGTTAGGGATGAGCTTCTTACATCCCAGGGCGAGCTGCGGGAGTCTAAGGAAGAGCTACGTGCGGTCAAAGATGAAGCTAGCGATAAACGACACTCTTGGACCGGGCTTGTCGTGGCCTTGTTTGCGGTCGGCGAACGCTGATGAGGAGTGTCGTGAGGCGCGTGGGAGTCTTCATCAACAAGTAACTCTGGTTGCTGGGGGATGAAATAGGAAGATTTAGGGATGGCACATACTCGTGGGCTTGGGTGGCTTGCCTTTCGAGAGGAAGCTGTGCCACGGGCACGGACTGACCTTGACATCCACCCAGTGACGGTGAGGAGTCCCTCTCTGTGACTATTACGGACAGGACACCGTGAGGCCCTCCCCTTTTTCTCCTCGCTCCTCCTTGATGCCTGATCTCTCGCGCACCTCTTCGCTTGCCTGACGTCGATTTTTATTTTATTTATTTTTGTTGGGCACAGGACGGGACGTATGTAGCCTTTCCTTAATAAATGTTCTTTTTACCACTTTTTGTCTCTACTTATGCATTTAATGTTGTGCATGGTGAACTAATTTCTTGTTCTTGTGCTTTGAGTTGGCAGTTGAGCTTTCAAAATTAAGGCGTAGACTCTGGCGAGGCCTTATGGGCTGAATAACTGGTACGTCGACTCTTAAGTACGCATGGCTGTCTGAATGTCTGACTCGTCAAGTGAAACTGCGAGGCTCAGTACCCAAGGCCTTGTGGGGTGAATAACTAATCGACTCTTAAATTTTACATCTTTGTCTCTCTTGAAGTAGTGACTACGTCAATGAGGCTGCGGGGCTATTTGAGGCCTTGTAAATTTGAATAACTGACGTCGACTCTTAAGTTTGCACATGGCTGTGTGAGTAGTCGAGCTCGTGGCGAAATTTCTTGGGCTCAGTCTTTGAGCCACATTAATTGAATAACTGGCGATCTAACTCTTAAATTTGCATGGCTTTGTCTGAAATGGTCGAGCTCGTCAGTCTTCTTTGGGCTCCCGGGCGTTGAGGCCTTATGGGCTGAATAGCTTGAGGCGTCGACTCTTAAATTTTGCATGGCTGTGCGGGTAGTCGAGGCTCGTCAAAGCGAATTTCTTCAGGCTCGGCGGCGAGGCCTTGTGGGCTGAGCGGCTGGTGATCTAACTCTTAGGTTGCACGGCTGTCTTGAGTAGTCGAGCTCGTCAAGGCGAACAGCTGCGTCACGACCGTTCGACTTTGATTATTTTTTTTGGAAGATAAGTGTCTTTAATGTTGGCTCATGGAGAATTGGAAACGATTTGCGCGAATTTCCGAGTGCTTTGGCCTTCTTATAAATGACGTCTTCATTCTTTATGGAGTTTATAACCGGATGTCCTACCACTTAGTGCGTAGCTTGAGATACTTTGTGAAATGAAGCGTCGAGGCTTGATCGTCTTCACAGGGGATCCGCATGAGGATTCTGGTTCAGTTTTGTTGGGCCTCTACTTGTGGGAGTTGTGTTTTTCCCTAGTCTCCCCTTTATGGGAGTTATGTTATTCTCTAGCTTCGTGCTAGGGAATGCGTCCGGAGAGAGCGGTACATTTCTTGTGCCTTTCTCTAACCTCTGTCTTCTTTCTCTTCTCTCCTTTCTTCCCTTCTTGCTTCTCTTTCATTCTCTCTTCCTTCCTTTCTTCTTTTCTTCCACATCTCATTCTCCTTTTTCCTTTCCTTCCCTTTCAAACTCTTTCCATCCCTTTTTTCCTCTTCTCCTCTTTTCCACCTCTCTATTCTTCTTCTCCTCGTTTCCACCTCTCTGTTCTTCTTCTCTTTATTTTCATCTCGTTTTCCTTTCCTCTTTCCTTCTTGAGGGTTTTTTTTTTTTTTTTGGGAGCGTATGCTGTGTGCTTTAGAGTGTAATAAGTGACACTGCGATTGTAATTTGATTGGAATAAAGAAAGCATTTCCTTTTTGATCATGAACTTTCACATTACATTTGTATGTAATTTTTCGATCATTATGCATTTGTTTGAGGCATCTGTCTAAAATAACCGATGCTTTCAATTGTCATCGAAATTGATAATGCTTCATTTAAGATTACAAGCGAAGTGCGATAAAGCGGCAAGGTGTTCGCATTCCAAGCATGATGTGAAATTCCACTTCTCTATCTGGGCTCGTAATTGCGATTCGATGGCGGAGATATGATGTAGGGGCCTTCCCAGTTGGGGCCTAGTTTTCCATGCGTTGAATTCTTCCTTGCTGGTAGGATCTTCTTCAAGACTAGGTCTGGCATGTAGCTCTGAGTTTTGACCTTTTAGTTTATAATACCTGCTAGTCTTCCTCGATAATCTTGAGTGCGCCTTGGGACACATTCCGCTTTTTCATTTGGGGTCGAATTTAAGTAGGAGGCCTCAAATCGTGTGTTCCCGCTGTTGCCAACTCGATCCTTGGGACTGCGGAGCCTCGACATGGGCTACTACTTGTACAAAGGCTGAAGCCAGATGAGTTGAGTTCTTGACTTGCGGTAGTCACATGGCCCTTAACACCTCGGAAGTATTCTACCCATTTTCCTTTAAGATCTTCGATTTGGTCTTAATGCGGCCTTAAGGGTTACAATGGTGACAACTAACCATTAGGCTGCGGATGTGTTGGGGACAAGTAATAGTGTAATTAGAGCTCGGCCTGAAAATCTCTGAACTTGGCGTTGTTATTGCTTTCCGTTGTACGTCTTGAAGCAGGATGAGCACATATTATGGCTCGCAACACAAGAGTGCGTATCTTTGTTACGTGATTGTGGCGAGTTTGGCCTCATTACTGGTGAAGTAATCTAGTGCAACAATAATGAATCTGCATTGGCCCTTCCAGTAAGATGAGAGGTCGGGTGTCGAACCGCTGTTGGAAAGGCCGGGGCTTGTGATTGATGTCGGGCTCGGATGGGAGCGAGTCTTGGCATGCTCTGGCGGATCTTAAATCTCTGACTAGGCCGTCGATCTCTGAGTATTGTGGGCGGTGGTATCCACGCGCTTAAGGCCTTCCACCTTTAATGCTGGGAGCTCGGAATGTGATTTATACCCCTTCATGTACTTCTTTTGCTTTTATAGTCGGTGTCTTTTCTGTGATGCATAAGGATGGGTGTGAAGAAACCTCGCTTGTAAAGGCTTCCCTTATGATTAGTGAATCTGGCCGACCTTGTCCTAATTTTAGATGCTTCTTTGGGTCATGGTGAAGCGTCCGTCTGTTATGTAATGAAAATCCCGAATGGGGTCGCTCCCAACTTTCGGCTCGGTTCGATTGGGGCGACTTCCACGCCGCGAGAGATCATGAAGGCTTTACAAGGTATTCGACGGCGTTGACCTGGCGGGGTGTTCTGTGAAGTGTCGCTAGTTTCTTGACATGTGGGAATTCTCTATTATGGGGATATATACGACTGGACCGACATGAACTTTTTCATTAAATCTACCATTGCCCTTTTGAGTATAGGATCATTCTTTCACTTTTGGCCTCGTAGGTATCTTCTATTTGTCTTACTACTAGGCCCGGGAGTCATTTTGTAGACTCAAGGCTGGTCAATTTCGATGAATGGCGAGGTTTGTGACGCCCCGAGCAGAGAGGTCCGTTGACTACGAGTCAACATGCGGAATCTGAGTGGATGCGGGTGTGGATGTCGGGTTGCAGGCATCCACTTGTATTTTTCGGGTTGACGGTGCAGTCAACGGACCCGAGTTTATCACTGGCTGGCCGAGCATAGGTATGCGAATACCTGGGGGCTCGGGTTTTGGTATCTGTACTTAGGTGGTTTGATGTGGAATATAGGTATATGGAAACCTAGAGATTGAGAGGGATTTGGGCTTGGGCCGCTAGTCGAGTAAGAACATCACCACTAGGTGTGGTTCGATGTTGGGTTTAGGTATGAGATTACCTAGGAAATCACGGGACAAACTAGGACACGACATGCATGTGTTTGATGTGTTGTGTGATTTGATAATTATGTTGTGTGAAAAAATATCCATAACATGAATGATGTGTGATCATGGTTTGTGAGGTGTTGTGATTGTGAATGTGTGCTTAGTGATTAGCACTTAGTGTGTTAGAGAATTTATGGAAAATAAATTTGGAGTTTACAGTGTGTAAACTAGAACAAGAACATAAGAGAAATAAATTTTAATAAAATTATTTGAGTTGTTGGATAATGAAATCAAATTTTAATAAATTTGAGGTTGAACACTAGGGTTAGTGTTGTATAAAGAGGCTTTTAGGAGTGGACCATTTCGAAATTAAATGAAAAAAATAATAATAATAATAAGATTTCTACCGGTGTAAAAATTTGGAAAAAAAATTAAAGAAAATAAATTTTATAAATTTGTGGTTATGAGGAAGAAAATAATTTCCTAAGGTTTTATATGGTGTAAAGCGAAGAAAATGAAGAAAATAAATTTTGTAAATTTATTTTGAGTGTTAAAAAATGGAAAAAAAAAGATTTTTTAGTGATTTTTAATGATTTTTTCCAAGCTACTTTGGAAATAAATGAGAAAAAAAAAAATAATTATAACGAAAACGAAAAAAAAATTTGTCTTAGAAAAGTTGAATTGGAGCTCTTGCCCGGATTGCTTATGTGAGAAGGGAGGAGTGTATCATAATGCAGTGTGTATTGTGGCTTGGGAGGAATCTAAGGCTAGAGAATTTGTTTGTATTCGGTAAAATATTTGTATTGTGACTTAGAGGCTGCAGAGGTTCAAGTGTATTGCAATACGATGGGTGCGGGGTTCAAAGCGTATTACAACCTGCTTTACCTTTGTGTGTGGGCAGAAGAGTACGGGAGGCCGAGTTGTATCATGTCTAACTGCAGGTATCGTGGCATCGACGGGGTTGCTGTGTCGCGAACGACGGTAATGTCGCTGTTTTCTGGCCCAGCAGGCGGCTGGGCTCGGGGCGCGACGGCGCGAGGTGGGTGTGAGGCTCATAAGCGTGGAGCGGGCGCGGCGCGGGCGGCACGGCCAGGCGGCGAGCGCGGAGCAACGAGCGGGCGCGGCGGGCCTTGCGGGCGAGCGGCGAGCGTATGGCGCGTATTTGAGTCTTGAGCCTTGGTACGGGCGCGTGGGGCGCGCGGCAACGGTAGGCGTATGTTTGGCGAGGCGTACTCAGGCCACTCATTTGTTTTTCGCCCGGTTTGACTCGGTATTTTTCCTGAGTCAGATTTTCGGACGTTGTTCGTGAACCCGGTTCATGAACCTTTGTTCGTGAAAAATTTGAAAAAATTATTATTTTTAAATTTAATAAGTAAAATAGCAAAATAAAATTTGATGATAAAGTTTTTCGAAAAATAAAATTTTCAAAAATAAAATTTTTCGAAAATGAAATTTGTTGGCTAATGTTTAAATGATAAAAGTGATTACCTTGCATTCTGTGGCTTTACTGGGAGCGATAATATCTAACGATTTATGTGTATGATTAGTGTCACCGAGTTTGTGTTGATGCCCAGAATCTTGTATTGAACAAGCGTCATGTTGATTGTGTGGATGGCTAGTAGGGACGGGACGTAGGGCGTCCACGAGTCTGATGTCGAGACACCATTAGTGTTTGATCGGCCGGACTTTTGATGAGCGTAGGTATTGCGGCCGAATGCTATCACACGAGTACGGTATAAGCGGTGAGCAAAGAAGATCCTAGTAACCTCCGGAGGTTTAGGTAGCATCATCCTTCGACATTCACGGGAGGAAGTCGGTGACCATTGGTTCGTCGGTCCCGTGTTAGAGGTGTGGAGGTGCGCAGGCCGACCGGGATTAAGTTGCTGCGTTCGGCTAGAGGGTGAGAGCTTGAAATATGGTGAAATGGCAGGACCTCTAAGAGACCTAGGGCGATGACATGAAGCGAATTTTAGTTGTTCATGGAGTACGTACTTCAGAGACTACGAGCTCGAGGAGTTCCTAGAGGCTGACGAGGCGATATTGTGTGATGGATTATGTGACTGGGGTTCACGAGCTAGACCGATTTGTTGATGATTATGACCTGTTGTAGCGGGTTATGATATTTGAGAATGAATGAGGTTCCGTCGGGCCGAGGACAACAGAACCGCTCTGAGGATATGGATTACATGGTTGGGACCCGACCACGACCGTAGAGTTGGGCTTGAGGTTGAGACCTTAGAGGAGCGGGTTTATGCGTGAGGTTCTTCCTTGGGGATTAGGGGCGAGAAGGATGATAGGTGAGTTATTCTTGAGTTAGAGATCTTGGGGACTCTACTCATAGTGGACCTGAGGATCATGGACATGTCAAGTTCGATGTCATCCTGAGGATGGATTGGCTGACAACTTCTGGTCGTTATCGATTGTGAAGCGTGAAAGGGTTACGCCTACACGAGGACGGTTTCGTGTGGTATTTCAGAGACGAAGCATGATATTTTCCCCGAGACCGGTATACGAGGCCAGGTGTCAAGGATAGTTAGCGGGTTGGCTAGCGCGGGCCTTGGGGACGAGGTGAGACCCGGACTTAGATCACCTCGGGTAGTATGCGGGTATGTGGATGTTTCAAGATGAGTTACTGGACCTGCACCTCCACAGAGGGTAGTAGACTTAGGTATCGAGTTACCTAGTACTTCACCCATCTCTATGATCCATAGGATGGCATCGGTTGGATTGCGGGGGTTTCGAGTCGACTCTGGGGAGATATTGGACAAGGGGGTTCGATTAGGCCAGAGCACTTCTACCATGGGGCGCTCTGGGTTACATTTGCGAAGAAGAAGGACAAGACCCTTCGTGCATTGATTATCGACGGTTGAACGGGTTCACGATCAGAATCGAATTTACCATTCTAGAGAAGTTGACGTTTGTTTGATCAGTTGAGAGGGCGTGAGTCTACTCAGAATGAGTACCATACTGATACCGCGGTAGGGGTTAGGGATCACGGATGTCACTAAGACATCATTTGGGGACGTTATAGGCACTTTGAGGTTTACGGTGATGCCCTTGATTCAGCCGAATCGCCAGCGTGTTCATGGACCTCTCATGCATAGGATATTCAGGCCCTATTTGAATCAGGTTTGTGGTGATCTTGTGGATGACATCTTGATGCACTCCCGGTCGAGTGGGAGCATGAGTGTCACTTGAGGATCGTTTCTGAGTTGTTGAGAGACCTCCCGGTTATGCGCGAGTTTAGTAAGTGCGAGTTTTGAGAAGCTGCGAGGTGAGATTTTTGGGACACGTGGTGTCGGCATCGGGAGTGTGGGTTGACCCAGGAGAGGTCGAGGCGGGTGATGAGTTGGGAGGCGAAGTCGGTCTTCGAGATCACGTGGTTTCTTGGGATTGGCTGGGTATCTGGGAGATTCATTGAGGATTTCTCGGGATAGCCTTTATGACTAGGTTGATTGGGAAGGAGTCGAGTTTGATTGGGATGGCCGTGCAAGGAGGCATTCCGAGGAGTTGAAGAGGAGACTGCCGGCTCCCATCTTGATAGTCCGGACCAGAGACGAGGGTACCACGGTGTGTTGTGATGCCTCGAGTAGGATTGGGATGTGTTTTGATGCAATCAGGGAGGTAGTAGCTTATGGTTCTCGTCACTGAAGAATCACGGCGAATTACCCCACCCTTACGGCATGGGATTAGCGGTAGTAGTCTTCTCCTTGAAGATTTGGCGCCACTGCTTATACGACAAGGAGTTGAGGTGTACTCGGACCATAAAAGTCAGTATATTTTCTTGTGGGACCTCGATATGAGGCGGCCGCGAGATGGATGGAGTTCTAGAGGATTATGACTTCACTTTGCATTACCATCACGGTAGGAGAAAATCGCGGTGGCGTGCACTCAGTCGGAAGTCACGAGTAGCGTTAGCTAATATAGCTTCTCGGGAGTGGCGGATGCTCGAGCGTAGGACGGTTGGAGCTGCGATGCAATGACGGACTCGAGTACCTTGGGAGTTTAGTGGCTGCAGTCTCTGTTGAAGCGGGGCATTCGGGATCCAGTGGCGGGACGGAGATGGTGTCATGAGAGACAGAGCATACGATCAGTCACGGGTGTGAGCTGAAGCGGACATGGGTAGAGTCTTCGATGCCGAGGGACGGGTAGTGGTTCCCCAGTTGGCCGATTTGAGAGAGGAGATTCTCAGGGGAGTTTCACTGCTCTCGATTTGCCAGTGCATCCAGTGGCGCAGATGTACGAGGATCTTGGTCTCGGTACTATTGGAGTGGATGAAGAGACAAATGGGGACTTTGTTCGTGATCTCTCACGTGTCGTGAGGTTAAGGTGACACCAAAAGCGGCAGAAGGGCTACGCAGACCATTGGAAGTGTTTGAGTAAACGATGAGGAGTAAATGCGATGGACTTTGACCGCCTGCCCTGGACCGTGAAGAATAGCGGTATGGTGATGATGAATTCACGGCCTGGCTCCACGAAACCGGCTGACTCTGGCGTCGGATGACGCCGCCTTGGAAGTGCGCGGTGTACATTACAGAGATGGTCAGGCTGCATGAGTACCCGGTATCCATAGTGTCGGATGGGACTGAGTTTCTGACACACTTTTGGAAGGATTTCCAAAAATTTATGGAGCGCAAACTGACAAGTCACAACGTTCCACCCTCGAGACCAGATAGTCGGTCACGAAGAGGACTATATCACGGTATTAGAGGACATACTCTGGTATGATCACGGATCATGAGGCGGAGTTAGGAGCATTTTCCCTTAGTAGGGTCTTCCTAACATACCGACGAAACATCTGAGATGGCACGTATAGGAGGCGAGGAGAAGTAGCAGCGGGAGGCCATGTAGATCCCTGGTGTTGGACCGGGAGTGGGAGAGGCTCCGTCACGCAGTCACGATCCGATGGAACACCTCTCAGGAAGGTGGGCTTGATCTGTGACGTCTTCTCACGGGCCCGAAGCGGGGAAGAGCTATGCAAATGTGACGTCGACCCTTAGAGTTGAGGTTGGGGATCATGTCTTCTTGAAGGTGATGCACAAGAGAGGGAGTGGGTTAATGACGTGGGAAGCTATCGCCGAAATTCATTGGGTACTCCCGAGATACTTGAGACAATGACGTTGCGTCTGGTTAGCATTACCGCCCGGCGTCGGTGTCACGGGGTGTTTCACGTCTCCATGCTCGGAAATACTCCGAGATCCGGCTCGTGGTGGGTGGGAACGATTGAGAGGTTGACACGGATGGGACCTTCGAGAGGGCCAGGTGTCGGTGTTGATAGTTGTGGCCAGGGTTTTGCGGCGTAAGACCATGAAATTTAGTGAGGGTATATGGAGGCACTATGGAGTAGAGGAGTCTACGTGGGAGCGCGAGGACACGATGCGGGCCACCTATCCCTTCTTGTTTAGGGATGAAGGTACGTAGTTTAGTCGTTTACAATTTGAATGATTGTTTACATGCATGATAAAGTGAGCGTTGCATATGCATGTGTGTGATTGTGATTGTCCTGAATTTCGGGACGAAATTCCTTTTAAGGAGGGGAGAATGTAAGACCCGAGAAATTCTAATTTATGGAATAAGGGCAAAATCGTAATTTCGATTACAAAATTATGATTTCGGTTAAAAATCCGGAATTAATTCTCTAGATCTCTGATGATGAAGCAGTTTCCAGATTGGAATCGATACCATACGAAATAAATTAGCGCGTAAAATTTAGATCGAGTCGAGACGGTCGAACACAATTTTCGAGCATCGCGATTCAGTCACCAGTAAAAAGATTTTGATGCGACGAAGTCACATATAACACGTACTCATGTGCAAAGTGGTATGGTAAATGATGAAAATGGGCAGTAGAGATAGTGCAGGGTCTCCAGCTGAAAGAAGAGACGAAATGGTCATTTTGATTTGTTTAAAGTCACAGACAAAACCCTTAGCTAATTGCATACCTCCTTCAAAGGGAGCTTGGTGTGGGCAGAGGGAGAAAACGTCTTGGGGAGCCATTTTTGGGTTTTTCTTTAGAAAGCTTCTCTCTAGAAATGCATGTGATCGGCCGTCAGTCTTGAGACAAGAGAGGGAGCTATCGCGGAGGGGCTTCGCGTGAGTGGGATTTAGGGGTTCGGCTACGAGAGGTAGGGGTTCTCCCTACTTGGGTTTGTCTTGGAGTAAGTACCATGTAAATGTTTCGGTTGATTGAGGCCTTGAGCGGCCGTTTGATCGATCCCCGACAGGATCGAATTGATATGATTTTTGAAGCGAAAGCGGGCCAGTCAGTATTTGTCCATAGCTGGAATTGGTGGATTAATTGGCCATTTTATGTGTTGATGCGTGTATTGGTTTGTGTGAAGTAGAATGGCGAGCGACGGGGTTACCAAAGTGAGCGGAGTAATTTAAATAACTGAAAGACGAGTAACCTGGGTTTTTCTTGTTCCCGAAATAGTGATCACGAAAATATATATTTTTTGAAAATATGTGTTTGGTCAGTGATTTAAAATTAAATTGCTCGTGTTTGATCATTGATCCAGTGAGCTTAATTTTGATGTATAGTAATGGATTTACATATGACATGATTGTATGTAAATTGAATGTTTGTAAATATATGCATGTTTATATATTTACATGTGAATTAGGCGTATTGGAATTGGCGTACATTACATTATATGCCTTTGGAACACCACAGGACTATAGGAGTGAGTGTTTATGGGATACAGAAAAATGGATTCGAAGGGTTGTCAAAAATGTAAATTGCTCGGAGGAGTAGTCAAACTAAAAATATCAATCGTCGGACGACCCAATTGATATTCATTCGGAGGGTAGTCCACAAACAAATAATATATCAATTGTCGAATTAGTGATTGATATATACACATCGGAGGGTTGTCCCTGAAACTAAGAAAACAATAATTCTCAGCTAGGAAGCAGGCAAGTGTCTGAGAGTGTCGGTGAGGACTCAGGATCAGGTTGGTCATGTAGACATTAGTAGGATCATTGCATTTCTTGAATGTGTGTTTATATTTGGAACATTCTTATTTGCACTTAGGGTGGAGAGTAGGCCATGGGCGATTCCTTCTTGAGCATTAGCTCACCTTGTCGAGGGATATTATTTTACAAGTACAGGGAGCGTGCGAGGGGACGGCTCGTCTTAGAGACCGAGGATTAGAAGAAAGCCGAGTTGTGGCTTTGGTTCCTGATTTACACATGTATTAGATCTCTATAAGTTTAATATATGTTGTATAAGAGTAAAACATTTGAACTCTTAGAACTATTGGATATAGTTGGATTCATAGTTGGTATATTTTAATGGGTATTGTAGTATGGGCCCAAGAGGCCGTTTTATCCATATTTGTATCATTGTGATTATATTGGACTACTTGGGACAGGTTTCATGCAGGTATGGTATTTGGGTAGAGCTCCCCGTACAAAGGAGACTCTGCCCGATTTTCTGAAGTGGCGTCGGGTAACCCGACATCCATATGTCCATGAGTTAATGAGTAGATCAAACGGACCCCCGGGTTTGGGGCGTCACAAGGTTGAGGCCTACTATGACGGCCTCATATTCGGCCTCGTTGTTGGAGGCTTGGAATTTGAATCTGAGCGCGTACTCAATATCTATTCCTTCTGGGGAGGTCAGGATTAGACCGGCTCCTCTTCCCTGTGCGTTTGTGGCCCCATCCATAGAGAGTTTCCAGATGGGGAGGTCGGTTGGCTTTTGAGCGTTCTCGACAGGCTCTGCTAAGATGAATTCTATGACGAAATCTGCTAAGACCTGCCCTTTTATTGCAGTTTTCGGTTTATATCTGATGTCGAACTCGCTTAGCTCTATGGCCCACTTCGCCGGCCCTCCACGAGGTCTACGGCAGCGCCAACACTTGGCCGCCCGGATATTCTATTGGAACTGAGCACGAAAGTAGGCGGAGCTTATTTGCGATTCTGCTTGAATTAGTTTTCCATCCTTGGATACCTTTCCTCACCTTTCGCTCTCGAGCTCGGTTGCAATAGTAAGTGGGTCTTGTACTCGGTCTTTGTCCATGCAGGGGACAGCGCTGATTAGTCTGAAACGACTAAGTATAGAGTGAGGAGCACCCTTGATGGGACTACGGAATGGGGGGCGGGGAGCTCGAAACGTTTCAATGTGGGTAGCCTTCGCGCCGTATCCCATTGAAGGCCTTCTTCAAAACTTGGAAGAAAGGCTGACACTTATCACTAATACCCGGATGCGAATGGCTTAAAGCGACAATCCTTCTGTCGGTATTTGGACCTCATTTATGCACGAGGCGATGGCATGTCGAGCACATCCTTTATTTTATCACGGATTTGCCGCAATTCCGGTTGTTGACTATGAAACCAGGAATTTTTCCGGCTGATACTCAAAGGCACTTGGGCAGTTCGACTAAATGTTGTACTCTCTCGGGATGCGGAGCGCCTCAGACGGATGAAATTTGTGTGGAGCTTGGCAGTAGGGGATTTTACCAGCATGTCATCTATGTACACCTGTAGGTTGTTCTATCCTTACAGTTCCGTCCTGTTCTGACGCTTTGATGGGTAGCTCCTGGATTCTTGAGCCAAATGGCATCACATGATAACAATGGGTTCCCTGACTGTGGCCGACGAGGCCTTTTCTTGGTCGGTGCGGGTCCGAAATGCTGATGCGAGTTTGTGGCAGAGGCATCCATAAGCGAGTTCATGGCGAAACGGTGGCATCCACGATGGTCGATTCGCGACAAAGAGCGTCTTTTGGGCATGCTGCGATTGGCGTCGATTGAAGTCGATCACCAGTACCACTTGTCTTCGCTTTTTGACAAGTCTGGCGTTGGCTAACTTCATTTAGGATGATCACCTCTCACGATTGCTCCTTTGGGAGTTTGCCCGACCTCCTCGTTGATCGCTTTTTGCCTTTCTGGTGCGAAACTCCTCCTCTTTTGTTTGGTAGCTTGAAGGATGGGGTACGACGTTCGACTATGTGTGATTCTTGTGAAATTGATCCCTCCCATGCACTGCCGCAGCGAAGACATCTTTGTTTTGTCTCAAAAATGGGTGAGAGGGCTTTTGAGGGTCCTCGCTGGCAAGCTGGAGTAACAGGCGAGGTGTTCGAGGTCGTCATCCGATGATACGGGTTAAAACTCTTACGAGGCCTCAGAGTTGGGTGAGCTTTTCGTCGCGTGTCGAGCTCGTCTAAGTATGCTATCGGCAAGCTTTTTTGCTTCATGGATGCTGAGTAGCATTCCCTGGCCACTCGTTGGTCAACTATTCCTACTCCGCTTACGGTAGGAAACTTGATCATCATGTAATTGCAAAAGCGGAGGGAATGTCTTATTACGTGAGAGAAGTGCGCTTTAACAACATATTATAAGCGGATGGAAATGCCTGTGAGAGATCTATTTGTCGTCTTTACTTTGACATGGGGATCTCCCGAGGTGAACGGTTGTAGTGAGCCCAAAGGGTAATACTTTTCTCCGGAGAATCCTGCAAATGGGTCTTTGACGGGTTCCATTCTCTCCCTTCAGATGCAAGTCTTATCGAAAATGGCGAAGATGATGTCGGTTGAACTCCGTTGTATTAGGACAGATGGACCGTTTTGTTGGCTGCTGCTCAATTACTAAGGGGTTGTCATGGGGTCTTTGCCGTCCCTCCAGTTGAGTCGAGCGTTATGGACGTGTCGGCGAAGCGTTTGAACTCAGCTTGTACTTACTACCTCTGCGGACTTGGCGCTGCGTAGATGGGCCTTAGGGTGTGGATTCCCTCCTCCTCTGATCCTCCCGAGATCACGTGGATTTCCCAATTCTTTGGTCTTTAAGGTTGTTGTCTGTCGAGGTGGTGTGGTGGTTCTTGATGACACAGTTCTGAGCCTAAATTCTAAAGTGGTTTACCCCGGTATGAAGCGTCGAATACCCGCGCCGTGTCAGTACTCCCCATTTCCTTCTTGATTGTATGCGATCATCGTAGAGTGCCCAGTAGTCATATGGAACTCACAATACCTGGTGTTGTCTCTTGTGGCGGGGTCTGACTTCATTTGAGTTGGCCATCTCAGGAATTGTTCTTTTAGTGCCCGCGCGAGGACTGAGATCTTGAAATTTATTAAGGGTGAAGCCGTAGAGGTGAATAACATTAATGGATCTCTCGAGGAGTTGAGGTGGGCGGACGATCTCTCTAAGGTTTTCCGCTCCTTTTTGAGACCATTCTCCATCTTTCTTTGGAGACCCTCGGTCGCTTTGTCTTTGGGACTCAGTCCTCGTCGGCTTGTCCATCCGCCTTTTTCGCTATGGGTGGAGGAGCTCCTTTTTCTGCTGGATATGAGAGCCTCTTCGCCCGTTGATGTCTTATAAAACTTTGCGGTAGCTCCGGCCATTCTTGCTTGAGGATTTTTAGAAATGGAAAACATCAAGTCTTTATTTGCCCAATCATGATAGATCACGGTGATGTAAGCTTTCGTCAGGTATATCTACCTTCAGAGACTCTGCGTTGAACCTTTGAACATAGGACCTCAGGGTCTCCTGCGAGCTCTACTGCATGGTCAATAGATGGTAACTTAGCTTTCTATACATCCTGGCTCCAATGAAGTGAGAGACGAACGCAATGGAGAGCTCTCTGAATGAGGAGATTGATGAAGGCGGAAGCTTGTTAAACCAGGCCAAGGCTAGGCCTTTTAATGTGATAGCCCAGCTCTGGCATCCGCTACCGGTCTTGATACCCCATCTCATTTCCATTTGGTTTTGTAAGTGTTGAGATGATCGACTTGATCTACGACACCATCGAATGCTTCCCATATGGCATCCCCAGATTTTGCTAGAAGAGGGAAGTGAAGCACCTCGGCCGTGAAGGGTGACTCAGTCTGTTGTACCAAGGTGTCCATAGTGTCAGGAGCGCGTCCTCTTACCACCTCCTTCACATGGCTGAGCTCTTGTTTGAGGCTCTTAAACCCCTGCTCCCATGATTGCTCTCCTGCTCCTTGCTGAGGGTGACGTAGTTCTTCGTTCCCGACATGCCCTCTGAGTGTTGCTTTGTTGCCCTCCTCTCCAAGGGCGGTGCGATGTGCCCCTTAGCTCGGGTTGGACTACGCATGTTTGACACCTCGGGAATGTCGGGTGTGTTGCCCTTCATGAGGAGGAAAGTTATGACCTTCCTGAGCTTGTCGCGCCTCCCGTGGGCATTGCATCTGCCTGGTGAGTTGCTCTAACTCTCCTATTAGGCGTTGGTTGGTGAGGCGGAGCGCCTCCACCTCGTTCGTGTTGGCTTGCATCGCTTCTAACGCGCCAGGGGGTCTGCTGTCTGCGTCGCTTGGCGGATCATGCATCCTTGGTGGATTAGCGTTGCTCCTGCTTGTGTTCCGAGTTGATACCATCAATAACTGAGAGATCAGTCTTTATTTGTAAAGGCATCGTTCCAGCAGGCAGCGCCAATGATGATGCCTTTTTCGCCGGTAGGGTACGGAGGGTGTTGAGTCGTTCGCAGGACTGGGCTATTCTTTGGGGCTGGTCTACAGACAGCGTTGCGTTCTCCTCACGCAAAAGCAAAAAGAAGAAGGGCCCGGCCCGGGGGGCTTCGCACAGCCACTCCGTCCCCCAAGTCTATTCCTCTCTGAGAGAAAAGATAGACTGCTTAGAGGGCGAATGTGTTGCGTAATTTTCATCGATGGGGTGGCCTGGTATTTGTAGTATATGTTTTCCCAGTTGGATGGTGATTAGGATTCTTCCCCATTGGACGGGATATTTCTTGCTTTTATCGGTATCAGATTCGATTAGGAATATTGAAAGAGCAGTTTATTTAGAATTATCTTTCTTCCTCATTGGTGGGATCCAGGATGAGTTGTTATATCGTGAATTATCTTATTTTCCTTGCTGGTGAGATTTAGTCGAATTTGCAGGATTATTCTATTTCCCTTATCGATGGGATTTAGTTTGATTTATAGAATGTGGGCTTTCTCGATTACCCATAACCGGCCTTTGGGCCGAGCGGACTGAGCCTTCATTTTGGGCTGGAGTCAAAGGCCCTGAGTGTATCAATGGGCGCGCCTCTTCTTTGGATTTGGCGAGTGGGCCTGCGAGCCCATTTTTCAAACCCTATCAATAGGATTTTGTGTTTAATATGAATATCATACTTCTTAACACTTTCCCTCAAGTGGCTTTTTAACCAAAAAAAGTCGTCCATGAACTTTTAAATAAAAAAATGAGAATTCAAATTGTAAGTTGTGGCCTTGACCTCCCACGAATAAGCTCACACTGTATGGGGTCCACACCCTTCGTGACCTTAGGGTACCCTTGGTGGGAGCAGCTCATAAATCTTGTTGTAGGAATTCGCGGCACTTCTTTTCGCCTGAAGTGAGCTCGAACCCATGCGCAAGGACTCTTATAGCAATGGGGAGCACTCTCACTGGCTTTGGTAGTATCTCGGTTGGTGGTGAAGTGCTCCCCACATGCCTGGCCTTTCTTTGTAATTTGAGCTCTCACGGGCTCTGGGACTGCTCAATACGATGGGCGAAGGCCCTGCAGGGGTGTGAACCTGACATAAGCCTTTTGTTATGAGATTTTGCCCTTAGAGCCCCTCGAGTGCCTTTTAGGTGGGTCCCACTCATAGATCTTCGTTTGCGGGTCCCAATGGCCTTTTCTTTCGCCTCGTGAGAGCTCGAACCCGTGCGCAAGGAGGACTCTTATAGCGTGGGAGCACTCTCACTACCCAGCTAATTTGTGCTTTCGGTTGGCGACGAAGGTGCTCCCATCATCCCTGCGCGTAATTCCCAACTCTCACGAGGCGAACGATTGAGGCTGGCCGTACCTATGGCTCCCACGAAGGCCTGAGATTGCTAATAAGGCGCCTTTGTGTGGGGTCCACACCCTTCGTGGCCCTCGGGGTGCCCTTCGGGTGGGGCCACTTTCGTAGATCTTGTTTAGCGGGTCCCAGTGGCCTTTTTCTTTCGCCTCATGAGGCTCGAACCCATCTTGTGAAAGGGACTCTTGCTTGATAAGAGACGCTCTGCTACGTGAGCTATGGGTTCGGAGCTCTCACGGAGGCGAAAGAAGGAACTGATTAGGCTGCTCACCTATGGTAGGCCTCCCACGAGAAAAGTCCACACAGTCACGAAAAAGTGTGAACCCACACCATGCATGTTAAACAACCAACTTTCCTCAAAGCTCAACCTTATAGGATTTAGGTTTAATATGAATATCATGCAATAATCAACTTTCCAAAAAGATTTGGCTTATAGGATTTGGATTTAATATGAATATCATGCTTCTTGACATGGAGGAAATGAAAGTAGTTATGACGCTCTAAAACCCGGGGGTCCGTTGATAACCCGTCAACCCGCGGAATACTTGTGAATGTCGGGTAACCCAACATCACTCATGAAAATCGGGTAGAGTCTCCCTTGTATGGGGAGCTACACTTGAATCTATCATCCCGATCAACATCATAAGACATATACATGAGTCACGACACTTGAATTTGTCCTGACAATACTCGTCAATAAACACTAACTATACCATAGTTTCAAGTGTGTTAATAATTCACTCTTATCTGGCAATATATTAAAGTTTAAAACATTACAATACATGTATCCAACTAAAACACCAAAGCCATAACTTAGGCTTTCTTCAAAATTGGCCTCTAGGATGGTAGTCTCCTCCCGAGCACTCCTGTGCACGAAATAATATTCCCTCTGACAATTGAGCTAATGCTGTAGTGGAATCACCTAAATGGGCTACTCCCCACAGAATTGCACATTTTGCAATGATCTATGTAACACACATTCAAGCAAATTCATGATCCTACTTGAATGTCTAAATGACTTGACCCATGTCGAGTCCTCACCAGAGCTCCTCACACTTGCCTAAGCCATGTATGAGAAAACATCATTTTCAAAACAAAACTTGTTGTTTCAAAAATACACTACCGAAGTGTTGGTAAAAATATGGGACTACCCTCGGAGGCGAATGTGTTGGAGAACCTTCCAAAACAATACATGGGCTCCTCCGAAGTGTAATTGTAGGACCATCTCCCAACACCATTCTCCGGAAAATCATCCTGTGAAATTCCTTTCACAACCATGTTCGTTTTCTTTCAATTTTTCATGTCATGCACACACACTAACTTCTAGGTTACCCCGGTGCATATGAAATGCATTATGCCATTTCAATACAATTTATATAACACATGCAAATATATCATCATGCATATATTTACATAATTTAAATCACAACAACATGTTATATAAATTCTCAATACATTACACCAAAATTAGCTCACATGGGCTAATTAATGAACACGAGCAATTCGATTTGAATTACCTGACCAGAGCACATTTTCTCACAAAATGTTTCGCAGAACACTATTCACGTGAACAGTGAAACCCTCGGGTTACTGTTCACGACCAATCACCCAACATCAGTTCCATTTTATAAACCCGAATTTCATCTCCATTTCCGGCCTCATGCCATCAAAACACGATTTATAGCACAAATTATACCATTAACAACCCAAACAGTCCATGGACAGTCACGGACTGTCCAAATGGGTTTCAAAAACTTCCACACCTCGGTTCCAAGATTTGGGACCAATCAAACGGCTGTTCAAGGCCTCAAACCAACCGAATCATCAACAAAACACTTAAATCGAAAATAAACCAAGTAAGATAAAACCCCTACCTCACGCAGTTTGTCGAAACTCCTTAAAATCGGTACCTACGCGTTGCCCTTGCCGCATAGAACGACTTTCCTTCTTGCTCTGAAGGAATTTGACGGTCGGATTAGCCGAAAATCTAGAGAGAAGTCCCTTACTCTCTCACTAAAATATCAAACTCAAGCCACTGTAAATTGTTTTCCCCTTCTTCACGTTTTTCTCCCCTTTTTCAATTTGAAGAGGATGACACTATACACTCTTTTGCCCTATTATCATTTAAACAATTTCAATAATGCCAATCATGTCCCTAAGCTTGGCTTTTCGACATTTGGCACTCTCTCGGCCGTCCATTTCCATCATTTCTCTACTCATGCAACATGTGTCACATGATTACATGTTATATGTAACTTTTTTCACATAAAAAATCGTTTTACGGCACCTGACACTCGGTGCCTCGAAAAACGTGCAAATTCCGATTGTCTCGGAATTAGACGAAATTCAACGTGTTAGCTAGATTTCGCGAGACTATTCCAACGGTGAAATCCGTTTCATCATCCGAGATCTAGAAAATTTTCGGATTTTTACCAAAATTACGATTTTGCCTATTTTCCAGAAATTGGAGTTTTCTCGGGTCTTACAGTAGAAGAAAAGAAAAAGTGTAGGAAAATAAACTTAAAGTTAAATCTGATATATTATTTTTATTTACTACTTCAAATCAATTTTATATTTTTAACTCAACAATTTAAAGATTAAATAATTTAAGAATAAGTGTAAGTTTTCAAGTAATTTTATTTATATTGGATTTTCTTTAAGAATTTTCATCATACAACCAAACATAAGAAAATCATTTTCCTTATTATTTTATAAAACCAAATACAACCTTAAAATAGTTACATTGAAATCGATGCTGTTAATGTAATTATGTAAGGAGGAAACAGCTAGACCTCTAGACAGCGATTTCATGGCCTCCTGAGCTTGAGAGGCGATTACCATCATAACTATACATCAAAGGAACCATCCTTGCAACATTGAGGCAAGCCTTATTGAAACATGAAGAAAATGGATTTGGAGGGAGGCATTGCTGGTTGAGGAGCTTCCATGTCTCTAAAATAGAATGCATAACATGGCATCGTGCATTTTCTATGGATGTCCCTGGGTTTTCCTTTATGTAGCAATCTAGGTATGATTTGTCATGCCCCTCCTGATTCTCGTCCTGCATGTGCAGTGTAAATATCCTTGTTAGTGACAAACCAATGAAGATAAACTACCATTCCCTTTTTGGGAATCGATTCACCCATACCACATATTCTACTTCAGTCAGGTCATTGCACATGTCCATGCAGTTTTTTTAATTATTATTATTATTATAACCGTGACTATTCGGACCAGTTTGCACATACATCGACTAATTCAACAAGACCTTGAAATTAACGACTGAGTAAATCTTCGATGACTTTGAGGGGACTCAACTAGTTACCATTGGCAACCCACCACAATCTGTTACACCAACCTAGCTACCCTCAAGGGTAATACCCATGTACTTCTTATGGCCTAAAAATAATCTTGAGATGTAGCAGAAATTAAGGCAATATAAGCGGGACCCTAGTTCATTTGTGTATCGACTAAAACAGGAAATGATCATGTGGTGCAGGGGAGAATTACCTTGGCGCTTCCCAAATCATCCCAGAGACGAAGGATTGTGGCAGCAGAAGATATAATTCCTGGAAAATCATCCACAATATCTACGTTTCTCTTGGTTATACCATGACCCGAAGAAAAAACATGTGAACAAGCACCACTTGTACCGGGCAATTATCCCATTTTCAGAAGTATTCGTGGAGTCTTTGGCACATACCCCACAGCTAAACCATTTTGCTTCAGCCAGAAATGCATTGCATAAAATTGCCTTGTATGCACGGTCGACGAGAAGAAAGAGAAGGTCGCTTTAGCTTTGCAAATTCGAAATTCCAATGAATATTGTAATTTTAAATTCAATTGTAAAATAGTATCTAACATGCCGATTTCCAAAAGAGAATCTATGGGGTTCCACCATAATCTTTGTAGACCTTTGAGACTTAATTATTTCAACTTTGTGATGCGTTAAAGGCATTGAAACATGTCATGTGGTCGGTAGTGGTTCTTGCCTCCTTATTTCCGTAATACGCATGTGATTAGTTAGTGATTAATAAAGATGGTTTTAGGAGTTATACAATCACGTCGATAGATTACAATATTTTGTAATATGCTTACACGTTGGCGGCTTACGTGAATGAGTGAGTTCATCAGTGTTCCGCGGGCTATCAAAGATATCATCAGGTATACAGACTACGTGAAATAGGTTTGTGAGCTCAACCCTGCAGTCGAGATGACTTAGATGTGGGAGGGGCACTTGAGGGCCACATGTACCATTTAAGTGGTTGGTTTCTTTCAAACTTCAACTCCTTCGCCAAACCTAGGTCTTTCGACCATCTAATCCGATACAAAGAGATGAAAGGAAACATTTAAGAGTGCGTCAAGTGAACAAGGGGCTGTTTGGTTCATATTTTGAAGAATATTTTGTGTTTTTTGTTTTTCCAAAACTAAAAACTTGTTAAGTGAAAAGGGCCCCCATTTTTTGTGTTTTTCGTGTTTCCAAAACTTGGACTTGTTTGATTATTGTTTTTTAAAACATTTTGTTTTAAAAAACAAGAAGAACAAAGAAAATGGGAAAAGGTTTTTGGTTCTATTTTTCTTTTTCTTTTTCTCTAAAAAAACACAAAGAACATACAAAAAAAATATTAAATTCAAAGAATAATAAGAGTTTTTAGAAAATCCTAAAATGGTGTTTTCCGTGTTTTCAAAATTTTTTTAAAAAAATAGTTTTCAAAAATTATAAACAAACATGCCTGAAATGATGTTCTTTGTGTTTTCAAAAACTATTTTTTACAAAAACAAGAATAAAACATACTTATTTTCAAAAAACACTCCTTATTTTCAAAAACAGTTTTCAAGAGTGCGATCCAAATATGGCTAATTTTCTTTCAAGAATAATAATAAATTAACCTAAGTAATGGTAAAAGAAACTCACTTGGAAACCTGTCGTATCTCTTTCTGGTGTATGGATTTAACTAAATTGAAATCCATTTTTGCTAGTTCTTTGAATACATTTATCCATCCTTCTGTGCCTTGAAAATCGCTAAGAAAGCTTTTGGCCATGAACCTTGCCAAGCTCTTGTGATGGGGATGCCCTAATGTGTTCCTAACAATTCTAGCTTGACTCTGATCATCGTTTGTGTTCCACGCATTAAAGCTGGCTATAGAGGTGCCCCATTTCTTCAGTATCTTCCCCTTTATACTTAGCTGCGAAGCTTCATACAAACCCATTAATCCCTCGATATCCTGGCTTATTTTTCCTTGAACCTGTCCCTCTTTGTCCTTGAGATTATTAAAGACATCTGTTCACACAAAATAACCATGAAATAACTTACTCTTTTATAACAGTGGAAAGTTAGACTTTCTAGGAAAAAAAAAAAAAAAGAAAAGAAAAGAAGAGAAAAGCTACCTGCACTCACATAGTAACCTTCTTGTCTCAGTAGCCGGAAGCCAAGTGCTAGCTCGTAGAGATCGTTATGGCAATCACTCTCCATGAAAATGGTAGTCAATGCCTAGGCGTTGGACTGCATCAATCATGAGCAAAGCTTTCAGTGTATCTTCTCCAACCTCCTTGAGTACACTCCTTCCTCCCTTTTTTGCATGTTCCATTTGAAACTCCATTCTACCCAAGGAAGACCGTCAACGGTAGGAAGATTGAAAAAGTGAAAAATCCCGCCACAAGAACAAAGGCCCAGATTAAAAAAAAATGGAAAAAAGGAAAATGGGGACTGAAACTTAACGGTGAGCCGGGATGTTCTGGATGGATGTTAAATCCTTTCTTGAGGGATGTATGTGAACAGTAGACATAGTGATGTTGGTGAAGTTAAGTTTGCTTCCAGTTGGGTGATGGATGCAATAGATGATGTTTGTGTTCGATGATACGACGGACAGCAAGAGACCCATGTTTAAAACAAAAAGATAATCCCACATCCATGTTTTTCACGTTTCTTGTACGTCATCGCCACCTTGAATTCTATTAAGCTTTATCATGCAAGCAGTTTCACACATAGAAATGGGGAAAAGACTGGTGCTGAGAAGACTTGTGTTGATTTATCATTTATTGGTCCAATATCTGAGAAACGCACCGATTGGAGAATATCTTGTCCGCTACATAACTAGACAGGTTAGAGGCGAAACTTGTGGAGACCCCTTCAATTCTTTGTCAAATCATTTTATCAGATGTTGAAAAAACTGTTGCAAAATTATTTTATTACATACTTGAATTTCCCTAAAAGATATGGAACCTGTCTCAAAATGAGGGAGGGAGAATTATGCTTTAGGGTTAGAGGGGACCTTTTATTTAATAAAGATTCCATCAAAGTACCATAATCAAGCCTATAACTCATAACAAGATACAAAATTAATAATAACCACATAAAATATTCAAAATGACAACACTATCATCAAGCTTCCCATCAACCCCACACCTTGTTCTTCCTTTCCCACTAGCCATACACACCCAATCTTTTTTTTTTTTTGTAATCAATCTTTAGGTTTGTTTTTTTTCAATCAATATTTGGCCTCCATTTTCCATATTTTAAATAAATTACATTTTATAATTTTTAATTAACTTTATAAGATAACATCTTATTTTCATTATTTTAAAAATATACTTGATTAAAAAATTATTATTAAAATTTTATTTATTAATTATTTTTATTTTCTTTATTATATTTTGTTTGTTTTAATAGGCGTAGTAAAGGCAAATCAACTTTTAATATATAAATACATTCATTTATAGTATAAATAAATTAATAAACTGAATATTTTTAATATTTTTATTTTTATTTATAATAATAAAAACTACGAGGGTAATATCTTTCATTAATTTTTTTTTTAAATTAGGTTTATAAGATATGTTTTAGGTTGGTTTAATAAGATATGACTTAAAAAAATATTTCTAGAAAAAATTCAAAATCCTACAAGAAAGGCTTCATACATCGTGTGCGAATAATGATGATCAGCATCTTGCTCGCATTGTAAGAAACACATTACGGCATGCCCAATTGCCCATCATAAAAGCCTGGCAGATTCATGGCCAAGATTCATAGTGATTTCAAGGCACAAATGGATGGATAAATTCCTTAAGAGAACTAGCAAAAATGGATTTCGATATGGCTAAATCTATACATCAAAATGAGATACTGCAGGTCACCAAGTGAGTGATATGTAACTGACTCATGGCTTTAGCCAATTTGTTATTCTCCTAATTTAATTTCTATCCTTAGGAAGCATGAAATTTATAGTAAACTCAGATACTATAAGTTTGAATTTTCAGAAGAGTTGGTTTCTATCCTTGAGTTTTTATCCTTGAAAGAAATCCTTTCTTCAAAACACAATTTTTAACTATCTATTTTTTAATCAGGAAAAACTGTCATAAAATTAATAATATTTTTTTAAATATCATATTTTAGATATTATTTTTTAAATAAATCGTAGATATTGGAAAACCCGTTGCTGATTCACATGTTTTTTTCTCTTGGGTCATGATATAACAAAAAGAAAACGTAGGCACTGTAAATGATTTTCCAGAATTATATCTTCTGCTCCTGCACCACATGAGCAATAGGAGCACTACTACTGTTATTGGACAATGACCTGACTGAACAAAATATATATACGTCGTGGGTGAGCGGGGTTTCCATGAAAAGGGAGTGGTATCTTGTCTTCATTAGTTACACTACAAGCAGGACGAGAGTCAGGAGGGGCACGATGGATCCAACTTTGATATAAATATGTTATTTTTTTAAAAGGAATTATTAATATAGGTTAAAAATCAAAATAATATTTGCATGAATAATAATACCGTACTGTGATATTAACTTAAAAAAAAAATTCAAGTGAGAAACGCATTAGGTTGAGCATTATTTTCAATTTCAATCTATTATTTTCAAAAATGTCCGCCATATGTTAAAATTGAATCCTTACCATAGTAATGTAATATATTCAGTTAATGTAACAAACTTTTGTCTATTGTAACATATTTTTACCTAATGTAACATACGTTTTTGCCTAAGTAACATATAGTTGCCTAATATAATAAACTTTTACTTAATGTAACGTATTTTTGTCTAATATAGCATTTTTCCAAAAGTTTATTTACAGTATAGTGAAAATTACGTAACTATTGAAGTATAAGCAACACATATGAGCATTTTTGTCTTAATAAGAGGTTACTATTTCACTGCATAAATACCTCTCACTTTTGTTGTATGTCCCACTTTGCACTGAAGTTCTAAGCTTAAGTCTCTTTTACTTCATGTAAAAACAAAAAGTCTCTTTCACTTAAATTATCAATAATGTATTTGGTTGGTAAGAATATATTTCAAATTTATGATTCATTTTACAAAAAATACTTTATATGTTTACAATATTTTTAATATGAACGTTATAATAAAAAGTATTAATTATGATTTATAAGGGTAAATACTAAATACTAATTGAAATTAATTAGTATAAATAAGTAGATAATTTAGAAAAAAAAATTATGTTAATTTTACAAACTATCCTATCTTGAAAAACAAAAATTAGATAAAAAAATTAAAATTCACTAATTTAAGAATAATTAACTTTTTCTTACAACTAAATACTTTAGTTACAATATAATAGAATTGTACTCATGGGACTCGGACAGGGATCTTACCCTCAGTATCACTTTGTCTTTTTGAAACGTTGAACATTTCTGTCTGGCTACGACAACATTCAAGCATGTGATAGACTAAGAATAATTTAACTTAAAATCTATTTAAATGATTCAAAAATTTATATCAACTTTTGCTACCAAAATTTTATAGGGTATATTTGTATGAAAAACAATAAATTCTAAAAAATGGTTTTAAAATCTACAGTAGTCTGTCATAAATGTCAAAGTTTTAAACAATTTTTTATAATTAATGGTTTTAAAGTTTTATTTGAAAAAAAAAATGCTATAATTAATCGAAACTTGCATAAATATAAATATGAACCAAGAATGTAAGAGATGAATAATACACGATTTTCATGACAATTTGACTAAACTTGTACGTCTAGAAGAGTGGAATTAATAAAGGAAAATAATAAATTGTCGTGGAACCCACTTACCATTTTTCACCACATGAACTTATCCTATCCGTATCTGTATCTCCGTGTATAACTTCAAATTCATTGTTTGCACATTTTTGTAGTTTTGATGGGTGGTTATGACTGCACATTTAATATTAATGGAGACGAAATTTTCATTTAAGTTATTTATCAAAACGAAAATATGAATTGTATTTGTTGAAAATTAAAAGAATGGCGAAAAATATGACCCACTAAATTATGTAGGTCTTCTAAGCGTGTGAACGTTGTGTATCTATAGCCCCAAATCAGGTCAGTTGACTATCCGTCCCGGCCGGAATACTAGTGAATAGGGTGACCCGACATTTTCCACGAAAATCGGGCAGAGTCTCCTTTGTACAGAGCTCTGCTGAATGCAATTTGCATAAACTTGTCCCAAGCGATCCCGATATAACGGAGTTTATGATTTAAAGCGGCCACTTGGGCCCATAAACAATACTCAATATACATACCGCAACTATGCGGCCCAGCTATATACCCAATAGTTACAAGAGTCAATATGTTTTCCTCTTGCTCCTGACAATCATGCATTAAACTTAAAGTTCTAATACATGTATACATCAAGCCACAACCGACTTTCTTATAATCCTCGGGTCTGCAGGGCGAGTGGGTCACTGCGCTCCACTGTACTGTAAATAATATCCCTCGGCAGGGAGTGAGCTAATGCTCGATGGTGAGGATCGCCCTAAGTGAGCTACTCACCATCTAAGTGCGAGTGCAATGTTCCCGATGAAAACACACATTCAAGCAAATGCATAATCCTACTTTGAATGTCTACATGACAGCCAGCTTCGGATCCCGAGTCCTCACCGACTCCATCACACTCGCCTAAGCCTCGTATGAAAATTTATTATTTTGTTTGTTTGTGGACAACCCTCCGATGTGTATATATATCAATTGGGCCGCTCCGACGATTGATATATTATTTGTTTGTGGACTACCCTCCGATGAATATCAATTGGGCAGCTCAGACGATTGATATTTTTAATTTGGACTACCCTCTAGATAGTATGTTTGAAATGACCCTCGAACCATTTTCTCTAGACTCATCTCATGCACTCACTTTCCCTATTATGTAAGGGTGTTAGGTCGTATGGAATCGTGTATCTTAAATTCCGTCTGATCAGTCACGAATAAATATATAAACATGCATATATTTTACAAAAATTTAATTCACACAATCATGTCATGTATTATTAATTCATACATCAAAATTATTTCGCTTGAAATTTAATGATCAAGCTCTGAGCAATTCTACTTGAATTACTTTCGACCAACATATATTTTCAAAATTATATTTTGAGAACAACATTTTGGGAATAATTGAAACCACTCGGTTACTATTCCCGAAAAATCTAAATCATCGGTTCACTTAGTGAACCTAAGTTTTTCATGACCATTTAGGCCTCAATCCAATCAATACACGCATCCCGACACACAAATGCATAATTTTACACCAAATCAGTAGTGGAAGCATTACAGTACTCCTTGATTTTCAAAAATTTGTATCAATTCGGGTCCCGAGTTTGGGGCTGTCCAGCGACCTAGCGGCCTCATTCGACTCAAATATTCGTAAAACACTTAAAATGGGAGTAAAACTCAAGTAGGGAGAAACCCCTACCTCTCGGAGTTTGAGGAAAGTCCCTAAATCCGGTACCCACGCGAAGCCCTCTCAGCATAGAGCAGTTCTCCTTCTTGTCCCGAAGACCGCCGACGATCGGATCGCTCGTATTTCTAGAGAGAAGGAGGAGCCTTCTCATATTAAAATAACTCTTGTTTCGTTTAGACTCTTTTGCATCCACTTAAATCTGCTCCCCACGTTTTTCACTTTGCTTTCGCATTTGAAGAGATGACCTTATTCCATTATTTTATTAACTTCAGTGAGCTATGATTCACGAAAATCGCAGTATCCATGAATTTCCCGAGTTTTGACATTCGTATTTATGCCGGCCGTTCGTTTTAAATACGTTTCTCTACTCATACCACTTATGGAACATGAGTACTTGACATATGTATTTCGTCAAATCGAAATTAATTTTATTGTAAAAGCGTGCCTCGGCGTGTAAATTAAGACTATCTCGAATTGGCTATTGCATGCTAGCTAATTCTGAATGATTTCCAGCGATGAAATCAAATTCGTCATCGAGATCTAGAGAATAAATTACAGTTTAACTTGAAATTAACAATTTTATGTGTCGAAATGCGATTTTACCTTTTCCGAAGTGGAATTTCGAGACTACAGTATCACTAGTTGCGAGTAAAATGAAAACAATTCCAAATTCCTAACAAGAGAGGGTGGAAGAAAAATTGTCTTTCTTAAATCTTAATTGATGCCATAGGTCTAGTTGATAACGTGATTGCATGTGATTTAGAGAAAATGAAGCAAGCTACCACGATAATAATCTATAAATTAAGTGAAGTTAAGGTATATGATTGGTTTCAAAAAATTGGCATGTGATTCATAGTGAGAATGAAATGGGGAAATCTTTGGAGAGGAGTGACGGTATTTTCCATTCATGCACTGCTATCCCTTTTGTTGGGGGCCAGTAGTAGGTTGGAGGTGGGGTGAAGACCACAAATGGTATATCTGATAAGTATGGTCTATGGTATAGAGTATTTTGTAAATTGATCCATATCAATGGTAAGGAACTGAATTAAAGCTGAATGTAGAAGATGCATATGAGTGCCTTTGTGGAACATTGTAGTGATCCTTGTTAGAGCTGGAACTTGAACTAAGTGGAGTAGATAATGCGGCGGGAGGCAGATATGTAGTTGGCATAAGCAGTGTAAGCCTCCTTGGGTAAAAGAATTTTCCATTGATTGTTTATCCTTGTTCTGTGGGTAGAATCGACTCCTGATAACATCATTCTCGATAGTAAAACTTGATTATCGATTAAATTTTTGGTTATAGAAGGAACCATCAAAACATTTTTGAGATGAAGAGAGTGTGAAGTAGGTAAAGTGATGTGTCCAATGTGTGTGATAGGGAGTTTAGAGCCATCACCAAGCATGAGTATTCAGAGTTGGGGTTCATGGAGTCAGTGGTGGAGGTGACATGGTCTGTGGCCCCATTGTCGAGAAACCATGAAGCATCATTGACAGTCGTTGGAGAAGCGATATATGCTTGTGACTGAGAGACTGGTATTGAGGATTCATCAGCAGAATACTCTCCCAAGGGCTTCTAATTCTAAAATTGATTTTGGTACCTAACATCAAAGCGGTAAAAACATTTGAGCTATGTGTCATTCTTCACATATGTTGTGAGAGGTTTGTTGAGAAAGAATTGTAACCTGCGCCCTTAGGAAGACGACCTCTACCACCCCGACGGAAGAATGGCCTCTACCACCACGTCCACCTCGGAAGATTATCGTTGAATGAAGTGAACAAAGGAGAATTTGGATAGATCAACCGTTGTTATATGCCCAGAGGCTCTCAAAGCCTCATCTCATGTGTTTGAAGGATATCTTGGACTACTTGAAGAGTGATTGATTCACGTGTCATGGTTACAATTCTGACTTCAAATTGATCAAGGTCCTCGAGGATGTAGTGGATGAGTTCATCATCTGTGATTTGCTGACCAGCAGCCATGAGTGACAATGCTAAGGATTTCATTTTAAGAATGTAATCCTCAACGGAACTGTTGCCTTCCTCATGGTCTGGAGAGAAAGATATAGCTGAAGAGCTCGAGCCTTGGACTTGGCAGAAAATGTTTGTTAAAGGAACAATCCCACCTCCCAAGAAGCTAATTTGATTGTAGAACATGGCTGACATGCAGCTCCGGAGATATTAGAGAAAGCAACTGACTCGGCCTGGCCCGATCGATTCTTCTCGAAAGCGTAAGTTGGATTGATTTGAGGAGATTGTCAGTGTGATCGGCGATGCCACTCCTCTGGTTTGAGTTTTATATTGAGAAGAAAAGACTCGAGATCATGAGCTCTCTTGTCGGCGGTATACGTGACTTCAGGTAAATAATTTATGCGATCCAATTTAATTGAGGCGGAGAATTTAGGAGCAGGTTGCTTTCGCCATTGACGTGGTAGATGTAGGTGAAGGAGAAATGATGCAGGAAGGGGAAGGAGGAACGGTAGCCATGGATAATATCATACCTACTCTGATACCATGTTTGAGATCAAGCAGAGAGAGCACAGAAGAGAGAGAAATCAGATCTCGAACCTTGTGGAATATATTCTCTGTGAAAAATGAGAACAAATACATTTTTATCTGAATCAATTGGATTACGGGAGAGAAAGTTCGGTGCTTTTGAGGTGCATCATAAGGACTAGTAGGTTGATATATTGGGTGAGGAGAACTTGACGAGAATTGGCGTGGGCCCAGTGCGGCGATGGGACAAACCTAAACTACATGATATTACGGAGGTACTCTTGAGAGCTTATCGTCGATGGAGTGTGTATAGCACTCATAATATAAACAACAAATGTCTTAGAGGCAACACTATGCATGCTTGAGCATGGATGCAATAGATTGATGTTTGTGTGGATGATACCGCTGCTAATGACCCAATTTATAGAAATAGGTTTCCTCTTCCGTCACACAATAGCGGCAGACATATTCACCGTACTTTCATGTTCATTTAGGTTGTGTTTGGCATAAATGTTAAGGAAAGAAAAAAAAAACATAGGAAGACTCCAGTTGAAAATAATAAAAAGAAAAAAGTGTAAAAGGGCTAAAATAAAAGTAGAAGAAATTTAGAAAGAAAATGGAAAATATGTTTAAATTTAATAGAATAAATACATATGTTTTATTAAATGCATTTAATTTGTTTTTTGTTTTTGGTTATATAAGAACTAAAAACTTAAATATATGTAAAATTTTAAAAAAAATTGATTATATTTTTTTACTGTAAAATCAAATATGAAAAAAATCATTTTCTTGCATGATTGGCCACCTAAATGAACACATGGGCTATTACCTACCCGGGCTCAATTGGCCAAAACACATGGGCCTCTTGATGCATTGTCAATCAGCCCTTCTATTGTCTGCCACACAAAACCATAAAATTTTGTCCAAACACATGAGACTATCGAGAATAATTCTATAAAATGGTGGTGCTTCAACCAATTTTTTTATGGTTATAAATTTATTCTATATTATTTGCAAAAATAATATGAAATTGTAAAAATTTATAACCATAAAATTTTTATTTTATGAAATAATATATAAATTTATTCCTAAAGTTATAATATGAAATATTATAAATTTTTGTATGATTATAAATCTATAAAATTCATTTATAGTTATATCCAATAATATGATAATTTTATCTTATAAAATATAATATATGAATAAATAATATTTTATGGTTGCATGTATTATTTTTAAATATTTAAAAACCATAAATAAGTTTTGTTTATGAAATTATAATCTTTCCATGAAATTGCAGAAATTTATAACCATAAATTATTTATTTATAAAATGATATTACTTATGTAATAAAAATTGATGTCATATTTTTTGTATGATTTATACATTTTATAATTAACATTATTTTTGTCTCTTTTTGCTATATACATGCATTTTTATTTTCTATTATGTCATATATAAATAAACTCTCTTAAAAACTCAGTTTTGGATTTTATATTTAATATGAATATGCTGTTTTTATATTTATGAGTGGGCACATTAACCAAAAAGTCTCAATCGACTTTGAATAATAATGAGGATTAATTGGCAAAGTTTTGACTCAAACCTTCACAAATAAACTTACTATGCATGTTAAACAGTAATTTCATGAAGCTCAACTGTATAGGATTTAGGTTTAATATGAGAATATCATGAAATGATCAACTTTCAAAGATTTAGACTTTGTAGGATTTGGATTTAATATGAATGTAAATCTTACTTGACATGGAAGAAATTAAGAGTAGAATAAAAAGAAAATTTGTAGGAAAATAAGATAGAGTTAAATCGTATAATGTTTTATTTACTACTTCAAATCAATTTTATATATTTTTAGCTCAACAATTTAAAGATTAAATCATTTAAGAATATGTGTAAGTTTTCCAAGTAATTTTATTTATATTGGATTTTCTTTAAGAATTTTCATCATACAACCATACATAAAGAAAATCATTTTCCATATTATTTTCTAAAACCAAATACAACCTTAAAATAAAGTCATATTGAAATCGGTTTAATGTACTATGTAAGGAGGAAACAATGCAGGACCCTCTCAGACACCTGACATGTGCTCCTGTTTGGGAGGCACCGACACATCATAACTATACATCAAAAAGGAACCATCCTGCAATATCGAGGCAAGCCTTAGTGAAACACATGAAGAAAAATGGATTCGAGGGAGGCATTGTCGCCGAGGAGCTCCATGTCTCTCACAAATAGAATGCATAACATGGCATCGCGCATTTTCAAGTGATTCTCCCGATTTTCCTTCATAGCACCTTAGGTATGATCCGCCGCGCCCTCCTGATTTGGTTCCAGATGTGCACAACATCGTTGTTAGTGACAAACCAATGAAGATAAGATACCATTCTTTCTGGAACCTATCACCCATACCACATACTCGCTTTCAATCAAAGCCACACAGTTCATGCATTTTTTTTTTTTTTTTTTATATTATTATTATTATAATTATAATCGTGGATCTGCTCGCACTAGCTTGCACATTGGTCGTCGACTAATCCAATAGGACTCCTGAAATTAATGACCTAGTAAATCTCCGATAACTCGAGGGGACTCAACTAGTTACCACGCAACCCACCACACAATAAGTTACACTAACCTAGCTACCCTAAGGGTAATATACCATGTAATTTTTGTGGCGGCCTAAAATAATCTTGAGATGCCCAAGACTAAGGCAATATAGGCAGGACTAGTTCATTCAGGTATCGACTAAACAGAAATGACCATTCGGGTGCAGGCACAAAGACTAAGTAGTTCAGAGAATTACCTTGCGCTTCCCAAATCATCCCAAAGACGAGATAGGGATCAGGCAGCCAGTAAGACATAATCCCTGAAAATCATCCACACATCTACGCTTTCTCTTCACAGTACTATGACTCCAAGAGAAAAACATGAACAAGCACCACATGCACCCCGGAGCCACTGATCCATTTTTCGCTATTCACCGCTGGCACATGCCCCACGCTAAACCCACATCTTGCTTCAACCAGAAATGTACATAAAATTCGTTGCATCGTAGGCAACTTATCGGCGTAGAAGAAGAAGATTTCTTTAGCTTCGTATTTGAAATCTAATGAATATTGACAATTTTAAATTCCAAATTGTAAAATAGTAAGTATCATAAATGATTAAGAGAATCGGTGTTCCACCTACAATCTTGCAGACCTTGGAACTTATTTCATTTGTGATTTAAGAGCATTGAAACATGTCTTCATGCAGTCTGCAGTAGTTCAACAATTTCATTCTACTTCATATGTGATTAATTAAAGATGGTTTTTAGGAGTTTTATTAACTACGATGAATTCCTGTATTTTGTTATATGCCTACCGTCGATACCAGAATAATAGGATTGGAGTTCATCAATTGTTCCGCATGAACATCAAAGATGTCATCAATATATAGACTAGTAGAGAGGGGTTTAATGAGCTCAATCCTGCTCGACAAGTTCGATGCGGAGGATCGCTTGGCGCCAGGCATGTAACACATTTGGTTCGTTTTGCAAAGTTCCAACCTTTGCCAAACCTAGGTCTTTCCACCATTCAATCGGATACAAGGATGAGATGAAAAGAATAATAAGAGTGCGCCAAGTGAACAAGGGAAGTCAAGCTGTTCCTATGTCAAGAATATTTTTCAGGTGCCATATGCTCTTCAAAACACTAGCAAACTTGCTCGTGAAAAAAGGGCCCTTTTTTTTGTGTGTTCCTGTTTCAAACTTTGGGCTTGTTTGATTTTATTTTTAAAATTGTTTTTATGTTTTAAAAAGCAATGAGAACAAAGAAAAATAGGAAACGCGTTGTTCCTCTTTGTTCTAGTGCCACAGTATAGAAAATATTAAAATTTAAAAGAACGCTGTCAAAAAAAAAAACCCTAAATTAATGCGTCTTTTATGTTTTCAAAAATTATTCTCACAACTCAAACAAGCAAGCCCTTTCGGGCCTACTTTGTTATTTGCAGGTTTTGGAAAACTATTTTTTATTTGAAAACCAAGAGAACACGTAAACACAAAGAAACACCTTTGGTTCCCCTATTTTTTTGTTCTGGAAAATACAAAAACACAAACTAAATAACAAGAATAGTTTACATTATCTATGTTCTCAAAAACTATTTTTAAGAACAATTTAAAAAATGTTAATCAAACATACTTATTTTCAAAACTTCATTATTTTCAAAAACAAATTTTTTCATGGAACCAAGTGGCTAATTTTCTAAGAATAATAATAAATTAACCTAAGTGAAGGCAAAAGAAACTCACTTGAAACCCGTATCTCCTTTTCCCTGTGCATGGATTTAACTAAACTGAAATCCATTCGCTTAGTCTCTCTTTTCAATACACTATCCATCCTTCTCTGTGCCTTGAAAATCGCTAAGAAAGCTTGCCATGAACCTTGCAAGCCTCCTCAGATGGGATGCACTAATGTGTTCCTACCTTAGCTTTACTCCGATCACTCCGCTTCAGGTTCCACATTTTCAAGAAGCCGGCTACCGCTGCCCATTCAAGCATATCTTCCCTTATACTTAGCCAAGCTTCATAATAAAACTCATTAACTTTCGATATCCCTAAGCTTATTTTCCTTGAACCTTCCCCTTTGTCCTCGAGATCGTTAAACACATCCTGCTCGTTAATAAAATAAACTACATGAAATAACTTACTCTTTATAAACAGAGAATGTAACAAAGGAAGACTTTCAGAAAAAAAATAAAACAAAATAGAAAAAAGAAAAAGAAGAGAAAATCTAATTAAGACTCACAGGAACCTTTCTTGTCTCAAATAGCTGGAAGCCAAGTGCTAGCCTCAGAGATCGCGCATGGCAATCCACTATGTTAAATTTCAGATATATCCTCCAGAACGGCTTCACCTCCATGAAAAATGGCAAATAATGCCTGAAGGCCGATCGTGACAATCATGAGCAAGCTGCTGCATCTTCTTCTCCAACCTCCTTGAGTACACTCCTTAATCTCTCCTCCACATTTTCTTTCGTATGTTCCATTTAAACCATTCTCAAAAAGAAGACCACAACTGTAGGAAGTTGAAAAGAACCACTACAAGAACAAAAGACCCAGATTAAAAAGAAAAAGAAAAAGGAAAATGGGAACTGAAACTGAATCCGGATCTTCGTGACGGATGATTATTTTCTCGTGGGATGTATGTGAATGTACGACATAAAGATGTCGGTAGTTATTGCTTCAAATGCGATGGATGTAGATGATGTTTGTAAATCGGCGATTAATGACGGACAGTTAAGAGACCTAATTTATAGGAATAGGGCCGCGTATACATACGTATTTATTAGTGCCGTTGCACGCCAATGTCACCTGAATTTATTGCTTTATCTGCACCTGTGTTCACTACAAAAACAAAGAAATTTGAGCACTCACAAATTGTGACTACGAAAAGGGTCTATACCAAGGACCACACACGACTACTATAAACCAAAAGACCAACAAGATCATTAAAATTACAACCACGTGAGACACATACACCACATCATGATCATAACTTCAATGACCACGCATTTATTTATCAGAAATCACGCCAACCATCGCTAGAATCGAGTAAAAAGCACAATATCATGACCATATAGTGGTCAATACAATTTAGCGAATTTTCATTGTTTATAGTCACTGGTTACAACCACATAACCCGTGGTTGGCAACAAAGGACTACAAACATAATGGTCGTGAATCAAAAGACCATTGCTCTGTGGTCATCATCGTGGACCACACAGAGAAGAAACTTTAAATATGGATCCACACTATCATGTCACCCCATAAGAACTACTATTCACGCCGCATCGTCTCACCATAAGAATTTTAATAAAAAATTGATTAGCTTTAAAAATAAAATAATAAATAAACAATCCCCTTAATAACTTTTGTGATACCATAAATAACAAACTATTTATAGACATTTCATGCCAACATCCATGACCTTCTGTTTCCCTTCATTCCATCCTTAATAAATATTTTTTCACAGAATACTGAACTTTGTGTAACAATTCTTTTCATTTTTAAAATTATTTCAATTTCTTTATATCTAAATATTTATCGAATGCATGGTTTGGACTAATGCTGCGGGTCGTCATCCAAAAGCAAGCTTCAGACAAAGGCGATGCCGGGGATGGCTTCTGCCTAGCCATTGTGGAGCAAAGCCTCTCCGCCCGTATGGTTGAATCGAGTCCCAAGGCTCGATAAAACCAAGCACGCCTGCAGGTTCACTTCTTTAGTCAATGGCCAACAGTTTACCTCGAAGCGGCCACCAGGCTTCTCACCGATTCACATTAGTTGGCCGCTAACGCCGAACTATGTAGTTCTGGCCCTCTCGTATATGTCCCGCTTAGCTGAGGTTGTTAGCTATCTGTCCATGGATGAGTCCTGTTGCACAACCAAACCGCCATGCCGTCAAGGCCTAGTAAGAGGGTTCCTGGCGACCCGACTGGGGCGCTTTGTCGGGTATGGTGGCCGGGAAGATTCAATCCGGGCTTTCCTCCGGGGCAACTGCTTGCAAAGTCTTCTCCATGTCCTTTAGTTACCAGCGCCATCTTAGTCGATCTTGTTGACGTGTTTGCCTCCTTCCACGCTTGTCGCCTTGTGAACGGAGAATCGGAGGCGCAAACAAGGACCAGCAGGCTCGCTTCGATTCCGCCTCCCGCTATGATCCGGCCTTGCTCCTCCCGTGGAGAGATAGAGAGAGATATTTGGATCCGTCGGTGGGCATAACCATCTGTTGTCTCGACAGGGCCGAGGGCCAGACACAAACTACTGGGTCGGATTCGCACCAAGGTAGAGGAGGTCATTTAGGGGCTGATTCCTAAATTGATTTTTTCCTTTTGTAGCAGATTTTTTCGTGTATATTTCTTACCAATTGTTCAATGAGAAAGAATTTATTTTTCCCCAAAATAACTATTAGCATAGTAATGTAGTCTAGCACTTTTTCTCCAAATTTCTCTTCATTTCTCGAAATATTTTGTCCGTTTTCATTGTCAGATTTCAGTGGCCTTTAGAATTTGTCAATATTTTCGCTCTAGGATTTGAAACGAGAACAACGGCTTAATGTAGAAGAGAGTTTATGATTTTTTCTCGCTTCATGGATAAGGTACTAAGGTAGGAGAAAGGAGAGTATGTGTATTATGTGGCATATGACACATTCTTTTAGCTATTTGTGGTTGTTTGGTTATGTTTTCCTCTTTATTTGTGCTTACTGCACCTTAGCATAATTCTCCCTACTTTTTTCTCCATCCATCTTCATTGTACCAAAATCCATGTTCAGTTTGAAGTACAAATGCCTACCATCCAAATCTATATGAACATGTTTTAAAGCTATAAAAGTGTTAATGATAATTTTGTAATATATCCATACGCTCAATGGCAAATTCTAAACAAGAGCGATGACCAAATGAAAAGAAAGTATATATATGCATATGGTTTTTACACAAAAGGAATGATATCTATCTGTTGGTCCTTGATGATAGAATGATTCAATATATTTTAGGTGATTGTATTTTTGTGCCTTTTAGAGCTCACAAGGTCTACTTGTGGCTACCTATTTACGGTCTGGGAAATTCAAATGTTTAGTACGGCAAAAGTCATTTAGCTAATATAAGCCCTTGTAGCTAATTGAAAATCTACGACATTTAACGACAGGTCTAAACAAAGCCAGGATATTATATCAAATCATGCTATAGAAAATGCATCCCGTTTCTATCCTTTTCGCTTCCCTTCTATGACAGACAAAATTATTCAAACAATAGCCTAAATTATGTCCTTCTTCCGATTGTGCTTGATTTCACCCCTTCACTTTTCTATCTAAATATTCGTCACCATAATCCATGTATAATAATGACTTGATCCTAACCATTCAAAATGATTCGGATTCATGTCAACAAACCCATAGCCAAATGTAGAATTGCTTTTTACTTTCGCTTACTGGAAGTTAAAAAATTTAAAACTATAATCTTTTCAAGATGCCACCGCTGGTCATCTTGCTGACTGTGACCAGAGGAAGCCTTTTTGCATTCCTTGTTTCTTTGGAACCGCGCCACATTGCTAATGCCGGTGCAAAGCGAGTTCCGCCCCGGCCGCCACTTTGCTCTTGGGACCCCAATCTCGATTCTTGTTCATGCAATTATAATAGATAGATACATGTATTCAAGAAGACTAACTAGTGCGCTTTAGTTGAATTTGATGCCTCTACATCCTCAAAGACTTCTGTGAGGCAAATTATCACGAATTAGAGAGCTGGACAAGACAATCTGGGCCAGAAGAAGTACAGCCACAGCAACACTAATCCTCAATGGGTGGAGACTTAAACCGAGGAGATGATACGCCGCATGATGGATAAAGATGATGGAGGAGAGAGAGAGGTTTCTGAGCCTGGCCACTTGCCACCGTGATGGTCCAATGCACCAAACACAACGCCAATTACAGATATTTAGGTCTTGAGTATATCACGCTTTTTTAATGCTAATACTTTGTGTTTTTTAACATTTCTGGGACCAAGCCTCGACTTTTAATGCTTACTTTGTGTATTTAAATTTAAATGATAAATATATTTAAACTTATCATATATATATATATATAACCACAATTAAACTTTTTAATATATCAGGTAATAATTAAATTTTATGAAATATTAATTAAATAATTAAAATATTTATAAATTTAGTGACCACAAGATAAATACAACAACAGAGACCGCTAATGTGGTCACTAAAAAGGAAGCTATTTATGGTATATAGTCCACATCAACAACCATACCTTTAACGACCACAAGATGAAAGCCATAGAATTGGTCACTATCTAGCTGACGGTCTTCTACCATCAGATTACGCGACCATTTGAAGATTTATCGCGCACCACATATGTGATCATTATCCTGTAATTACTATTGTGGTCGCTATCTGCGACCACACTATCGCGGGTCGCGTATTCAGGACCACATTTGTCGTGGTCGTCAAATTAAAGACCACGCTCAGGTCGCACTTTGTGACCACTGTCAACGACGGTCTTTGTGACGAGATTTTCAAGACTACACGCTAGGAGCCACCGGTGGCTATACCTTCTCTAGCGACCACTTTGCGACCAGCTCGGTCTCCAATTCGTCAGCTTTTCGTAGTGTCACGAGATTTATCATTTTACTGGTCCACCACTAGAAACGCCATTTAATCGATTGTCCAATTTTACACCAAAACTCTGTCATCTATCGTACAATGAAAATCTTGTTGCAAAATTATTTTTAATTAAGTTTCCATTTTATTAAAATAATAATAATAACTTCGCACTTGAATTTCTAAAAGATATGGAACATGTTCAAAATTATAAGGGTAATTATGCTTTAGGATTGTGATCTTAGTTTAATAAAGAGTCCATCCAAGTTTCATAATCCAGCCCATAACTCCATAACAACATACAAAATAATAACAAAGACATAAAATATCCAAAACATCACTCATCATGAAGCTCTTCCATCAACCCCACGCTCGTTTTTCCAAACTTCTTAACTTAGCCATACGCACCCAAACAATATTCGTCTCCATTTTCCATATTTTAAATAAATAAATTTTTTATAATTTTACACCTATAAGATAACATCTTGGCTTTTCATTACTTTAAAAATGTAAATTTAATTAAAAAAAAATTATTTTTTAAAATTTTATTTATTCATTATTTTTTATTTTCTTTTATTATATATTTGTTTAATAGTTGTAGTAAAATAAATCAACTCTTAATATTTAAATACATTCATTTATAGCAATAAAATAAATTCATTAATGAATATTTTTAATATTTTTATTTTTATTTATACACAAAAACTATGAGGATAATATATTTCATTAATATTTTTAAAAAAATGTATGTTCTATGTCGGCTTGTCTAATAACATATTACTTTCACTACAACAAATACGGAATTCGACAAAAATTTTTGGCCCATTAAATGTACAATTGGCCCATAAAGATACTGTGGACGAAAAATAAAACGCCTCTAAAGGCCTCCGTTTCAGAAAGAGAATTATGGACGAAATAATGAACTGCCCCTAAATATTATATGATTGTGGATTAAAATGTTTCATCTACAATAGGTTATATATTTGGGACCAATTTTGTCCCTAAAATTAATAACTATTCACTTGGAAAGGATATTTTTGTCCAAGCTGTGCTGTTGGATGAAACTAAAGTTAAATGGATCATTATTTGGGACCAAAATTCTTGGTCCAGTTTCAATTAGAATTAGAAACGCAAACTATTTCGGCCTTCACAAGGGTTTAAATTATCCACTGGGTGACGAAACTTTTCGCCCACAAAGAATTATGATCGACTTGTGACAAATACCATTTTGTCCACAAAGGGTTGAATGATCAAAATTGGGACAAATACTGGCCCATTAAAGGGTTGTATATGATCGCACTGGTGAAAAATACCATTTCATCCATTGAAATGTTAATGATTCTAATTGGAGACAAATACCATTTCATTCACAAAGGGCTGGATTATTGTCACCCTTTGTTTACTATTATAGTATACAAATAAAATTTCTATTGATTATGTCATTTGTATAAGCAATTTTATTAATATCTAAAATAAAATTATATAAACAACATTATTATAAAACATAAAGTTAGATTAAAATAAAAATATAATCCATGCATAATACCCATGACATTAATAAATCAAGTATTTAACATAACAAGAACATAAAATATTATATGCTCATCACTTTAACATGTTCTATGTTAAATTCAGAGTGCCAAAATCTAAAACTCAAAAGCCCAATAATCAACTATTAGTCAGCGGAATTGCATCTCTTCCTGCAACTCTACAATGGACAACAAAGAACATAATAATGACAAAAGTTGTCTAGAAAGTAAACTTTAGGAGTAAGAAATTGAATCATTTCTTACCAAATCTTTCTAAGAAATATGAGTCATGGATGACTACTTGTAGAGAGAAACATAATGTCAAACATCTTTCTTTTGTCATGCTCAAAGCCAGCCCCTAAATGAATTTTCTTTATATTTAATAAGCGTATCATCTAAAACTCTGATTTTCCAAGCGGCTGTCAAATAATCATTGACAACCACCCTATCTATCTCCACATTCTTGGTAGTTTTCTCCTGCTTCTATATTTTTGGCATTTGGATGATTCCTTTCTTTCGCTTTACAAATCATATCCAAGACCTTTGATAGCCAGATCTAGGTTCCATGAACTCACTAAATTCTTACCTGCGACTTAAAGCATTTCCTTCTTTCTCTTAGATTCTCTAATGTCCATCATTTTTCTAAATTTTAGGAATATTAATATGAAGATTACTATAAATCATGACTTAGAGTTAGAATATATAGCATAAACAATTACACTTACATATTTTGACTCTACCACCGGAGATGACCATCCTTTTCCTTTCTTTTAAAATGTGTGAACTTGTAAAAGAAATCGATCACACTCTTTCCTATCAAGTAATTTTCTCCTAATACATAAAACATGTCAAGATAAAGTTACAAGTCAATCAATTAAGAAACTAAAAGTTTTGTTAATTTCAACATACTCCCTCTATTTAACAAACAAAGCAAATTTATCTCGATTAGATACATGTTTAGCTTGTTTCTGTTGACAAGATTTTGGGCACGCTTACTTACCATGATTAATCAGTGATCAATAACAATTCCAAAGTGATATCCATTAACTAATTAATAGATAGCATTTTGATAATATTACCCAACAATAGATCATTCCAATATGTGAAAGAGCTTCAATCATCTTGAGTCAAATTCTCAAAGTTCGCTTGCGCTGTGATCCTCAACCTAACTTAAACTTATTAAAATGTGCTTATAAAGTATACCGTGTATTCCGAGATCTGTTTCAAAATTTGTTGAATCTCTATCAATTACTTAATGGGTTTTCCTATCGGCAATATCTAATCGTATCTGTAATTTTTTTTTTTTAAGAGCAGTGATAAATATAGATAAGAAACATGTAAAGTAAATGAAATTGGTAAATTATGATAAAACAAATTGGAAGTGCAATTCCAAGGTTTACATGTTGTCACTTATTTTAAAAAGAAAGAAAGAGAGCCATTGCAATAAAAACAACTACACTAAGATTCTCAAAAATAAAATAAAACACTACTACAACAATAGGCTGAACCCATGAAAAATACCACAGCTTATTGTCCTTAATCTGACGCTTTACTTCTAAGAAAACAATTTGATAATTTTGAACTTCAACATAATTGCATAGTAATACATAACTAATTCCTTTACGCGATTCAACATCTCCTATGGATTTCTACATAGCCAACTTCACAATAAATCAATAACTTAAGAAACAAGTGATCATAATGGAAGGTGACCTTGAGAAAAAGAAATTGAATATCAAGTAGCTATACTAAATCACAATGAAAATGATAAGACATAAAAGGACAGATTTTTCGCATTTTCGGGCTTGTCCCGAAACCCATTGGTCACAAATTCCAGGAGCAATTATAAACAAACTACAAACAAAACAAGGACTCGTATTAATCGATTCTCAGCAGTATGACATACTTAGCTTCAATAAACTCCACCGACAAATCAAACATTGAAGAAAATCAGGCAGGCATTTGTGACAAAGAAATTGCCACAGTATATCAAGAACACAGAGTTATTAGATGTTTCTAAGTGTGAGTTTTAGGAGCAAAGAAGACAAAACTGCTTAGATGTCGGGTAATTTTAGAATCAATAAGGAATCCACAACCTACATACTAATGGTATACCTACTTCGAATAGTACAATCGAACCTCTGATTTCTAAATGATGTCGCTTGCAATCAGACACCCAAACTCGGGGCCCGCTTGACAAACCCAAGCCAACCCGTGAGAATTTAGGATGTCTGCAACCTGACACTACTCCATTGAGTCCCTCCCGTGGACTCAGGATTTTCCACTCAAATCGGCAGTCTCCTTGCACGAGGAGCTCTACTCTAAATACAATCCAGTACCCCCTCACGTGCAACCTGTCCCTAATATTACACAACGACCACACCGGTCCATTATTAATGAGTAAAATGGCCGTAGGCCCATTATCCATATAAATAATAACTATATCACCTGCCACCAAGAGTTATTACATCACTTAATACAAAACATTATATTAAAACTAACATGTTCAATATAATATACAACATGAATCATGCTGCAATCCAAAGTCCGCTTCATGTCCCCGCCCTATATACCCATATCTGGCGGATTCGAATTACCTAATCTTTGTGGATCAGAGAAGAGTAGAGCTTTCACTTCTTCACTCACGCCATTGCCGAGAATTGCCAAAATGGGGAGAAAATATGATATTTTCCTCTTTCCTTTAGTTTAAGCCGACGCGCCCACTTTGCTGCATCCACGAATTCGGCCCAAAGTTTGTTTCGTCTCAAACAATTTATTTTCGTCTCAGTTCAATTTATCTTAAATGAACTTAACTCAAGTTTATTTTCAACTCTCGAGATTTTAAGAAAATCTCGCCTCGTTATTAGATACCACCTCCCAAAATTCATAAGAAAACCCACCACCCGTGAATTGTAAAATTAAACTTTCGAAGTTACTCATTTTCTTGAGATAGACCTAACGGCGCAAATCGCTTCAGCATCATCCGAGCTCTAGGAATTTTCTAGGCTCTGAGCCATTTCAAATTTATTATTTAATTTTATACTTTTTGTTCCTTAAATTTTCCGGTTCTACACAACAAAGAGATATATATTTACGCATTTCCAAATGATCCACAAAGTACACAAAATGCAGTTTTAAAAGGTAAAAGATTAAAATCATCATCCTCCATATCATATTTTGTCAAGATAGGTATAATTTCTAGATATGAATCCTAATTGATTTGAAAGTCATTGATCAACTTATTAATCGGGCCTTCCCTTTTCGCAGATCGATAGTAATTTTCAACTTTTTCAACTTCTTGCACATTGCTTTGTTCATTTTTCTCAATCCTTTGCCTCGAGTGCGACCTGGGCATGGCTCTAGTTACATTGAAGCTATCTGATAAATTTAATGGACAGGTAAGTTTTGTTATCAATGATTTATGAAAAAAATAGAATACAACTTGATAAATTCAATGGATAGATTACTTCTAACCTGCATTTCTACTTTGATTAGGTTGAATGGATTATGTTTGAAGTTCTGAATTAGATGGCCTAATTAGAGGAGCTGGAGGAGCTGACTCAAGTGATTCAGCCGATGGAATATTGTTATTGCAGAAGGGTGATGCGACTTGTGGATACATTTGAAGAAGTCTTACTTGTTCTGCGACGAGCACGAAGTATTTTCTCTCTTCCTGTATTTACGGTCAAAAACAATTAAAGTGAGGAATTAACTCTTTTTTTGGCATATTAAACGCAAACTACAACTTTTATGAAAAACAACTTAAAGTATGTACAAATTCTGATACATGAAATGGAAGGTGTTAATGCCGATCATATCTTCATCACTAATAGTTAAACTATATTTATTTCTTTGCTATAGCGTCTTCTAAGATCATATTCTTCCTCCTCATTAACAGATTCAGTTCATGAAATTGAACCTAATTATAATCATTATCTAAATTTGGAATCATGTATCATCTCTTGACAATCAAATCTGTTTCTTGATTCTCAAACATAATGGTGCATTCAACTTTTTCTTATAATTTGTGATGTAACTATTAGTTGAAGAATCATCGTGAGATTATTTTGTAATTTTCTGGAATCAAAGTACCACAATATCTGTAGCGAAATTGCCTTTCAACTCTAAATGAATTCTTACTGACTTGGTATGTTGACATAACAAATAATTTGTTGTGACGGGTATATCTGGAATCTGTTTTCATGTAGATCATTATGTTCTGGAGTGCTAAACTCTATGTATCTTATTATATAGGTTTTCTCTGTGGAATCAAAATACTACGTTGAGAAACATGACCGTCAGCACGTGTTAAATGATCAGCACAAAGGCTATGTCGTTGATCGTAAAATCAAATGAGTTCCTCCTTATGTGATTCCATGTTAATGAGCCCTTGTTTTAGTCTTCGTAAAGGGCTATCTGATCTTGAGTATTGAGCCCTGAATCCATTGAGCCAAATCTGATGGGTATGTTTCATTATTAACATGGATGCAGTGCTAAGCATCATAAATAACCATGTGACTTGAACAGACCATGATTGTGTAGAGTAAATAATCTTATGAAGAACAGGAGGCAGGATCATTTATAAGTGGATCTACTATAAACTATCATTGTTGTGCTCCATCAAACAGTGTGTTTTCCAGTACTTATGCTTAAACATAGAGTTCATCACATTAATCTATCTTTGCAGTTCAGTGGGATTTGTCTTTTTAGATTGTTTCATAACGACGCTCTAAAAATATTGTGGTAAATCATGTGGAGCTCTTTATAAAGTAATCAATTAAATGTCGATAACGCCACTCACCTCATGGTTCTGCCGACTGATACCGTGAGACTGCATCACCAGTGACTGCCCGAATCATAACAGATCGTATCATTGGCGACTCAATGGTCTCAGTTTTGCGGGAGAAAATAGGCGAATCACAAATCTGTTGTGTGTGACCTTGAGTGGGGTCAGTTGACTGCGTCGACTGGCTAACCACTAGTGAATATGGGTGACCGACATTTTTCTAAATCGGGCGAGTCTCCTTTTTGTACGGGAGCTGCCAATCTGAAGGAGCTGCATAAACATCGAAGCAGTCCAGTATAGCAGTTTTATGATTTAAAAGCGGCCACTTGGGCCATAAACAATACTTTCGATATACATACTTGACTATGAATCCAGCTATATACCCAATAGTTACAAGAGTTAATATGTTTTTTACTCTTACTCTGATACATACATTAAACTTAAAAAGTTCTAATACATATACATCAAAGCGACCCAATTTTCTTCCATCCTCGGTCTACAGGACGAGCACGTCCCCCTCGCACGCTCCTGGCGCACAATAAAATAATATCCCTCGGCAGAGGTGAGCTAATGCTTAGTAGTGGAATACGTAGCCCTAAGTGGGCTACTCACCCACCCCTAAAGTGGAGTGCAATGTTCAATGGCTCACATTCAGGCAAATCGTGATCTCTTGAATATGCAGCGGCTTGACACCGGTCCCGTGCAAGACTCCATCACACTCGCTAAGCCTCGTATAGAAATTTATTATTTTGTTTGTTTTGTGAATGACCCCTCCGATGTGTATATATCCAGGTGTTGGCCCGCTCCCGACGATTGATATTTGTTTTTTGTTGTGGACTACCCTCCGATGAATATCAATTGGGAGGCGCTCAGATGATTGATGTTTTAATTTGGACTACCCTCGGAGTAATTAATATTTTTAGACAGCCCTCGAGAATGATTTTACTCTAGACTCATCATGCACTCAACTCCTATAGTCCTGGTGTTCCGATTTTGCGGAATACGTATACCAATTCAATAGGTCTAATTCGCATGTAAATATATAAACATGCATATATTTAAACGATCAATTCACACAATCATGTCATTATGAAATTCTCATTTTAAATACATCAAAATTAAATTCATTGAAATTTTAATGATCAAACACGAGCAATTTAATTTAAATCCACTGTTAAACACATATTTTAAAAATATAATGCTGTTTCTTGTTGGGAATAGTGAAACCCTCTCAGTTCTTATTCACAAATCTAATTCATGGTTCTTATGAATATTTTCTCGACCATTTTAGACTCATTACAATCAATACATGATTAAAACCAAATTTCACAACATAGCCATCACTAACAATCAAAACAGGCGCACAAAAATGCATACCATTTGGGGTTTCAAATTAATATCAGTTGGTCCGAGGAGTTTGGAATGATCAGCAACCCCTGTGGCCTCAAATTCTACTCAAACATTTGTAAGGAAAGTACTTAGCGGGAATAAAGCATGAAGTGAAGCCCTACCTCTGGGGGTTGGAAGCCTAAATACGGGGGCACGCGAAGCCCTCTCCGCGTGGGCGGCTTTTCCTCCTTGTCTCGAAGGCTGGCAGACCGGTCGGATCGTGCGTATTTCTGGAAAGTCGAGCTCTCTGGAAACCGTAGTTTTGGTTTCTCCCACGACTCTTTGCGTCCTCTCCTTTGATTTCGAGTTTTGGCCTTTTGAATTTGAGAAGAAGAACACTATTAAAGCTTTTGTCCTTTAGTGACTTAAATCAAATCCATATTATTAATTCGTCCATACCGTTTCCAGTTTGACATTCGACTACATCCTGGCGAAGTCAGTTTTAAACCGTTTATCTAAATGCTTATGGCACATGAGTGCGTGTTATATGTGACTTTCGTCGCGTAATCGTTTGTGGCTTTTGAAATGTTTTTTACCTTACACGCTTTTGTGCTTGCAAAAAAGATGATGAGATTTTCCATGTGTGCAGTACCTCACAACGTGTTAATTTAAATTGTCTCTCGAATTTTACGAGGAATTTTGCGTTCTTTAGCGTTCGTGAGATGATTCCAGCAGTTGCAATCAGTTTAGCCATCCGGGATCTAGAGAATAGGTACGGTTTTTAACCGAAATAACAATTTGTAATCAAAATTACGATTTTCAGAAATTTAGATTTCTCGGGTCTTACATTCTCCCTCCTTAAAGGAATTTAGTCTGAAATTTAGGACAATCACAATTTCTGCATGCATGTATGCAACGCACTCTATCATGCATGTAAACTAGCCATTTAAGTATTAAGCGACAAACCACGTACCTTCATGCTGGCAAGGGATAAGTGGCCCGCATCGTGTCCTCGGCTCCGCGTGGACTCTCACTCCATAAATTGCCTCCATAGTACCCTCGCTAGTATCGAGTCTTTATTAGCCAGCTAATCACGGCTATCAACAGTACCAGCGGTCATCTCGAAGGTCCCATCCAGTGTCGAGCACGATCACATCCCCGATCACCACATGGTGGATCTGGATATATTTTGAACATGGAGCGTGGGGAAACCTGTGGATTTGACGCTCTTTGGCGGTAATGCTAACCGGTGCTCAATGGTTGCCCTCTGCTCTCGGTATCTCGAAGGGTCCGATGAACCTCGGCGATAAGCGCTTGCGAACGACCACTCCCCTGCTTGGGGCATCGCCCGAGAAGAGCGTGATCCCGACCTCGAACTCTAAGAGATTGACGTCGCACATCGCATAGTTCTTCCTCTGGAAACACGGCGGCGGGTGAGGGAAGGCGTTGTCGTATCAAGCTCGCTACGGAGGTGTCTGTCGATCGGGACGTGATGAACTCTCTCCCCCACCTCGGTCAACATAACGGTGATCTATGGCCTCCCATACAATGCCTCTGCGGTGCCATGCGTATGCTAGCACAGTAGCCCCATTGTTGTAAGCGAATTCCACAGAGCCAAATGCTCACTCAACTGCCCTTATGATCAAGGGTGCGTGCTGGCCGGCATCATATATGCTCAATCCTCTCAGGGTGACCATGTCCGGGGAGTTTATTATATCATGATAGTGGTGTGCCCATAGCCTTTGAAGCTCTTCCAAAGTGTGCGAGTAACCTCGGGTCCCTATAGGCACTATGGATCTTGGTACTCCATGTGGTCGGACTATCTCTCAGATGTATGGCCGGCGGGGGAATCTCTCGAGGCGGGGAAGGTCGTCACACGGCCCCCAGAAAATGAGGCCGCAGGCCGGTCCATCACCCGCTTTAGCATCATGCCTCTCTGCGTCACATGGCAAGTGGGTCACAAAGTCCATGGTAAGCGGTGCTCCGTTTCACTCGACCACCTCCGATAGGCGTGAAGGAGTAGCCTGTGCCCAGTGCTCAACCTTAACCTGGCGGCGTAAGGGCGTAAGGCGAACAAAAGTCCACCTGCGATGTCTCTTCATCCCACTCTATTAGTGCGCGTGAAGATCTGAGGTATCTTCGTGCCACACGGATGCGGCAAATCGAGACGGTGAAACTCCACGAGAATCTCCTCTCAAATTAGTCAGGCGGGAACCCGCTGCGTCTATGTGAAGAATTTACCATCGTGAGCGGTCCAGCCCTCGTCGCGTGCACAGTGTACTTTCGGTCCACTGATGGACACTATCTCTGCGTCCACGCCCCTTTGGGACTCAAATCACTGCAGCTCGGCGAGAGGCAGTTATAGCCACTAAACTCCCAGTACCTGATGCCTTTCATTATCTTGTAGCCCTGGCTTGTCGATCCTCGAGCATCACTTGTCCCAGGAAGCTATCTTGCCAGCGCTCCTCGTGACTTAGGCGGAGTGCATCGACCACCACATTTGAGGGATGGTAATGCAAAGTGAAATCATAATCCTCTAGGAACTCTCTCCCATCATGCGTTGCCTCGTATTGAAGTGCGTGCGTGAATATCGCGGAGACTTGTAGTGCAGTACACCTCGAACTCACTTGCCGGCTGGTGGTAGGCGCCCAGCTGGAAATCTTCAAAGGCGAAGACTACGTGTGACACCATGTGTGTGTGTGGGGTAATTACGCTGATTCTTCAAGCGCGAGAACCATAAGCTACCCTCAGGATGCATTAAAACACATCCAATCAGGCCCATCGAGGCATCGCAGCCACCTTGTGTACCCCTGCTTACAATAGGAACTATAGAGATGGGCTGATGATCTCCTCTTGACTCTGGAATGCCTCCTGCGCATCGGTCATCCTCAAACTTAACCTCCTTAGGGTCGAAAACTAGTCGCAGGTCTTGCTATCTGGAAATCCTCGATGATAAATCTCCTATAATACCCGACCCGATCCCGAGAAACTACGTATCTCGGCGACTTGACCCCTCTTCCGATATGCGCCTGAACTCTGAGATTCTTGACATCACGATGTTTGACACCATGTGCCCCAAAAATCTCACCTCGATGGCGGAACTCGCACTCTTCGAACTTGGGTCTGGTGATGGTCTCTAAACAATTGTAAAGCGATCCTTGTGATATTAGTGCTCCCGCATACATTTGGAGTAGATCAGAAATGTATCGAGTAAACAAGTGATCTAAATAAATTTGGAATATCCACCATCGTAGGATCATTGAATGCTGGCTGAAAATTTTGTCGTCAGGAAGCATCATTTGTAAACTCAAAGTGCCCATATAGCGTCTAAGCGTCTTAGGGATATCTATATCCTAGCCTCGGTGATGGTAACCGGTGCTAAGATACATCTTGGAGTAGACTCGCTCTTTCTGTTGTCGAACAAATCGTCAATCCTCGGTAATGGGTACTGATTCTTGACCATAACCCGGTTCAATTGTCGGTAATCAATGCACAGTCGAAGGGTATAGTCCTTCTTCTTCGCAAATAGAACCGGAGCGCCCCATGGTAAAGTGCTCGATTCACAATGAACCCCCTTGTCCGATGGCTCATGGCTGTGGACTCACGGAGTTCCTGTGACTATTTGGTGCCATCTATCTTAGTCATAGAGATGGGTGAAGTACCGAGGAGTGTAACTTCGATCACAGAAGTCTACTACCCTCTATGGAGGTAGTCAGTAGCTCATTTGGAAGAAACATCCACATACTGCATCTCTTGCACTCGAGGTAGGTCTGAAATGCGGTCTCCATAGATCCTCCCGGGGTAAAGGCTCTGCCTTGACAGCTAGCGTCACGACACAGGTTTCATCTGATCTTTGTCACGGGGCGAAATGTCATGCTTGTCTCACACGAAGCACCCACCGCGAGTACCATCCGGCGTGTAGGCGGTAACCCTCCTGCACGCTCACCCGATCGATATGACCATGTAAGGCGCGTCAGTGATCCATGCGAGGATGACGTGAACTTCGACATGTCCATGATCCTGGATCACTTGTGAGTAGAGTCCCGAGATCTCCATTTCGCAGCACCGACATATCATCACTGACTCATGCCCTAATCCCTAGGGAGAACTCACCTCCTGAGGCTCCTCCCAAGGTCACCAAACCTCTGGCTGACTCGATCCTTGGTGATCTGATAATGGTGAATGCGACCTTGAGAATCGAATAACGCTCTGGCCATAGGCGAGATATGAAAACGTGCCTTGTATGGCCCGGGCGTCTGCGGCTCGGCTGTGGTGTATTGGCGTAGACACGCCCTGGACCCCTGATGTCCCTGCTGTGGGCCCCTCGTCCTCTGCCTGCCCATGCTGCGGCTTCTGAGACTGCTGTGAAATGTGGGGTGCGTGTGCTCCTGAGCGAGGCGGCCCCTCGAGCATGCAGGTGATGTTGTTGAGGAACGTACTATATCCTCTCTTTGTCCCACTGCCTGCGATTGGGGCATGATGTCCCGAACCTGGGATCACACGTCTGCGGGGCGATCCAGTCTCATGTGTCGGTGCTTTCAGAAAATGGTAGCCACACCATGTCCTCTTGGTGGCGCTCTCATCACATCTGCTTGACCAGCAACTCTCATCTATCCCTGGCCCGGATGGCCGTGACTCTGAGATCCTCACGAACTAGAGCCTCTCTGCCTCTCAAGCGACATCCTTCCTCTTGCCACTAACACTAGCATCCCGATTGTTCATAAATCCTACATCTCTCTCTCTATAAGTGGTAGTCCCGACCGTGATCCATATCCTGTGGCGTAATCCTACAATCCGCAGCGCGAATGGACAACCCAGGTCATTCTGAATCTCTAACCTTGGCCAAGTCTTGGCCCGTAGTCATCATCGAATCGGCTAACTGCGTGAATCTAGCCCGTGATCCATCACTTCATCTTCGGCTCCACTGCCTCGGCTACAGGAATACGAGCCTTGGCATGTATTTGTCTTTGGAAATACTTACATATAAGCGACTCTGGAACTCTGCCCATGTCAAGCCTCCCTAAGTCTCTAGACCCTCGCCCATCTCCACCATACACAGGCCTCGCCACTCATTTTGGAATCTGGCTTCTTTGATCGGGTGCCTCGAGTTGATCTCCGTAGGCTCCGATATGTTATACATTTGCATCAAGTAATGGTCTGCTTGTGTCGGGTCTCCTCCCTGCTGTGAGCGTCGGAGGATGGTGCGGCTTTTAAATCTACGGGTTGGGACCTCCACGACTACTCGCTATGCTCGCTGAGCAATAGCGGCAATTTGCGACCTGCGCACCAGCCAAGGCTGTGGGTGTGTCGGTGGTGGTCGAATGTGGTGGTGTGTGACCGGTGCCCGTGGACGACCGGCGTCCTCGCCCTCCTACTAGCCATCTTACGATCCAACATGGCGGTCAATATACAATAAATTATCTACAGGCATAATAGCGACCCACGAGACGCTAATCATACACAAAACCGGTGTATGGAGTCACGCATTTATGAAGCCATGCAGAACAGACATCCACCGTCGAATCATTTTGATCACAAAAATTTTATTTTTGAACATTTTTTGGCTAATTTTTTTTTATTTTTGCTTATTTTTAATTAATTAAAAAATTTTGAAAAAATTTTATGATAGATAGTATTCATGATGGGTTCCGAACTGATGTCAAAAAATCGACTGGGAACATTCTTGGAAGTCAGCGGGTCAAAAGCGGTGAGTGCGCGGTGCGATACAGCCAGCCAGCGCCCGGGCCCGTGCGCCCGCTGCTTGCGTGCGATGAAACGCGCCACGGCGTGACGCACCTTGCCGCCCTGGCGTTGGCGCCCTGGCACGTGCCGGCGCGCTGCGCCCATCTTTGTACCACGCGCCTGCGCCCGACCAGCGGTGCTCAAATGGGCGTAGCCCATTCGGGTTCTGCTCCCGAATTTTTTTTTCATTTCCCTTAGTTCAGTGTGGAAAATTTTGAAAAAATATTTATACATATATTTTTTTTTCTCGTTTTCCATACTCAAATAAATTTATAAAAATTTATTTTCTCTGATTTTCTTCAACTTAGAAAATTATTTCCATCACCTAATAGGCCAAATAAATTTATAAAATTTATTCTTTCTCATTTTTGTTCCAATTTTGTACTTCATAAGAATTTTCCAAAACTTTCCACTACACTGGGGTGCTATTTTTCCTAAGCACACAACATTCACATAACATTTCATCAAATACACAAAACACATCGTGCATGTAGTGTCTGAGTTTTGTCTGTGATTTCCTAGGTAATCTCATACCCACACTTTCGACGCCGAACCACACCTAGTGGTGATGGATGCAAACAGAGCTCCTAGGTGACCATTATACCTAAGACTCGATACTAAGGCTGTGACAAATCCCGAAGTCCGTTGACTACCAATCAACCCATGAATACTCGTGAATGTCGGGGTGACGGAGCATTTTCCACGAAAATCGGGGCGAAGTCTCCTTTATGCGGGGAGCTCTACCCCAATCCTGAGAACTGCGTAAAACTGTCCCCAACAGTCCAATATAACAATTTATGATTTAAAAGCGGCTACTTGGGCCCATAAACAATATAATATACATACCAACTATGGTCAACTATATACCCAAATGGTGCAAGAGTTAATATGTTTTACTCTTATACATTATACATTAAACTTAAAAGTTATAATACATGTATACATCAAGCCCATGGCTTGAGCTTTCTTCTAATCCTCGTTTTCTAGGACGAAGCGAGTCCCCTCACTTTTACTCCGTACACATGAAATAATATCCACACCGACGGGAGTGAGCTAGTGCTCATTAGTGGAATGCATACAAGTGGGCTCTCACCACACAAGTGCGATTGCAATGTTCCAATGAAAACACATTCAAGCGGTATGATCCTGCTTGAATGTCTACATGACCTTTCAGGATCCGAGTCCTCACGGGGCTCCATCACTCGCCTAAGCCTCGTATGAAATTATTATTTTGTTTGTTTTGGCAGGACCCAGCCCCTCAGGGTGTGTATATCAATTGGGCAGCTCCGACGATTGATATATTATTTGTTTGTGGACTACCGCCGATGAATATCGATCGTGCCGCTCGACGATTGTGTTTTTGTCTTGGACTACCCTCCGATAATTAACAAGACAACCCTCGAATGTTTACTCTACTCATCTCATGCACTCCTCCCTATAGTCCTAAATTCACGATTGCATATGGAGATGCATGTATACCCAGTTTGTCTGATCTAGTTACATGTAAATATATAAACATTATATATTACAAAACAATCAAATTCACACAATCCTGTCATATAAATTTTCATTTCATACATCAAAATTAGCTCACTTGGGCTAATGATCAAACACGAGCAATTTAATTTAAATCACTCGACCAAACACATATTTTCACAAAAATATATTTTTAGAACACTGTTTCGGGAATAGTGAAACCCTCGGTTACTATTCCCAAAAAATCACAATTCATCGGTTCACCTTGTGAACCCGCATTTTCCGGCCATTTCCGGCCTCATTACAATCAATACATGATTAAAACCAAATTTCACAACATAGCCATCACTAACAGTCCGTGAACTGCACAGCTGTACATTTGAGGTTTCAAAAATTCATATCAATTCGGTCCAATTTGGGAGCGATCGGCTTGGCCCACCTAACGGCCTCATTCTACTCAAACATTTGTAAGTACTTAAAAGCAGAATAAAAACGCAAAAGTAGGAGAAACCCCTACCTCTTGGAGTTTGAGAGCTCCTAAATCGGTGCCCACGCGACCCTCTCAAGCGTAGAAGCGGCTTTCCTCCTTGTCCGAGGGGCGCGTGGTCGGATCGTCGTATTTCTAAGAGAGAGTGGAGACTCTACAGAACCTTCATTCGTTTCTCCCACAGCTACTGCATCCCTCTCCTTTGATTTCACGTTTTGGCCTTTTTGAATTTGAGAAGAAGAACACTATGCAACTTTTTGTCCTTTAGTGACTTAAATCAAATCCCATAATGACCATTATGTCCCTTCATTTCCTAGTTTTGACATTCGGCTCTATCTCGGCCATCCATTTTCTTCATTTATCTACTCATACCACTTATGGCACATGAGTACGTGTTATATGTGACTTTCGTCGCATCGAAAATCGTTTGTGGCTTTAGAAATGCGATGCCTCGGCGATGTAATTCATTGTCTCAGATTTTCTGAAAATTTTCGTGCTAGATAGATTTCGCAATATGATTCCAATGGTGCAATCCGTTTCTCCATCCGAGATCTAGAGAATAAATTTTGGATTTTTAATCGAAATAACAATTTTGTAATCAAAATTACGATTTTGCCCTTTTTCCCGAAATTGGAATTTCTCAGGTCTTACAGCTATATCATTATTCCTTTCTTCTCTATTAAATTGAGTTTCAATTCCATGCAAGTACATTGAACAAAAAGCTAAGCATTCATTTACGATATAACTCGACAGAATTGAGCCTCGGGACGAGCCTTGTTAAGACATTACGCTTATGATCACTAACTCTCTATAAAACATATTCAAAGTTACAATCATAAATTATTCTAAGTCATTAAAAGAGCACACTTTGTAAAGTCAATCTTACATTTTTCGGTGTGAAACATCCATCTATTTTTGAAGCTGGACCACCAAGCATCGCCTCATTTGGCAAATGGTTGCCAAATGCCGATATGTCAAGAAAGGCGGTGGAAAGATCATTTCCGGCTTGCAAAAATTACAACTTATAATGGACTTCATTTTTCTCTACTTCTTCTACTTTTTAAAGTCTTAACAAGTTGTTTGAAAAAATGTCCCAACTTTGTCAAGGCATCGGACACACCTCCTTCTTTAGGTATCCACGAATGCGATAGGGATGTCGTTTACCAAAGAACATGGCAATCATGACTCTTCAACCTTGATATCTTGCCATCATTTATCGTGCACACCTAGAGATGTTGAAGCATACCCATCCCGGAAACTTCCATGAGTTTTAAGAATTCTAAAATGCCTCTCAGCCTTAGATAAAGTATAACATGCAACTGGCATTACATATTTGCCATCACTTCTCGTTATCAAATGCAACTCCTTTCTTATGTTCATGTCTTCCAAATCTTACCTTACTTTGAATGTGTCCTTTGTTTTACCCTCGATATTCAACAATGTTCCCAAAATGCTATCACAAATATTCTTTTGAATATGCATTACATCTATACCTCCAAATTTTAATCTATACCCGATTAAACGAAATAAAAAAATACTTTTAGTCGATTAACTCATTGAACGTTTTCTTTTTTTCTACTAGGATGCTTTCCAAACTTTGTATTTCAGATTTTCTAGTTGAAGCAAAATATCATCAGGATAACTCTATTGGTGCTACTCGTATTCCTATCTTACCATTAAATTTCTTGTTTTTGCGACTATAGTTTGAAGGTAAAAAGCGGCGGTGTCCAATATAACAAATTTTGCTCCTTAATCCAAGGGAACATATATCTTTATTACAAGTAGGACAAGCCATGTATCCTTTGGTTGACCAACCAGACATCATGCCATAAGCTGGAAAATCATTTATAGTCCATAAAAGAGCCGCTCACATTTGAAAATTTCTCGCGATTCATCATATCATCTACACCAATTTCCCATAACTCTTTTAACTCATCCACTAAAGGCTGTAGGTATACGTCAATGTCCTTTCCAGGTGAAATAGGTCTTGGAATAAGCAATGACATCATAGAGAATTCCTTTTTCATACATTTCCAAGGAGGGAAGTTATACGGGTAAAGAATTACGAGCCACATACTATAAGAATTACTCATGTTCCCAAATGGATTAAAACCATCAGTTGCTAGGCCAAGCCGAACATTACGAGAGTCTTGGGAAAACAATGGAAATTCCTTATCAAAATCTTTCCATGCTTTACCATCGGCGGGATGCCTTAAAATTTTTTCATCATTAACTCTCTTATCCTTATGCCATCTCATATCTGTAGTAGTTTTACTAGACAAAAATAGTCTTTGAAGCCTAGGCTTTAAAGGAAAATAGTGCAATATCTTGTGTGGGATCTTCTTACCTTTACCATCATCAATTTTCCATCTAGAAGTACCACATGTAGGACATTGTTCACATTGCGCAAACTCTTTCAAAATAGTACTGAATCATACTTGCAAGCATGAATAGATATATACCCCGATCTAGATCATTTAACATATCTTCGAGCCTGTAGTAGGATTTTAGGAGAGTCCATTAGGTAACATAGCTGAAGCAAATTAAGCAACATGTCAAAAGACTTATTGCTCCATTTGTTATATACTTTTTAGTGAAGTAATTTAACAATGAAAGACAATTTAGAAAGTACAGACGAATATAATTCTTGTTGACCTTCCTTCAACAATTCCATTAAAACTTTTCTTGTGTGTAGTTCTTGTGACATCATCTTCAATATTACTAAGCCATTACCTATGTAATTTCACTTAGTCATCTAACATCTCTTGGATCCCATCATCTTGATCTCATCATTTGGTGGAACTGTCATCTTGACCTTTGATTGATTATTAGAATGATCCTTTACTCTGGCGTTATAATTGAATTTTCCCATGAAATATCCAGCCAGGTGTAAAATCCATCAATGCCTAGATTAAGATGATCCAAAACTACATCTTGGCTCCAAACATGAATTAACCAATGCATTGCATGGACATCTAACTTCTACAATTTGCAGAGATTATCTTTTCACAAAATTTCATAAAGAAATGAAACTCCTTCCACGTATCTAGAGCGTCATTTTTTTCACGTCATCCAAGTTTTATCCATGTTTCTGTTGTGTAATAGAAAGGAAAAAAAAGGTTTTTATGAGCAATAAATCATAATTGAGACAAATATTCATATTCTTTGATACTTAAAGTGTAGCGCCCCATTCTCGGGATTAAGTTGACTAAATCGACCTATGGAATATAAGTGGATGTCGGGTTACCGGCGCACTTGAGAGAAAATCGAGGCGAGTCTCCTTTGTACGGAGAGCTCTGCGAATCGGTACCTGCATATGCATCCCCAAAACGATTGCAATATATCCATCATGATACATACATGGAAAAATGGCCTCTTGGGTATAAGCCGATATATGATGTACTGACTATATCCAGTAGTTACGAGAGTTAATATGTTTTTGCTCTTGCTCTGACACATATATTAAACTTAACGAGTTCTAATACATGTATACATCATCAAAGCCACAACCGGCTTTCTTCTAATCCTCGATCCCTAGATAGTCCCTCTCACGCTCCTGTACGTAAAAATAGTATCCCTCGACGAGGGTGAGCTAATGCTCGATGGTGGAATCACCACACAGTGGGCTACTCTCCACCCTAAGTGCGGTCATGATGTTCCAAAATAAACATACATTCAAGCAATGCATGATCTACTTGAATGTCTACGCGGCCAACTCGGATCCGGAGTCCTCCGCAGGCTCTCTCTCACACTCGCCTAAGCCTCGTATGAGAATTATTGTTTGTTAGTTTGTGAACTGACCCTCGGATGAATATATATCAATTGGGCGCTCTGACGATTGATATATTATTTGTTGTGGACTACCCTCCGATGAATATCAATTGGGCCGCTCAGAGCCGATTGATATTTTCATTTTGAACCTACTCCCAGATAATTAATATTTTGGAAACTATACTCGAACCATTTTCTCTGGAGCTCATCTCTGCACTAACTCTATAGTCACAGGATGTTCGGTGCATATGGAATACATCTTATGCAAATTCAATCTGGAGTCTAATCACATGCAAATATGTAAACATGCACATATGCACCAATATTGTCCTTGCTGTCGTATAAATGTAATAAATCAATTCATACATCAAAATTAGCTCCATGGGCTAATGATGCATCTGCAGCAGTTACTTGAATCGCTCTAGTAAACACATATTCACCTTAATATATTTTTCGGTAATCATTCTAAAGGCAGTAAAACCTAGGTTTTACGGTTGAACACACATCCATTCATCGGTTCACTTTGTGAACCCGTGTTTCTGGTATTTCCGGCCTCATCCAAAATGTCCAATGATTTATCATAAAAAATCTGACATTAAACCACCCCAAAATCAGCCGCCCAGCGATCCAGGTACTACATTTGGATTTCAAAATTCATATCAATTAGGTCCCAGGTTTGGGACCGATCAAGCTGCCGTTGAGGCCTCGATCAATAGAAACATTTACATGGTACTTAACCGAAGAATAAAACCCAAGTAGGGAACCCTCTCCAGGGGATTTGAGAAACTCATGTCGGTCTCTTTTGCATAAAGGCCCCTCTCGCGTAAACAGTTCTTCTTTGTCCGAGAAGACCGCCCTGACGGTTGGATCGCGAGTATTTAGAGAGAAGTATGGCGATTCTCTCTAAAACTCAAATTTTAGATCTTGTAAGTCTCCCTTTTTCTTTACGTTTTTACTTTTTAGCATTTGGAAAACGGTCGCTATGCTTCTTTGTCTTTTAGTGACTTAAACTTTCTCTAAGTGACCGTATATCCTTTCATTTCCCGAGTTTTGATATTCGAAGCACTATCTCGGCCATCCATTTTCATCATTTCTCTACTCATGTCACTTATGTACGTGAGTACGTCTTTATATGTGACTTTCGTTGCGTCGAAAATCAGATTTTACTACGGCGCAGTGGCGTGCCTCGGCGTCTTAGACTCAACCCCATCTCGGAATTCGACGAAATTTTACGTGCTAGCTAGATTTCACGAGACGATTCAACCAGTTGCAGTGTTTGTCATCAAGATCTAGAGAATAAATTTGGTTAACCGAAGATTACAATTTGTAACCAAAATTACGATTTGCCCTTTCCCGGAATATTGGAATTTCTGGTCTTACATAAGAGTGTACTTAAAGTGCTTATAAACTAAAATGACATGCATATAATAAATATAAAATTTTAGCTAAAAAATAAAACATAGAAAAAAAAACTATAAATTTTATAAAATACACATCCAGTACCTGATCCCGAGATGGATGGCTTTCTCAATGGCACCAGCTAATTAATCACCTTCAGCACTGCCACTGCCACCAACAATCAACAAAATAAATAAATAAGTAAAAGACAGTATATGAGCTTTTAAAAGCTAGCTAATAATGAGTAACCATGCATTAACATTGCATAAGACTTTGCTTAACATTAATTGATTCACTTTACCATCAGTGTTTACCTGTTAGTGTAAACAAAATAGCATATTAGTGTAACAAAATGATAGGAATATGGATAAGAAAAAAAAAAGATTTGTAAGAAAAAATTGAGTTGAGACTTGGATGACTTATACCAAAACATTGTCCTTAAGCTTGTCCGATCATGTGTGAAATATTCAATTTATTGACCATAATTTATATTTTAATAAATAAATAAATAAATAAATGTTGTAGTTTGACTAGCTAATATAGGTAAAGTGTAAATCCTTTGACAATTATTCCTACTGGTCATCTTTTCTTGCTGAAATTTATCTTGATATCCTTACAACAAATCAACATTATTAGTTGATGCCATAAAACTAAAATATATTATTCTTTCAAGCTTTTAGTGAAATAACAAAAACTACTTAAAGTCTAAATAATGGAATAAAAAATGATGAATATGGAAATTAAACTTTTTCTTTTCACATTCAATGAACCATGTACATATAGATTAGACTCTACCTGCTCAATTCAGTTATTTCATTCCATGAGAATTGGCAATTTTAAGTCGCGGCGTACTTTATAATAGGGAATTATAATAATAGACTATATCCCACATTTGCCGGATGTAGATTATAATAAGAAGAATTTGTAATTCTTGAGGTACCAAGAATTTGTAGTTTTGAGTAACTTAATGTACTAGTTTTTTTTCTTTTAACTACAAAACGGAATTGCCTCATTAATTTGGTTCATTTAAAGAAGGTTTAGTTTATTAAATAACTAAGAAAGAATGTGGCAATCCATTTTTATGATTAGATAGATGCTTAATTAAGATAAGAAATTAATCTAGGTGTCACATCAGGTAGTATATATGTTGGCAAAGCAGAAATTCATACCCCACAAATTAAATATTCATAACCTAGGCCATCCTTCAGCTACTTTTGGTCTTGCTATAGAAAAAAATCCATACTTGGTTTCTTTAACTCTGCCTTCTTTCTTTAAACTCCTCATTGAGAGTCGAACGAGATCCTCCTCATAAAGTTTGTTGAAATAAACACAAGCCTAGATATTTTCCCTTGTTGATTTAACACCGGTAGGAATCAATAAATGCAGCCAAAAAAATAATATGCAAAGGGAGATAATCACAAAAATAACGAGAGAGAGAATTTTTAACATTAAAACCTCCCCCGAAAGTGAGATGAGGAAAAACCAGGACCTTTGTCGGAGTCCACCCAAATATCCACTATAATAATTTAGGTACCAAAACCTAATTCTAAACAGGTGATCCCAAAACAATGAAATCATCCAAATATAGTGAATAAATAATAGGCAAATCTAGCCTCAGGCTCGAAACCAGTTGATGAAGATCTCACCCATGTCGAAAAAATCCCTTTTGCGCCCTTTGCACAAATGGAGTCTCTCTACCTTCTTAGGAAAAATTGGCTGAATAAAATTTCAGGTACCAATAAAGCGGCATTTGCAAATTTTACGCTCCAGCGCCGACACCTCACTTTTTGCTCGAAAACGCACCAGCCGCCTCAGGTTTTGCTCCGGTAAAACAACATACGGCTCCTCGGTTAATATAAAAACATCGCTGTTTGTAGCCTAATGGGCTTAAGAGAAAAATGACAAATGGGCGCGAAAGTAGTTTGGTACAGACCCACTACAATCTCCTCCATTGACATAAAGGGAAGTGCACTCCCTTTATCTCGGTTAGAGTCCATCTTAAGTGACCGGCACAAACTTGACTTCTCTCACGGTAACGACTTTTGTCATCATATCGAGGATTAAAATATGTGTGAATCTTCTTAAAGCTTCATAAAGCTCTTTTCAATGACATCCTCGTAGCCAATGATATCTCACATCAATGTGCTGTACGGGAATGAGTGCAGTATTCTTACTTCCAAGTCCATAGCACTCGACTATCACAAACAACATACTCATCTTCAAATCAAACCCGGCTCTTAGGAGAAATCTCTTCATCCATAACATCTCTTTTCTTTTGCTTCGATTCTTTATATATATTTTGCCTCGATGGTAGACAAGCGACACATACGTAGCAAACGCCATGTAAACGGCTCCCGGCAAAGTGAATAAAAACCCGAAGTCGACTTTCTACCATCAAGGTCACACCGCCATATCGGCGCTCTTGTAAAACCTTCTAACACTTTGGTTTTGAACCCCAAAAACTTCGAGCACAATTTTGAAGTACCCTCGAATATTTGAAGATCCATTTCCACGCACCCAATGCTCCTTTCACGGATTTGAAGAAATCTACTCAACGTACTAACGACATGTGCAATATCAGGCCCTTGTATAAATATACAATACGTAAGACTCCCCAACTGCGAGGGTAAGGAATAGAGGCCATCTTTTCCTTTTCGTACATTTGTAGTAGGCGTAAACTTCTGCTAAGCTTAAAGTGATTGGCTAGAGGTGTGCTAACTGATTTAGCATCTTTCATATTGAACCTTTCAAGCACACGTTCAACATACTTTTCCTGTGACAACCACAACTTCTTTGCCTTTCTATCTCGAGTAATTCGCATACCCAACATTTGTTTCACGGGGCCTAAGTCCCTTCATGTCGGGTTGAACAACCCTCTCTTTCAACTTGCGATCAATTTTGAATCATTCCCGCTATTAACATATCATCAACATAAAGTAAAGAATAATGATTACCATCTGTAAACTTCTGAAATAACACAATGATCGCATCATCCTCTTATACTTCGTGGCTCACCATAAAAGGAATCAAACTTCTTGTACCCTTTGTGGCTTATGACCCGTAAAGACTTTTCTTTAATTTGCGAGCCATGTGCTCACTTACCTTTTACTTTAAACCCCTCAGGTTGTGACATGTAAATTTCTTCATTCAAATCACCATGAAGAAAAGCACGATCTTCATCTAGCTTGTTCAAGCTCGAGGAGTGCAAGCATGATCAAACTCAAAACAACTCGATGAAGACATTTTCCTGTTTGGAAGAATATCTCATCGAAGTGATACCACTTTTCTGCCCAAAACCTTTTACTACCAAACGAGCTTTATACTTGACAATTTTCCATCACTATCTTCTTGACTTGAACAACCATTTGTTCATAATGCCCTTTACGCCCGCTGGAGATTCCCGCAAACTCATGCTTGTCATTCTTCCAACAAAGAATGCATTTCTTCCTGCATAGCTTTCATCCAGCTTACCTTATCTGCATGATTCTGTACTTCTTGAAAATTCTCTGGCTCCCCCTCATGGTAATCAACACATACTGAAGAGATCTTGGATGATGGACGACTCTCCCTATTAGTCCTTCTAATTTGAGGGTACGAGAAATGACTTGTTGGTGCTCAACGAAGCTTGATCACTCTCTGGCATCCATCATGACCCATTTGTCTCTGGTGCTTCATCACCAGTCATCTGCTCCCCCGTCTATAGTCTGTTGCAAGGAAAATGAATAAGCGGATCAATAGCACCATCATGCGGTAACTTCCCCAACCTTTTCAGGTCTTCTCACAATGCGAAATAGTCGATCTTCATAAATATCGCATCTGCGCCGAAAATCTTCTTTTTCTTGGATCCCATAATCACGTACCCAATGACTCTTCATTTCCGCCTTGACAAGGATACATGGGAAAAGCTTTGTCATCAAGCTTTGACCTCACGCTCTTCAAGTACATGTGCTGCCAAACCCTTTGCAAAACAGATAGTTGCAACATCTTTTCGCAGTCATAACTTCTGCAAGGAGTCGTGAAACTTCCAAGAAAGGGTGGGAGACCTATTTATCAAGTAACAAGCGGTACAAATGGCTTCGCCCCCAAAACACTTTGGGTGGCACGCCATTTTAGCATGCATCGACCTTGCTCCAACAATGCTGCGCGGTTTCATCCTCTGCCCAACACCATTGTCACTTTGTGAGTACCGGGAAGCTATCTTCTCATGTCTAATACCATGTGTGACGTGGTTCTAAACTCCTTTGATATACTTTATACCTCTCATTGTCGATCTAGAACACTTAAAAAAAACTCACATCTCTCTACCGACCAGGCATGAAATTCTGGAAAAAGCGTCTGACTTGATCTTTGGCACTTCCAACGGATAAACCCGCACCTTTCTTGATCATCATCGATGAATGTGACAAAGTATCTATTTCCACGAGGACTCCTTCGAAAGGACCCTGAACATCAGAATAAACCAATTCCAAAATATTAGATTTCCTTTTTTGAAGATTTAGAAAAAGAAACTCTATGATGTTTTAAAATAAACAATAATCACAAGGGTTAATTGTCACCTTTAGTAAAAAGGAATGAGAGCCTTTTTGGCTAAGTATATGTAACTCTTTCGCTCAATGCTTGACCCCGATCTTTATTACCATCGTTGGGAGGAACCATCTTGATTGCATTCAATTCATCTCCACATATTTTCATTTGTCTGTAAAGTGTGCTTCTAACCTTGCCTCTAGCCGGCTACTAAAGAACAGTAAGCTTCCATTTACCGTTACCGAAGTAATTCCACATTTCCTTCCCGATCAAGGCAACTCCGAGAAATAAGATTAAGGCGTAAGTCGGGGAACGTACGCGTCTCTGAGTCAATGAACAACCAGCGTGCAATGCGTATGCAAACATGCCCAGTACCTGATCTTGGGTAAGTGAGATTGTTGCCCATCTTCACGTACCCAGTCTCTGGCTTTGTCACGATCGCGAAGAACTCCTTATTAGAGTAACATGATAAGAAATTCTTTATCAATAATCCTCAACCTCATTATGCAATAGCGGCAAACATTCTTCATCTCAAAAATCGGCTACTTTACATCTTATTGGATACGCGGTACATGTAGTATTTTATTTTTCATCTTTCCTCACATTTTTGCCTTCTTTTTGTTCCCGTTCCAAGCATAACAATTTCTTTTCATATGTCCTTCCTTACCACAATGATAACACTTTCTTCTTTTCGCTAGACTTTCCTGCGGATTGCGACACATATTTTTGGATTTACCACGACCCTTAGGTTCTCTAATTTTACCTCTTACTCACATTCTCTGTGACAAGAGCCTCGGTCTCGAGAAGAGATATTCCCTTGTTCCTTCATACGGCTTCTTCATTAAACAAAGCGTCTTACCATGTCATGGTTAAATTGCCATTAGGAGGCGAGTTACTAAGTGAGATAACTAGAGTATCAACTGTCGCGAGAGAACTTCCAAGAAGTAACAATGCTTGCAACTCATCTTCAATCTTCATCTTCCCCTTGGCATTTAAGCGGTTCTGATCGCCCGAAAGTCGGTGTGCTGCACTACGCGTACCCCATTTTTATACGCCAGTTTTCTTCTAATCAAAAGTGGCTTTGATACGTGCGATCTTTTCGTTCATACATGGATTCTAATTTTTTAAGGTACCATTAGCATTAGTCTCTGTGACACATGATGAAACACACTCTGGTCTGCCTTTGTCACGATTAGAGCTCTTGTTTTCATGATCTTCGTGCAGCCCATGACGTATCTTTGGTTTCTTTTTATCTCGAAGTGATAGGCGTATAAATCCTTGCAATAAAAGAATATCTTCCATTCTTGGCTTGAATAGAATAATTAGGCGAGGTTAGTCTAATCCTCTGGCTCCCGAAAGATTCCTCCATTTTAAACTGACACAAACCACAATACCCAAACAATAGAGCAGGCTCACGTGCCACTTGTTGGAAATAAACACAAGCTTTGAATATTTTCCCTTGTTGATTTAACACATTTAGGAATCGATAAAATACGTAAAAAAAATAATATCACAGGGAGATAATCACAAAATAACGAGGAGAAATTTTAACGTGGAAAACCTCCCAAAGTGAGATGAGGAAAAACCATGGGACCTTTGTGAGTCCTTTGAAATATCCTTTATAATAATTTAGGTACAAAACTGAATTACAAAAGCAGGTGATCGAAAACAGTGAAATCATCGAATATAGTGAATAAAATAATAGAGCCGTCAGCCTCAAATAAAGGTGGATTGATGAAGATCTACTTTGCGAAAAGCTTGTCAAAAAAAAATCCCTTTTCTGCCCTTTGCACAATCAGTCTCTCTCTACGCTAGGAAAAATTGATGAATAAATTTCTTTATAAATAAAAGCGCCGCTGCAATTTACGCTCCGAGAAAAACGCCAGCACCCACTCCTTTTTGCTCCGGCTTGCACCAACCGCTCAGTTTTCTCCTCCGAAAAAACAGCACGCCACGGCTCTCGGTGCACTATAAAACATCTGTTTGTTTAGTAGCCTAATGGGCTTAAGAGAGAAAAATGACAAATGGGCCGCCAAGTAGTTTGGGCTGGACCCACACTACAAAGTTTAGGTAATTCCGTCCTTTAGAGAAGTTATTTCTCCCCTTATTAAATAATGGCAAATAATATTCTTGCAATTCAAAAGTTACTTGCCAGGATTCTCTAGGAGCCATGCATTCCTACGGAGTCACGATGTTCAATATAAAGAGAGAAAAAAAAATCTTTTAAAGTAAAAGAAATCTATTAAATAAAAAGTGCCAAAAAATATACCCATGCGTATACAAGACATATACAACTACACAAAGAGTTGCTAAAAAACAGACAAAAAGAACTCAAATTCCTTCCCTATTCAACTGATTTATATGAAAAGATGATGAAAACAAAGATTTATTATTACTAGCTAAGAAAGGGTATCCTTACATCCCACAACAACCAAGTATCGCCCTTATAGCATCAAATCCTGCTGATATGGTGGTGAAATCGAGCAAATACAGAAGCTGCAACCAGATGTGATTTAAAGGTAATTAAATGGAATGGAGCCAACAATAAAGAGCAAGTAACCATACTTAATGTAAATGCACGATGGAAAAATAAAATGAAAATATAATAATTAATTTCATTCCAAAATAAAAGCTTAGAAGTTTTTGGGAAACAAAACATTTAATGTGCATAAGTTACAAGAATGTCCAAGTTAGTAGTACTTAAAAGATAAAAAATAAATGTCGAGGAATTCATTCGCCAACTTCAAGCATGATGGAGTTCCTTGATAATTGACCGGTCGCATCATATATGAGCGGAGACAAACAAATAAATGGAACCTGAAATTACTTTAGGACAAACATCAACGAGCTCGATGATTAAAATATATATAAACAAATAATTGAATAAGGAAAAAAAAAACCGTTACATGCAAGACAACCTATGGAACATTTGAATTGAATCATTAACCTTTCAAGAGAGATGAAATGTTTCTTTCTTCTAGAAGTTGAGATTAGCCTACGAGGTTGTACATAACTTGGTTATAAAAGGGTTTCCTTGTTTGAGGAGCTCATTAGGGAACATCCTTCCCCTTTGAGTTATTGAAACTCTTTTTCATTTTCTTTTGTTTTACATTTAAGAACAGTTCCACCTTCAAAACCTTATTTTCTCCCTTTTTTCTTGACTAGCATTTCTGCATCTCCTCCAAACGCTATAGAAAAACACATATCCATAAAATGTAATATAACCTTTGGCATTTTCCCTTAAGGAGCAATTTCCTAACAGGAGGAACATATCTATCACACCATGATCATAATTTTTTTATAGGCGAGCTTCACCAAAGTTTATTTACTTCATGTGAGCAATCATGCAAGCCAATTACCTATGAAATAAGGCCTAACACTTTTTCAATTGAATTCATATGCTTTGGTGCCCAACATTACCTTACACTTAAAGTTTTAGGTTAACTTAAGTAGCTTACTAGACAATAAGAATATTAACCTTACCAGGCCACCCATCCGAAAAACCTATTGGCACCCACCCACAATCAATAATAAATTGGATTTGTGTAAAAAAATTTCTTTCTTGTGCCCATAGCAACATCCTTATTATATAGATAACCATGCAAAAGCCATCTGGCTAGTGTCACACATAGAAGTAGTTGCTTTAATAATTAAAAAGATGGAAAGGGAATCAAGTACCTAATGAGATGCCTCAGTACCAAGATAGAATTTTCCCCCTTCATGTCTATGTAAGGATATATACAAATTAAACCTAAAAACTAGATCCAACCCATCAACATCTGGAGATTCTTTGATACGAAATAAACAATTCATTTGATAGAGAATCAATAAAAGGATGAATTATCAAAATGAGAAAACAATATCAGAAAAGTGGAATAAAACAAAGAGGCATTGAGGAAAAAATTCAATAAGTAGACAGGATGGATATTTATATTAAAAAAACCACACCAAAAGCTTCATAAAGAAAAGCCAAAAAGAAAAAAGAAAAACAGAGGAGTTAGGCTAGGAGAATAAGAAATAATGGAACAAAAGAGGTTAGTATTGTGTAATAAAAAAATTCTTATATTATGCTTGTTTATAATATCACCGCACAACTAGAACTTTGTCAGAAATTCAATTAAAGAAACATAAATTTATAATATCATAGCCTAACTATATAACTAGCATCATCCAACTGCCTTCAGTATAACTTATACTGGAAACAAGTATTGTTTAAAAAAAGGTTCACATGGGAGATTTAGACTTTTATCTAAGAGATTCACTGGATTTATTTCTGCTCAAATATTTCTTGCATTGCCATTTCCATTATAGAAAATCACACTGCAGAGTTATGCTACAAAGACTAACTGAAGATCTTAGCAGACTCTCTTCTACATCAGTTGTAAGATGAGTAATCAGAGACCCAAGTTTTTACCTTCAGGGTATAATATGGGCAGAGCATGGAAACTGTAGCAAAATTATGATATTAAAAGTAAACATGTAAATACTAAGTTATAAGAATTTTAGTGCAATAGCTTGATCAACCTATAAAATTATCCAAATTTTAAAGCTACAAAGAGACTAAAGAAATATCATCTACCTTGTTAGGTTCAATAGTTATGTGCCCTAATTAGGGTTTACCTTCAACAACGTTATATATTAGAGCAGGATAAAAAAATTCACTGAAATTTTGAGTTTCCATAGCCACATTAAATAAGAAATCTGGAGTTAGTAGAAATTTTCAATAGAAGAAATCTCCACAAATTTCCACAAATTATAATGAAATTAACACAAATTCAAGTGAAATTTCCCAAAAAAATTTACAATGTGAGAAATTTCTTCAATCCTTGAACCCAAATATGGATTTTTGGTAAAATTTCACCAATATTCTAGAGAAATTGTATTGGATATTTTGAAAAAATTTCAGTTGAAGGAATGGAATACATAAAGAACGAAAGAAAAGGGAAGTGAAAGAATGGAAAGCTCACCGTCGAAAGAATGTCGTTGAGATCGTCAGCTGATGATCATCTCTACAAAAATTGTTGGCTTCTCGTCGCTAACTGCTCGCAATCGACTGCTTGTCGTCGATTGCCTATCATAAGAAAGGGAAGTTAGGAATGAGGAACGATAGGGAAGATGTTGAGTGGTAAATCTTTTACCAGTAGCCCACTAGTATTTCATAAAAATAAAACTAGATGTCTCAAATATAGTAATAATAATAACTATGGCAATAATCGATTTTGTCATACAAATGAAATTTAAATTGAATGAAATTTATTAATATATTGCATTTATTTGCTGTAAAAATGGATTTATTTATTTAATATTAACGTGCTTTTCTGATGTAGTATCTTATCATAAATCCAGGTTCCCTCACCATCGCAGATATCTTGTATTTTAGAAACTTTAGACAGCTTTTCTGCAAGTTAGGCTTGGCATGTGGACAAAATCGGATTTTTTTTTAGGCCAATGGAGGTGCTTTAAGTAGAGCACATGTCTGCATAGGAAGGCATTTTAAGTGTATCGCTGAAGAGTAATCATAATCTGGCCAAGGGAGAGACTACGAGACTGAGTAAAACTACCTGACATTCTCAAGGCTCGAGCTGGGGCGTGGTTAAAAATTTAGAGATCTGGCTTATCTACGACATATGTTAAGTGGTACAAAATCGGAATTATTAACATTATCTTTTAGAATAATAAAATTCCAAATATTAAATCAATTAATAAAAAATTAATTTAGAAAAAATTGATTTTACTTAAAATCTTACTTTCTATTTTGTTAACAATATTTGTTAATTTTCCTTAAAAAAAACAATATTTAATTAATTCATAAAAATAAGTTAAAATTATTTATAGGTTAATAATTCTTAGAAATAATTAAATAATAAATATCAAGCATTAATATTAAAATTTTATAGATAAAATCAATTAATTTTAAACTAGTTTATTTTAATAATTTTTATTCTAAAAACTGTTTCGGAAATTATGTGTCAAACATATTTATTACTCATAATAATAATAATAATAATAATAATAAATTCATTTGATTTGACATATATTAAATGTCAAATTGTGTAATCAAATATGTGATATCATCTTGTGCTTTAAAATCATCCTTGACCTAAGCAATATAAGTTAAGCTAAGGTCATCATGTGTTATTACTGCTATTCTTTTAATTAACCATATGTTAAGGTAAGTATCAAAAAACCCATTTTAAGTCAAGATTGCTTAAATTAACTATCTATAATGACACATATTTACTTAAGTCAATGATTTATATGTTAAGAAATGTCTTTTTTGTTGTAGTGGTTATTTTAAAAAATATATAATAACTCCTATATATTTAAGGACTTGATTATTGTAATTTTATTTTTAAGCATTAATAAACAATTTTCAATAGCTCCATACCTTTCTTTCCTAAAAAAAATAGCTCCATACCTTGTATGTAAAATTAACATTATTAATGGAGATTTATGAAGAATATGTCAATTTGGAGTTGAAAATGAAGATTTATGGTTATGATGCTCTAATATGTTATTTATAGTGACGCATAACATACATAGAACTTTAATTAACTTTTAAACAAACTTTCAATATAACTTCATGCACATCAGCATATATATTCATATTTTAAACAAATAAAAAACATCATGTTTTCACTTAGATAGGGAAATAGATTTTTAATATATTAATTTATTCATATATATATATATATAGAAAATAATTGAGATTCCATTTTGCAAATTTTATGAAGCGTTCTTTTAATAAAAAAATGTCTTTAAGAATAAAATAAATGCATGTGAAGCACAAATTTTGTAATAGTCTTGTAGAAGCAAAACTATAAAAAAAATAGACAAATCATTTTGTGAAATTGAAGTTATATATACTGTATAACATTGACTGTTAACAAACCTATTATGACTTATGGAGTCGGCTGGTTGAAATCGTGCGAGGGAGAGTAGTATGGGCAGTTACCTCCACCAGTCTATTTTTTTATTCGGTTTTTGGGATTTTTCTCTCAGGCTTTGTGAGACCCCGGAAAAAATCCAGATTCCCTGAAGGAGGGTAAAATGGTAATTTTGGTCAAAATCCGGAATTTTTCTAGATCTCGGATGACAAAACGGACTTCACCAGACCAGGTCGTCTCGCGAAATCTAGCTACCGCATTAATTCGTGGTGGGGCGGTCGAGATTTCCACGTTTTTCGAGGCACGTAGAGAGTGCGGGATGCCAGCGCCTTATGAGTTGAGGCGCCACGTGTCAGGCGAGATCGCAGTCAAACATGGGCTCAAGTAGAACTCACATGTGACCCACATGGCATCATGCCATTAGAGGTATATCTGGTAGATGGATAAGGATAGGGGGTGTCAGGTGTCCGATGAGAAATGGACATGTGGCGAATGAGAGGACTTTATCTTGACGAGTCTTCCAAATCGGTTTAGGAGAGGAAGGAGAGGAGAGACCAACCGGAGAAGGAGAGTGAGAAGAGAGGTTTTTAGGAGAGAGGCTCCACGCCTGTAAAATTCCGGAGATCGGACCGTTGGCTTTCGGCGAGGCAAGGAGCAAAGTTGCTCCCACGACAGAATTCTGCGTGGAGTACGAGTTTGGGGAGTTTGACAACTCGGAGAAAAGGTAGGGGTTTTTACTCTGTTGCTTTCTTTTCGTTTAAGGGTTATGTAATGGATGGGGTTGTTGAGGCACGGATGGCGAGTGGTTTGATTCAAAGATTTGGGCCATTGAAAAAATCTACAGAGTGGTTTTAGACGGTCAGCGGGCTGTTTCTTGATTTGTGTGGTGTTGTGTTATTTCCATGAAAATAACATGTTTGTGTGATGTTGTGGGTGATTCGAGATGAATTTGCCGGATTGTGCATAGCCAGTGAGCTAAGTTTATGTTATTATTATAAAGCTGAATAACGTAATGTATGGAATTAATTTTGTTAATATATGCAGAGTGATATATTAGCGTGTGTTGGATGTTTGTGTCTTAAATTGCATTCTTGACTTAGGTGAGGAAGTAACCCAAGTAAAAATTCAGCTACTTAGAACTTTCTTCGCGCGTCGTGAGAATATATTTTTAGTCTTAGAAGGCGTCTTTGGGGATGGGACCTTATCACGGGACCTTAGGCGAAGAAAGCAGTAGAGATGGCGCTTTATCTTTGTATTTTGTAAAATTAATTAAGAGACCCATTTTATTTTGTATAAATTGTAATAGATACAATTGTAAACAAATCATTTTTGTATAAAATATACATTTTATGAGTATGATGTGTAGGCCCAAGTGGTCATTTTACGCGTGTGCGTCTTCCGTAGCGTGAAGTGTAAATTCCATGAGTTGTGGTGGTGACAGACGCGCGGTTTTAGGGCGTCCGCAGGCTTGGTTTCTTTTCCATACTAAACCTCACATTTGTTTAAATGAGAGGATTGCGAATCTTTTATTTTGAAGGAAGGTGGATTCTCGATTTAGAACATAAGGACGGTTTGTTGGCATAAGGTATGAGTTTTGACATTTAAAGTTATTAGACAAAAATGTTGTTTGTTTTGTCCAGAATGAGGTTTTATTTACCATTTCAATTTTATCATTTATGACAGATTTCGATCCATAATAAGTTTGTAATTCTTAAGACATTTGTAAATTGTTCCTAATGATTTTGGCCTTTGGGGACGAAAATATTGATATGCAAATCGTCCTAAAAAATTAAGTAACTTTAAATACAAAATAATTCGTCCACAAAGAGTTAAAAACATCCTAGAATATTTTTCCTCAGGTGGCGCAACCCTAAAATTCTAAGCGGGAGGCCAAAAAATATGGCGTTTCATTTTTGCAGACAAATTTTAAGTTTCGTCCACAATTATGTATATTTGTGGACGAAATCATTTTCGTACCCAAAAATTTCATAGCTAATTTTATAATTTGTTGTAGTGTTTGAAAGAATATTTTAAAAAAAGAAAATCAAAATCCTACAAGAAAGGCTTGATATATGGAGTGCCAACACTGATGATCAACATCTTACTCGCAAGGTAAAGAAACACATTAGAGCATGCCCATCATACAAAGCATTGCAAGATTTATGGCCAAAGATTCATAGTGATTTCAAGGCACAAATGGATGGATAAATTCCTTAAGAAACTAGCAAAAGTGATTTCGATATGGCTAAATCTATACATCAGAAGGAGATACTGCAGGTCCTGGATTAGTGATATATAACTGACTCATGTCTTTTAGCCTATTTATTCTCGTAATTTAATTTTTATCCTTACGAGCATGAAATTCCTCTTTTGAACTCAAATACTATAAATTTGGTTAAGAGACTTAGTTTTTATCATGAGTTTTCATCCTTGAATCATTTCTTCAAAACACAATTTTTATTATCTATTTACTAATTAGTAAAAACTATCATGGAATTGAAAATATTTTTTTAAATATCATATTTTAGATATTATTTTTTAAATAAGCCCGTAGATATTGGAAAAATCCGTTGGTGGTTCACATGTTTTTTCTCTTCGGTCATTATATAACAAAAAGAAACGTAGGTACTGTGGATGATTTTCCGAATTATATCTTCAGCCTGCCACGGACAACTGCATCTCTGGGATGATTTGGGAAGCTCCTTCCACTGCTGCACCACATGAGCAATAATAGCATTACTACTGTTATTGAACAGTGACCTGACTGAACACAATATACGTACGTGGTGGGTGAGTGGGGTTCCATGAAAGGGGAGTGGCATCTTGTCTGCATTGGTTTGTCGCTAACAATGACATTTACACTGTACATGCAGGACAAGAGTCGGGCACAATGGATCCAACTTGGATATAAAATAGGTTATTTTTAAAAAATATTATTAATATAGGTTAAAAATCAAAATAATGTTTAAACTAGTATATGAATTGTAATACCATAGTTATTGATTACGGTATTTAAATTTTTTTTTTTTTGGATAATTGCGACATTGAAATTCTTTTAAATTGATATCGTGGTCATTGTATGGCGTTTATAACGTGTATTTGATTTATGCATATGAAACAAATAAATGAAATTTTAGCTTCATGAGTAATATAATAACAAGATATTTTGTTTATATAAGAAAAAGAATTAATCTTCCTTATGATAATTCAAGATATTAGCAAAACCAAAAGCCCAAAGAGTCATAAATCACCTGAATAATATGAACTATCCTATTATATAAAAATAATATTTTCTTAACTCATAGGTTTTATATCTCCTATTTTTCTTTTCTTTTTTTATGAATCCATAGGATTTAAACCTAAAATCTCAAAGGCTCTTTAGCTTGAGAACTTCAAATAAATTATAGTATTTTCCCAAAAGCCTTAACATCATCGATTTTCCAAATCTAACAATTCCTTAAATCCCCAAAATTAGGAATTTTATCATAAAACATGATTTTTGGTTGAAATCCCCAAATCTCTTATGAACAAATGGTTATTTGTAACTTGTATGAAATCATTTAGGGTTTGAATCCCAAAAAACGATAGTAAAATCAACAAAACATATCAAATACCCATTCCTAAACAAATTTATCAATATTATGTTTTTATTACATTTCTAGGGTTTCATATTTAAAAGTTTAGAAAACCCTAAGTTTTCAAATCTAAAATATTAAGAGTTTGAAAACTCACCCAAATATATCAAACATCAAACCCAAACCAAGATTCTTGCTTCTATGCATTTCAATCATTTCTAGGGTTTCATATCTAAAGTTTTAGAATGCTCTAAGCTTTTAAATTTAGACTTTTAAAAACCATAACTACAAAATAAATAAATAAATAAATAAATCAAAGGGGAAAATAAATACTTACTTGGGATTAAAGTTCTTGAGGCTTGAAATCTCCCCACTTTTGAAATTGTATCTCCTTTCTGTCCCTTTCTCTTCCTCTCTCTCTAGAAAAATGAAATGAAGAATGAGTCATATGAGTTAAGCGCTTTTATGTTGTAATGAGTCGCGTTTTCAGGCTCTTTCATCTTTTAAAAATTGCAAAATTACCCCTCTTTTTTTTTTTTTTTTTTTGTTTGTTAGAAAATGAGGATGACTACACTCCCACGTGAGTACTTCCATTTACTATGCCTCATTGTAACCAATGGTTTTTCTTTTATGTACGGCTTATTAAAAAAATAATATATAATTTTTAAAATAATATTTTTAATTCAAAATCAGTTTTTGTTGACTAGGGAATAAATGTTTGAAAATCGTGTTTTGAAGAAATGAGCTTGAAATGAGTTTGTTTATGTTTATGTTTTTTTTTTTTTTAATAAAATTTGCCCAACAAATTAATAATAGTTATTTCTTAATCTAGTGAAAAAAAAAAAAGGGAAGTAAAAAATAATGAGAAGTCATCATCAAAATATTCATAATTTTTATATATTAATATCTCATTTGATAAATAATATTATTTTTAATATCAAATAGTAAATATATTTTAAAAATATTTATAAATACTATATTATAGTACTACAATTATTTTATATACTAAATTTTATAAGAAAATAAATTAATTTTATAGTATATATTTAAAATTATTATATCATTGTATATATGTTATATATATTTTATTCTTTAATTAGTATAAAATGATGTATCATTAAAATATTAAAAATATTTAGATAAAGATAAAATATATTTATAATAATAACTATAATTTAAAATAATATGTTTTTGGGCAAATAATTTAAAATAATCTTAATCCTATAATATATGAATAATGAAAAACATAAATTCAATTCATATTAACTTTAACATTTTTTTTAAACATTAACATATTTATAATAATTTTATCATTAAATTATAATATAATAATTTATTATCAAATTATAAAAAAAGTTGTTGCAAAGATTTAAAAAATAAAAAATGAAAGAATATTAGAAATTGTCTTTTCAAAAGGCGAGATGTGAAAATAATAGAAATCGTCTTTTCTAGAGACGATATTGAAATTGAGCGATTTTGGCTCGTCTTTTGAAAGATGATTTTGAAAAATTGAAAGAAATATTGAAGCCCGAAAAATCGTTTTTCAAGAAATGATATTAAGAAAATACGATTTTGAGAAAAATGAAAACGATATTTAAAAGATATTGAAGAACTCATTTATTTAAAACAGGATTTTCAACCAAACTCGTTTATTCAAAACACGATTTTCAAACATCTTTTTCCCTAATGTAAAAAACATTAAAAATGCTTTTTTAAACATAGTATTTAGATATTGTTTTTAAATCGGTTGGACATTGTTGAGATCAAGCGAGAGAGATGAAACCAAATCTAAAGCACGGAAATTTTTTTCCATTTAAAAAAGAGAACCAAAATACATTTTTTATATTGGAATCGATTGGTTATAGGAGAAAGTTTCGATTAACCCCAGGCGTATCATAAGTCTCACTAATTTGTGACAAGTGAGGAGAGTGTAACTTGAGGTAGGCGTGCATTGTGTGACTTGAGGTGCACATGGACTGCATGATATTCTAGAAGCATCACTTGAGAGTTTATCACTTGATGAAGTGTGTACAACATAGTAATATGAGGAAGCAGATGTGTCTTGAGCAGCAACACTGTCAGATGCTTCAACATGCCCCCGTAAGCTTAGCATGGTTGCACATGGTGAGCTTGGAGCATAGCAATCTGAAACGATCAAGTGACAAAGGCTTTGTGAGAACATTAACGGGTTGAGATTCAATCGGAACATGTCGGACCTCGAGCTTGTGTTCAGAAATTAAATTTAGAATGAAATGTACATCTAGCTCAATGTGTTTTGTTTTGGCATGGTACACAAGGTTGTAGGCTAGGGCTTGGGCTCCCAAGTTATCACTCCATAGCATTGGTGGTTGAGAAACAAAGATGCCAATCTCAGTGAGAAGATGTTGAACCCACATCAGATCAGTAGCATCAACTAGATAGAATACGTATTCAACCGGTGTTGGAGCGAGCTACTACCTTATGTTTTCTAGAGATCACGTAATTAAATTACCACGGAACACATATCCCATAGATAGATTTCCCACCACTTATCATCTATGTTTGTTGCTTGATTTGAATTCGAATAACCCTACACAGATTGAATAGAAAGATTTGGTTTAAGCGACAAGCCATGAGAACGGGGTTCCTTTGACATACCTCGAATACGTTTGCGAGCATTCCATTGAGCAGTAGGTGTTTGTCTGAGTGACATAGCTTGTTAACCTGAAAAGCCCAGTCAGGCGTGTTGGTGAGGTATTGAAGAGCCTTAATTATTGCTTCTATACCTTTGAAGAAATTTGAAGAAAGGGCTCCTTGTCAGATAAAGGGACAAATTGTTGCTTTAGCACATGGGTGTAGAGTAAGGTTTTGTATGACCCGTGTTTGTTACATCTGTGAAGTCGTGACATACTTGGTTTGCTTCGAAGTCTGACCCGAGGGAGTTCGAAGGACCTCAAAACCAAGAAAGTAGTGCACATAACCAAGGGTTTTTAGGACAAACTAAGTGTGAAGAGCTGCAATAACTTGTTAGACATCAACAGCATCTGGGTGATGAGGAATGTCATCATTAATACCCGGAAGCGACAACATTTGGCGTATTTGTATAGAGTAGAATAGGAAGGTATCTTGAATTATAAGCCCGGTCGAAGGCTCCTCTAAGTTTTGAGCCATGCTCTAGGGCACCTTTAGACCATATAAAGCCTTGTGCAACTTACACATATGTAGGCTTTGCTTGGTCCACAAAAGCCATCGGAGTTGGGGACATGAATGCCTCCTCATGCAAATCTCCGTTTAAAAATGCATTATTAATCTTGATTTGTTGGATGTCCCAACCCCTTGAGACAGCTAGTGTAAAAACAATGCGAATAGTTGATGCTTTAACAACTAGACTAAAATTTTTCAGAGAAGTCCACACCAGGTGTTTGTTGAAATCCTTTGGCTACCAACCTTGCCTTATACTTGTCCAATGATCCATCAGCCTTAAGTTTAGTTCAAAACACCCATTTGCACTGCACCACACGTTGAGCACTAGAAGGAGGAACAAGGCTCCAAGTTTGATTACGGAGAAGAGCTTGAAATTCATCGTTCATGGCCTGTTTCCATAAAGGATCAGCTAGGGCCAATGGCACACTTGATGGCTCTTGATGAACAGTGGAAGAAAAAAGTTTAGGCTTAAAAATGCCATCCCTAGATCGAGTTATCATAGGGTGACGAGATGAGAAAGAGAGAGGAGCACCCGCTGACATGGGGATGTCTAATTGAGATGAAGATGATAAAGGAGGTAGAAAAGGCACATGAATTAGAGGAATGTTGGACTGTTGTGTGGATGACGTTAGAGAAGTATTGGAATGTGGACTTGAGGACATGGGAGAGCTTGAAGTACTGGAAGAGAGTAGGGGAGGAGAACTCACGGTTGGGGAGCATGGGGAAGAAATAGTGGGGAAAACAAAGGTTGGAGCTCCAAAATTTTGTGCAAATGAGGGTACTAGTGCAGTCTCATGAGAGGTATGAGAAGAAAAAAGGACTGATATGGGAAGGTAGTTTCATCAGCCCCAGTACACTTTTGGCATGCTCCTTGACCCGAAGGATGCATCTTGATAGCCCTTGTGAAAGGGGTTGTAATCTAAGAAGAGGCACTTGGATGTTCGGAAAGCCGGCTTATGTTTGTTGTAAGGTCGAAGGTATGGAAAGCAAGCATAGCCAAAAACCTTCAGGAAATTATAATCAGGTTGCTGTTCATGAAGCAACTCAAACAGAGATAGGTGATTTAGAACTAAAGTGGGGAGACAATTTAATAAAAAGGTAGTTGAGGCAAATGCCTCCCACCAAAATTTTAAGTCCATGGAGGCTTTAGCAAGAAGAGTGAGACCAATCTCTACAATCTTTGCGATGTTTCTCGGCTCGACCTTGTTGTTGATGTGTATAAGAGCGAGGATGGAGAAAATAATTCTAGCCCCATTGTAACAATGGTTGCGGAGTTTAGATATTCACCTCTAGTCCGGGTTTGGAACCTTTGGATTTAGCGAAATTGTCGTTCAATCATTTTATTGAAGTAGGTAAACACAGTAAGTGCCTCAGACTTCAAGCGAAGAGGGAAGATCCATGTATATCTACTATAATCATCAATAAAGGAAATGTAAAATCTGTAGCCTTCAAGTGAGAGATGAGGAGATGGTCCCTATACGTCTGAATGAATGATTTGAAATGGTGTTGTTGTGTGAAGAGGTGTTGAAGGAAAAGAAGCCTGGTGCATTTTTCCATATTGGCAAGCATCACAAAAATTCATTTGAGTGCCAGGAGAGACATTTATATTCAGCTGAGCTAGGATTTTATTTAGAACCACTTTGTTGGGTGGCTCTAATCATCATGCCATAAGGTCAAGAGTTGGTTATTACAAGAGCTACCACAATCAAAATTCGAAGGCACATCAACAATGCTATAGTCAACTGTGGAACTAATTAGAGAAGATGCATCCGAAAGGTAATCGGTGGAGTGCATTGTAGTGATCCTCAAGAAATGGAACTTGAACTAGTGTGTAGATACTTATGAGACAAATGCGCTGGTATAAGTCATTCCAAGCACCCTCGAGCATTATTTTTCGTGATTGTCGGTCTCTGATATAGCAGCAGGTAGAATCAAACTCCACAATAACATCATTCTCAATGGTAAACTTGGATATGCTAATTAAAATTTTAGTTATAGAAGTAACCATCAAAACATTTTTGAGATGAAGAGAGCGTGAAGTAGGTAATGTGATATGTCCAATGTGTGTGATAAGGAGTTGAGAGCCATCACCAAGTGCAAGCTTACCAGTGCCTGAGTATTCAAAGTTGGTGTTCATGGAGTCAATGGTGGAGGTGACATGGTGTGTGGCCCCACTGTCGAGAAACCATGAAGCATCATTGACAGTTGTTGGAGAGGCGATATATGCTTGTGACTGAGAGATTGGTATTGAGGATTCATCAACGGAATAATCTCCCATGGCTTGATTCAGATTGATTTGTACCCAACATCAGCGCTGTGGTGTGAGAAACATTTGAGGAGCCATGTGTCCCATTCTTCCAATGTATTTGACAGAGAGGTTTGTCGGTTGAATTATAGCTTCTACCACCGTAAGGAAATCGACCTCTACCACCGCTTAAAACGACCTCTACCACCACCGACCACCTCCGAAAGATCGGTTTTTGAACAAAGTGAACAGAGGAGCAGATAGATCAACCAAGAGCAGCATCGAGGCTCCCTGAAGCCTCACCATGTGTTTGAAGGATATATTGACTTTGAAGAAGATTGATTCACGTGGATGTTAGATTCACAATTACCGCTTCAAATTCTAATCCGAGTCCTCCAAGGGATGTAGAGGACGAAGTTCATCATTTGTAATTTGTCGACTACCGGGCTATGAGTGACATTAAGCAGGATTTATCTTGAGGATATAATCAATGGAAACCGCTGCCCTTCTTCATGGTCCGAGAGAGAGCCGTAGCTAAAGAGCTCCAGCCTTCGACTTGGTCGAATGTCATATCGGTAACAATCCACACCACTGCTTCGACATAAAGTAAAACATGGCCCAACATCTGTTCGAAGATTGAGGAAAGCAACCAACTCAACACAAATTGATCAATCCTTACCAGGAGACGTAAGCCGGATTTATCCGAGGGGAAGATTGATCAACGTCAGCAGGATCAGCGATGTACTCCTCTTATTTGAGTTTTGTACTGAGAAGAAAATACTCAAGATCATGAGACCTCAATGTTGGAAGTGTATGTCACTTCAAGAACAAGTAATTGGTACGATCCAATTTGATTGAGACAGAAGGTAGAACGGATGGCATCGCCATTGCTGTGGTAGATGTAGGTGGAGGAGAAATGATGCAAGAAGGGGAGGAAGGAACGATCATCATGGATAATATCATACCGCTTTGATACCATGTCGAGATCAAGCAGAGGTGATGAAACCGCATCTCTGCTTTCCGGAATTTTTTCCATTTAAAAAGAGAACCAAAATACATTTTTATATTGGAATAAGCTCATGATAGGAGAGAAAGTTTCGCTTTAGAGGTGTATCATAAGTCTCAAGAGTCATCAGGGGAGGAGAGTGTGACTTGAGGTAGGCGTGCATTGTGTGACTTGAGAGCTGACACCATCAGTACGTGCAAGAACACAAAGATGAGGAAGTAGATGTGTTCTCGAGCAGTAGTAGCACCGCCACATGCCTGGCAACAACGCTGGGAGTCAAGGCATGTCGCACCCGGGAGGAGCGCAACAACACGAGCTCGGGAGCTTATCGCTAGTCGAGGACTTGACAATGAAGAAGGGTGTTAGCCAACCCGTGCAACCGGCCTGCCGAGCCGCTTCCCGATGAGCCCGAGGCGGCAAACCAACAAGATGGAGGCGAAGATGGAGGTGTGGGTTGGGTCCTCGGTCGTGGCATCGTGAGGGGCCGCCGCACGAGCCATGCCGGGCCAGGAAAAGCCAGCCTATGATAATATGGTATCGATAGGAGGCGCGCCTGCAGGCGTGCGCAGGAGTCTCGCACGCTGGGGAGCCGAAGGCACGCCACCTATGAGCGCGCGAGCCAGGGGAACTTGTCGCATCCAGACTCACAATGAAGAAGGGTGTTGGCAAACCCCTACAAACTTGGGCCGAAATGAGCCGCTTCCCCACAGCCCAAGGCGTGTGAAACCACAAAGACAGGAGTATGAAGATGGAGGCGTGGAAGGTTGGGTCCTCGACAGGTGTCGTGAGGGCGAATTTTTATTTTTAAAAATAAAAATGAAAGAATATTATAAATTGTCTTTTTCAACAGGAGATGTACAAAAATAATAAATTGTTTTTCTGTGAGACAATATTGAAATTGAAGACGATTTTGAGAAATCGTCTTTTGAAAAGACGATTTTGAGAATTGAAGAAATATTGAGAACTGAAAAAATCGTTTTTTCAAGAAATGATATTAAGAATATACGATTTTGAGAAAACCGAAAAACTGTGGAAATCGTCTTTTGAAAAGACGATATTTAAACGACATTGAAGAACTCATTTATTTAAAATATGATTTTCAACCAAACTCATTTATTCAAAACACAAATTTCTAAAACCTCTTTTCCAATAATAAAAAACCACCATTAAAATTAAAATACTTTTTAAACATAGTATTTTTAGATGTTATTTTTTAAATAAGTCGGGACATATAGGAAAACCCCTTGTAACCACCTCAGTTGATCTTCCGCCTTACATAGTCCTAATTCTTAAGTTTCCCCATTAATCCTTAAGTTTTTATGCATGTTCCATGTAAAATTCGTTCTGCAAAATTAAGGAAAGAGATATTCATCATGGGTTTTTTCTTTTTTTCTTTTTTTCTAAAAGAGACAGAGAACACAAAAAACACTAAATTCAAATAATAAGAAAAGTTTTCAGAGAATACCATTGATGTTCTCTATGTTTTCAAAAAATGTTCTCAATAACATTTTTCTAAAACAAAAACCAAACAAGCCCTTAGGGTCTATTTGGTTCACAATTTTGAAATTTACTTTCTATTCTTAAAAATAAGGAGAACAAGAAAAAGAAAGAGAATATGTTTTGTGGTCTCTTGAATTCTCAGAGTCATGGATCGCTTCTGAGCATTCACTCACTTGGTCGCAATCGCAAACAAATAAGAAGACGCCTGTGGTGTTCCGTCGCCTCCTCCGATGGAAAAGGTCTTTTTTGAAAGACTTAGAGCTAGAATGATCGGCTATTCGATTAAGAATCTTTAATTCTCATTTGGTGTGACTTGCTTCTCTTTTATGGAAGGAGAAAGGGGATCCGTCTTTCCTAGAGAGTAGACGATTTCTTCCCATAATGATAAGGGAAGGTAGCTCTTATTTCGAGAAGGATGACTCATTCTTCCTTCTACGTAACCGCTCTTCCCGATGTAACTGCTACATGAAAAGTTTCCTATTCTATTAGAGGCGAGGAGGTCGGTTCATGGGAGAACTTACACTTATATCATGAAGAGCCGGTTGGCGCTTCGTTGGTGGAGCGTCGATCTAGAAAGGAAGCACCTGTAAAAGGCATCCGATATGAGGCACTCCAAGCAGGATTGACTCTGCCACATGGTTTGGCCAAGCAGCCTAGTCCTTTCGGGGCTCTTTGGCCGGGCGGGAATTGTAACTGTATTCTGTTGGATAAATAAAACGATGCTTGACATCGTTTAACTTTTTATATTTCAATGCTTGTTCCTTTCCAACTATATTTTGCCCTATCTATCCGAATTCTTCTAACCTGAAGTTTGATATCAAAGCAATTAATTTTTTTTTAAATAACATATATAAACTTATTTTCAAAATATTCACCAAACTAGTATTTTTACTTTTTAAAACCGTATTCACCAATTAAGGTTTTAAAAATTAACTTTAAAACCGTAATTGATAAATATGGTTTTAAATTTACCTTAAAATCGTAATTGATGAATACAGGTAAACATATTAGATTTTGATGTCATTCTTAACATGGATGAGTTTGACATTTCATCAAAAGGCTGATTTAATTTTAGCTGCTATCACTGGCTACGGTCTTGAGTTGTGTACAGTTCCATATGCATGTAGAGTGATGTATGTGCAGAAGCTCACAAAATTCTTTAAGGGGGAGAGAATGTGATACTGAAAATCCAAATTTTGCTGGGTAAATGGTAATTTCATCAAAATCAATAAATTTTTGATCTCGGATGATGAAACACTTCACCGCTGAAATCGTCTCATGAAATCTAGCTTATGACGTCGACCCTCGTTGAATCTCAAAGACAAATTAATTCAAGGTTTTTCTGCTGCTAATCGAGAAGGTGGGACACTTGGCGATTAGAGGGCTCAAGATGAGACACGGTCAAGCCGTGAGAAAGTCAAACAAATGAGCTCGGCTATAGGTGATATGTGACATCATGTCATCGAGGAAATCCAAGGTGGTAGCGCATGAGAGGATAAGTGGGAAAATCTAAGAGCCAGTGAAATCGGACATGTGCAAGTGAGAGGACAGTTCTTATCATCCTGACCAAATAAAGGATGGGAGAAAAGAAAAGAGTAGAAAAAGAAATAGGAAGAAAGCAGAGAGTTTTGAAGACTCCACCTTCTCTCTAAATCTCCTGACATCGATCTACTGCTTCTCTCAGCGATCAAGAGGAAGAGTTCATCCTCACTGCAAGCGGTTTTGATAGAGACCTGAGTCGGGAGTTTTACAAAACCCAAGAGGTAGGCTTCCCACTTGGTTTAATCCTTGTTTAAGGTCCATTCAAATGCTTGGGTTGTGAGAGGTCAGGAGGGTCAGGAACCGCCCAAGACTTTATCGTTGTGTCGAGATTTCTTCGGACTGATAATACATCCGGACCACTCAGGATCATGCAATTGTCCCAGTGCCATTTTTATGTGTTAGAGTTAAAATGAATGTAGTGTGGTTGGCTTATCAAGGGAATGTTTGGTTTGTGTTTTAAACCATGGGAAATCGCTATATCAACAGAGTACACACAATCAAACTTAGAACTCGGGCTATAGAAATAAATGATCTGCAGTGAGTCCTTCAGGTAAATTGTACCACATCCGTGAACTTGATGTTTGGATTTTAATTCTCAAATCGGACCTCATAAAGCCTCCAAGTTATAGTCCATTTAATTAGAATAGCCCAGTTTGAATGGGTTAGCCGCCCTGAGATGGGTTCAAATGCACTCCCATGGGTTCTCTGTCAAATAGATCAGTTCCACCTCCAACTTTGGAAGGTCATAACTTTGTCCAATTCATCTTAGTGTTCTTGGACTCCATGGAAATTCCATTGAGTCAAGTTTCCATTCGAATGCCTTTGGAGGGCAGTGGGTGCTAGAGCCAGCCGGAAAGGGGCGCTTTCAGGTAGGCTAGCCTGGCAGCTCTTAGTCATGTGTGGACTCAACTCAAGGTCATAATCTCTTCGGGTCCGACCTGATCTGGTACTTGGACCTCTATGGAAAGCCCATTGAGTCAAGTTTCTAGTAGGATTCATTTGGAGGGTAGTGGGTGCTGGAGAAGGCCAGAAAGGGGCGTTCGAGTAGGCAAGGTAGGATAGCAGGGTAAGGTTACATAGTCATGTGTGACCTCCAACTTCGGAAGGTCATAACTTCTTCATTCGAATTTGATTCGGGGTGTTCTTGAATATACGGAAAAGCTCACAGAGCTGCCAGATGCCTTTGAGGGAATTAAAAAGGAGCTGGTCAAAATAGGCGTCGGGTAGTATAATGTCTGGGTGATGCTACTTAGTCATGTGTGTGATCCCAACTTCTGTCAAACTTCTTCGGCCGACCTATTCCTGGTGTTCTAGACTCATGGAAAGTCTATCAGAGTCAAGATTCCAGTTGAATTCTGTGGAGGGCAGTGGGTGCTGGAGCTAGCCGAAAAGGGGCGTTTGGGTAGGTAAGGTAGGCTGTTCGAGTAGGACTGCCTAGTCATGTGTGACCTCCAACTTCGGAAGGTCATAACTTCTTCGTCCGAACTCCGTTTTGCGTTCTAGACTCTATGAAGCCCATTGAGTCAATATTGCAGAAATTCTCTTGTGGAGGACATTGGACAATCAAGAAGGTTAGTTCTGGCCAGTAAGGTTGTGTGTTATGGCTTCAGGTGGTCACATGCAAGAGTGAATATAGACATGTTAATGTATGCCGATGACATAACATACAGTATGAAGGAGAATTATATGTATCAAATTATAACATCCATGGTATGTGGATGTTCCTTGTTAATATATATATGCATGTTGATATTACGAATTATTTGTGTGAAAATGGTATAATGTCTTTCATAATCTATAACTTCTAGAAAATTTAGTGTTGAGTAAAAGACATGAAAAAGAAATGAAAATGGTGTTCTTGCTGTGGAAAGAATTTCAAGGAAGATTTTTCAAGAATTGCCTTAGAGAGTGGTCCAACAAGCTCATCTCTGAGGTCGACCCATGACTGCTTTCTTTAAAATGATCTCAAAGAATTCGCCTGAGATCTAATATGTTTACCTAAACTCGGTATGAGGTTTCTTAAGAACAGCAATCTTTTGTTTTGTGTTAGTATTTTTCTCACATTTGGCTTAGGCATGAGTGAGGAGCCACAGGCTCTGAGAAGTGGGAAAGGGTATCGATTCATCTTACTATCATGTAGACATTTGAGTAGAACATATATGTTTCTGAGCCGAATGGTCAAAACATTGCATGCACTAGGTGGGAGTACCATGAGATAATTCCACTACTGGGCATTGCTCAATTCCGTCGAGGAAAATTCTTCAGGTAAATCGAAGGTTCACCCGGGATGAGACGATCCCAGGTCTTAGAGATCGCAAGAAATGGCTTTTACATATGGCCTATGTATTTCAGAAATGTGGGTAAAAGACCCAGTTTTGATAATTAGAATTAACTCCTTTTATAAACATTTTATGAGTATGGATGTATAAACAATGGCCATTTTATCATGTATATCTCATGATATGAGACACAAGTATTTCGCAGTCGACCGTGGTCAACTGACCCCCAGGATCTGGGCGCCACACCAATGGGCCCACACTCTGTCCACCTCGGCAATTTAAAACCCCCAACTCATGTAAGTTAGCACAAACATAGTGAATTCCTACTTTAATGTTACTATTTGTAAAATTTTCTATAAATCTACTTGAAACCAATGAAGATTTATTTTCATATTTAAAAAAAATTAAATATTAGCTACTAAGACCTGATAAGTATAATAAGTTAATAAAGAATCTAGCATTTATTTGACTTTCTATTTATAAGACCTTTCTTCCCCACCTCTCAGCTCCCTTTTTTGGGAATTTATCCAAATAAAATTTACAAGAGTCAAGAAGCCACGGATTTATATCTTTGATTTAAAAACATGCTTCCATTAAATGACTAGTTTAGGATTATAAAAAAATGGTAAGACAAAACCAGTTGTCTAATAAACTATTTTCGATAGACAAACACATCGATCATGATTCCTAAACACTGAGTCAATGCAGTGTGGGGCTTTATGACAAAATACATTGATCAAGCAAAATTTGATGTAATACTACTGTGTTAGGTATTGCCACTATATAGTCCACAAGTTTGAGTAGAGCCATTACCAAAACAATTATCCTGTGAAAACAAATGATATTTATACCAATTACTAGGTAGTATTTATTGTTCAAAGTTTCCTGTGCCTTCACTATCTGAATATAGCTGAATTAATCACACAATAAAGACAAAAAGGATCATTGGATTTTGGATGACATTGTGCAAGCCTTCTTTTGAAGTACACATTTACATTCCCCTGTTTCTTTCTAAACACGGAATAGAGTGCTTAAGTATCGCGCAAGAGGCTATATTAATTCCGGAAGAAGCGAAGAGAGCAGAAGGCTATATTATCTCAATGATTCATGGGCTCTCACATAGGACTATCAATCAACATTTCAAATTCAAACAATGAAAACGAATAACGGATTATGGAATTATACAAATTCCGAAAACATTTTCCTAGTAGTAAATTAATATTAATCACCAATTACTTGCTAAAATTCGAATTTTCTAAAAAAGGGTAAAACGGTAATTTCGGTCAAAACCCGGAATTTTTCTAGATCTTGGATGACGAAACAGACTTCACTGTTGGAATCGTCTCGCGAAATCTAGATACCACGCCGGCTCCCATCGACCAGATATCGTAATTTCATGTTTTTCAAGGCACTTGTTTCGTGCCAGAAACGGGTTTCGAGATATGTGATGTGACAAAAGTCACCTACTACATGTACCCATGTAACACATGTTGCATGAGTAGAAAGATGATGGAAATGAATGGCCGAGATTGTGCCAAGTGTCAAAATAGTGAAAAAAAGGGGACATGATGGGAATTATTAAAATTGTTAATGATAATAAGACAAACTTGAATAGTTGTCTTCTCCAAAATTAAAAGAGCAAAATGGGCAGTGGCTGGAACGAAAAGGTGCAGTGGGCGTGAGATTTTAGTTTTAGAGAGAGAGTGTGCTCCTTCTCTCTAGATTTTCGACCATTCGGATCGTCGATTCTCGATGGAGCAAGAAGCAAAGTCGATCTACGCGGCGAGGGCTACGCGTGGACACCGATTTGGTGGAGTTCCGACAACTCCAAGAGGTAGGAATCTTTTTCCTACTTGGTTTATTCTTTGGCTAAGAGCCATGTTTATGGTTAGGGATATTCTGAGGCTTGATTTAGCCGTAAATTCGGTCTCAAAACCTTTGAACCGAGTGGAGAAAATCCCAAATTTGGTGGTCATGAATAGTAACCCGAGGGTTTCACTGTTCACATGAATAGTGACATGATTTTCTTGGTGTGAAAATATGTTTTGTAAGTGATTCGAAATGGATTGCTTGTGTTTGCTAATTAGCCCACGCAGCGACACTTTTGCTAAGTATCGATGTGAAAATCGAATAACATGGATTGTTGTGGAAAGAAATTACGTTAATATATGCATGTGAATCAGATAGCATAAATTATTTGGAACTAAGATAACGCATTCCATATGCACTAGGGGCGCCTTAGAATATTAGGTGTGAGTTCATGACATGAAATGAAACAAAATGAAAATGTTTTGTGAAAGGAATTTCATCGAAGATTTTTCGGAGAATCGTGTCAGAGATTGTCCACCTCACGCCTGAGGGGCCTATGAATTTTTCGGGAGAGGCTATCCAACATATTCATTTCTGAGGGTTGTCCAATATTTTACCTAAACTTTGTAGTATTTTTCAAGAACAAATAACTTTTGTTTTGAAAAACTGATTATTTTACTCGCATTCAAATTCAGCATATGTGAGGGAGTCGTGAGGACTCGAGACACGGGTTCGGGGCATGTAGACATTCGAGTATGTTCATGAAATCAAGCCAATGTGATTGTTTGCCATAACATGCACTTAGTGGGGAGTAACCTGCAGAAAATTATCACTGATTGGCTTTGCTCACCTTGTCGAAGGATCACCATTTCAGGTACAGGAGTGTGCACGAGGACGGCGCCACTAGCACTATTGTAAGAGTTTTTCCAAGCCAGGGCTTTGGCATTTTTATTTTGTATAACATGTATTATAATTGTAAATTTTAATATATGTTGAATTAAGAGTAATGTAAAATCCTCAACCATGTAATATATTTGGTTGATATTTTAGAGTATTGATGCATGGGCCTAAGTGGCCATTATTTTACCCGCATACGGACCTATGGTATCATCAGAACTCATGACAGGTTTATTCTCGTAGAGCTCCCGCATTAAAGGAGACTCGCCTGATTTTCGGTGAGTGGTGCCTGCCACCCGACATTCACAAGTATTCCGCGGCTGATCTGCCATTGTCAACCTGACCCCGATTTTCGGGGTGTCACAACTATATCGGGAGCACAGGCATATCGAATACCCAGTGGCCTGGGGGACTCGGGCCAGCCATGGTCATTAAGGTGTGAGAGCACCACAGCTTGGTATAGCTCGATGTTGGATACTAGAGTTATAGCTTAGTATAGGTAAGTTAGGTATATGGTTTACCTAGGACTCGATGGGAAACGGGTTAGATCATGCATCCTTTGTGCATTTTGATGAATGGATTGTGATGTGATCGGGATCATGTCAGATGAATTGTGTATTTGTAATGCTTGGTGAGTAGTGACAGAGAAAACGTTAAACATTAGGTCGAGAAAATATAACCTTAGGTGTCTACAAATCTTTGGCAAATGGTCCGTAATTGAACGAAAAATATATATATATAATTTTCAGATGCAGTTCAGCTTTGAACATAAATGCATTGTGTCGTGAAATTGAAAATTTTCCAGCCAGACAAGAAAAGGTCAAAATGAAACTCTAAAATTTTTGAGTTGTATGAAAATTACAATGGTCTTAGGCTAATGATTTCAGAGGGCAGGAGGCTACTGAGGATTTTTTTTTAAAAAAAAAGGGAAAAGGTTGTTGGAGCCAGAATACATCAGGCATTTTCTAAATTGAGTCACAATACAACAGTCAGACAAGGCACACAAATAGCCGAAAGCAGCACACAACAAAGCTCACTTATTTGTGGCATACAAAGATGTCGAGCAGGCACACAACAGCTCACTGTATTGTGGCAATACAAATACCGGAAAGCAGTACATTGTATATTGAGCAGCATTACAGGTCAGGTATGCAGCCGCGCGCCCAAATTTTAGGGTTTACGTGTGCATCTCAGGCACTCCACCCGCCTCGACTAAATGCACTGCTTCGTCGATTATGAACACCGCTCATGAGCAATCGTTCACGGTGGTTTTCAAAAAATAAAAATAAATAAATAAATAAATCAAATCAAATCAAATCAAATTATTTGAAATAAACTAAAATAAAATTTTGTGGCATATGATTTAAAATATGAAATATTTTTTCTGTATATGAATAGTGTCTTGGGGTTGTGATTATGCCTTAGAGATACTGCATTGAATTTTAACTTGCCATTTGACATGTGTAGATGGCTAGTCGAGGGCCAGGACGTAGAGGGCGTCCACGGGGTACTGGTCAGGCACCACCAATATTTAACCAGCAGGCTATTGAGGTCAGATAGACATGGCCATACTATTGCACAGCCGCTGCAAAGAGTAGCCGTGGAGGTCCGAGTATCCTCCAGAGGTTTAGGGCACATCATCCTCCGACATTCACGGCGAGATCGATGGAGGATGATCACAACACCGCAGAAACAGATCAGACGACTCACACTATCAGGGATGGGGATGCACCAATACAGGCGAGCCTGGCATGGTGAATCAAAGACCTCAGAGACCCGAGGCAATGACAAAAGGGTATTCTGTGGAGCGTTCGCGGGTGGCATTTTCCGTGATATTGCTCGTCACGCCGGCGCCTCAAGAGTTCCAGAGTCGGTTAGGGGATCTATGACTGTGATGGATTATGTGGCTAGATTCACCGAGCTAGCCCATTTTGGTGATGATTACATGGCCGCGGACATGGCCAAAGTCAGGAGGTTCGAGAATGGGCAAATATCCATTTAGAGGTGTGATTTATAGGACTTCGCTGGCAGGACATGGACTCCATGGTTTGGACGGCCCTACCATGTGAGAGATCAAGGATACCTCTGAGCACTCGAGATGCGGTGTTAAGAAAGGAGGAAGGAGAGCCAGCCCTTCTAGTTCCAGAAAGAAGCAGAGGGGTTTTTAGTTCACGAGGGTTCCACACAACCATCCCGCCGTGGACATATCAAAAGGCCACTGTCAATGGGATGGTGTGCTATCATTGCCGCTGAGCCGACATGAGGAGTGGGATTTCACCCAAAGACAAGGATCCTAGGCTTTGGGACTGTTGATGTTCCGGGCCAATGCAGAAGACAGAGAAGATACAATATATTCCTCCATACCCCAAGCATGTGCCAGGAGCGCATCGGGCCCAGTGGAGTCGCACTGCACCTCTGCTACACAGCAGCCGAGGGGCTGCACCATGGGCCGAGGCAAAGGACAAGGCCCACAAGCAAGGACACCAGGGATACAGGGCGTTGTCTATCACTGGCAGTATCACGCACGAAACACAGATTAGCCGCCAGCTTATACAGTAGGTACGTTAGTTATCTCGCCTACGGGTAAGAGTGTTATTTGATTCGTGCGTCGCATTCATTCATTACTCGCATCAACAGGATGTAGCTCGGGCTTAAAGGTTGAGACCTTAGAGGAGCCTTGTATGTGAGTTCTCCTCAGGGGATTAGGCGAGGATAGGGATGATATATCGTGGTTTCGACTTGTAGATCTCGGGATTCTAACACAAGGACCTAAGGGTCATGGACATGTCGAGTTCGACGCTGTCCTCGGGATGGATTGGCCGGGACAATTATACTACATCAATTGTGAGCGGAGGGCTACCGCCCACACGCAAGATCAGACTGTTAGCTGAGGAAGACATGCCACGATGATGTTCCAGATGAATACTGAGTCCAGCAATGGGGACACTTCAGTGGCTGGCCGAAAAAAAAGTGTAAGTCTAATTCTAGAGGACGAGGTGAACTGAACTTAGATCTACCTCGAGTGAGTCCATGAGAATATGGATGTTTTTTCGTGATGAGCTACTGTGATTGCTCCCGCAGAGGTCACTTCGTTATCGAAGTTACACTCCTAAGACGCCTATCTCTATGACTCCGCATAAGATGGCACCAATGAGCAGAACCCAAAGCCCAATACGGGAGCTAATGGACAAGGGTTCATTAGACCTAGCATTTCACCACCTGATTCTATTTAGAAAAAAAGGACAAAACCCTTCACGTATCGACATAAAAGTGTCGAATCCGGGTTACGATCGCACCTGCATCTATTGCCGAGGATTTTGACAATTTGGTTTGATCGGGCCTGAAAGGAGCGAGAGTCTACCCAAGATAGACCTTTGCACCGCTACCATTAGCCGAGGGTTGTGGAGACATATATCCCCAAGACAACGTCAGACACGTTATGGGCACTTTGAGTTTCATCAGGATGAACTTCGATTACTTAATGCGCTCAGCTTATTCAGGACCTCATGTATAGAAAGTATCCCAACCCCATCTAGATCAGCTTTGTCGCAGTTTCGTGGATGACATTTTGATCTACCCTAGTCGATGGGAGCATGAGTATCATTAAAGGATTGTATTACAATATTGAGAGATCATCACCAGATTCCAAGTTCAAGAAGTTTATTAGCTCATCGAGGTGAGATTCTTAGACACACAGGTCAAAGATTAGGGAGTGTCATCAGACTTGTAGCGTCTAGGCCATGATGAGTCGAGAGGCCGGTCGCCTTCGAGATACGTAGTTTCTGGGATTGGTCAAATGCTGTAGATCTATCGAGGATTTCTCCCGATTAGCGAAGACTTTATGACGAGATTACTGACCTCGAAGAGGTCGGAGTTTCTGATTGATGACCGATGCGAGGAGGCATTCCAGAATTGAAGAGGAGGCCACTGGCGCCTCTATCTTGATTGTCCCGATTGTGGGATAGGGTACACAAAGGTATTGTAATGCCTCGAGGACCGAATCGGGATGTGTTTGATGCAACCGAGGGCAAGAGTCATGGTTCTTTACCGCCTGAAGAATCAAGAGCACATCCCTACACACTACATGAGTCGCAATGAGTCTTCGCCAAGACGGCGCCACTACTTATATGGTGAGCAGTTTAAGGTGTACTTAGACCATAAAGTCCAAGTGATATTACAAAGAGGACCTCACAAGGAGGCACAAGATATGGATGGAGTTCCTGGAGGATTACAACTTCACTTTACATTACCATCCCGGTAAGGGCAAATGTGTGGCCGATGCACTGCAAAGTCACGGGGAGCATTGGCACTATAGCTTCCCGGGAATGGCAGATGCTCAGATTTAGACACATTATAGTACCAGCATACCTGCACGCTGGGAGTTTAGTGGCTACACCGCCTCGTTGAGTAGAGTGATTGAGTCCCGTAAGGTGACGCGAGACCGTGTCCATCAAGGACCGGCATAGTTAGGTACAGGTGATTTGTGGTTGGACCGTCGCCACGCATGGTGGTAGTCTTCGTATAGAGGATACGAAGTGGAGTTCCCCAATGACCGATTTGAGAGAGGAGGTCTCGTGGAGTTTCCCATTACCATTTGTCAGGCATTCGGGTGGGCACTAAGATGTACCAAGATCTTTGTCGCTAGTACTACTGGAGCGAGATGAAGAGACACGTAGGGGACTTTGTTCGACGATGTCTCATGTGTCAGCAGGTTAAGGCTGAGCACCGTGGCGCAGGCTACTTCACTACGGGAGGTGTGACGCCCAAAACCTGGTGTCCATTGACAACCAATCAACCTGGCTGGAATACTGTGGATGTCGGTAACCCGACACTACTCATAGTGACTAGCAGAGTCTCCTTTGTACGGGAGCTCTACCCAAATACAAAACCCGGTCCCACAATCTCATGACCACATCTGCCCATATCCAATTAAAATATAAAAATGGCCACTTAAAGCTCCCGCATTAATACTCATAACAACATATCCCAACCAACATATACTACATGTCGTACTCATCCAAATATATTCAACTGTTTGCTTATGGTTCAAGAGTTATACATTATTTCTTAATATAAACATATTGTACCCTACAATTTAATACATATTACACCAAAATATGCGGCACCTGAATAGCCCATTTATCAGCTATGCTGCCTGACAGCCCTGCACTTAGCATTCCCCTCGACTGGTGAGCTATCGCCAGTAGTGAATTACAAATGGGGTTACTTCCCCACTCAAGTGCACTGCGCAATGATCCATACCCAAACACACACTCAAGTAAATACTTGATATCCCACTTAATGTCTATATGTTACATAAACGAGCCCTTCATCGACTCTCTTTCACACCCTGCCTAAGCCATGTATGAGAAAAATAGGTCATTCTCAAAACAAAACTGTTGTTCTCAAAATACACTACTCACTTCGGTAAAAATACGGGACCACCCTCTCGAGGCAAAATGTGTCGAGAACTTCTCGAAATACTATGGTCCTCATCCGAAATGGATCTGTTGACCAGCCTCCCCAACCCTCTATTCTTGAGAAAATCATCCAGAAATTCCTTTCAACACGCTCGCTTTTCTCTAAAATTCACGCTACGACTCACACCTAATATCTAGTTAATTCTAAGGCATATGAAATTGCATTATGCCATTTCAACCATTTTTATACCAATATATCAAATATGCATATATTCATAAATTTACAATTACACCACATGTAATTCAATGATATCAACCATCACCCAAATTAGCTCACTTGAGCAATTCACAATTTCATCTCCAATGGCCTATACACACAATTATATTTCATATAATTGAGCAAATCACAATCTCATCTCCAATGGCCTATACACACACACCTATATTCCATATAATCGGTTAACCACAATTTCCCATCTCCAATGGTTTCATACACACAATTATATTCCATATAATGACATCATGTTAACACATCAAGCTTAAGGTGTATACAATCCTACTACTCCCATACAACTCAAGCCATTCTAACACAATTTATATACTATATTGATATAAATTAAATCACAATAACATGTGGTATATTAATTCTCAAACGATATATTTGTGGTTTAGTTTATTGGCGATTTTATAACAAACATGAGCAATTTATCAGCATGAATTATTTAACCAAAACACAATTTCTCACAAAAATACTTCGCGGAATACTATTCACGGAACAAAGATAATCCTTCAAGCTACCGCTCATGACCACTACCCAACACTCCAGTTCACTTTAGAACCCGACCATGACCATTCCCGGCCTCATACATACCAAAGCACAATTTATGGCATAAATTATACCATTAGGCACCCAAAAAGTCCATGGACAGTCAGGGACTGTCCAATTGGGTTTCAAAATTTTTCACACTTCGGTCCTAAGTTTTGGGATCGATCGAACGACCATTCACTGCCTCAAACCAACCGAATCATCAATAAAGCACTTAAATCGAAAATAAACCAAGTAGGATAAATCCCCTACCTCACGGAGTTTGTCAAAACTCCTTAAAACCTGAGCCCACGCTTAGCCTCGTCGCTGATGTAACCTCTTCTTGTCTAAAGAACCACTACTGATTAGCCGAACTATAGAAGTCCCTTACTTCTGAAAACGAACCAGCCATAGCTCACTGCATCTCACGCTTTCCTCACTTTGTCCTTTTTCAATTTGAAGAGGATGACACTATGCATTATTTTGTCATTTTCCTCATTTAAAATTTCCAAAATGACATCTATGTCCCTTCATTACACTATTTTGACACTTGGCACTATCTTGACCATCCATTTTCATCATTTCTCTACTCATGCAATTTGTGTAACATGAGTACATGTTATATGTGACTTTTGTCACATCAAATGTCGTTTTACGGCACCCGATACTCGATACGTCGAAAAATGTGCAAATTCGATTGTTCTAATTCAACGAATTCTGATGGGCGGGTAGCTAGATTTCATGAGACGATCCAATGATGAGTCTGTCAGCTATCCGAGATCTAGAAAAATTTCGAATTTTTACCAAAATTACGATTTTAGCATTGCCGAAATTGGAATTCTTCGGTCTCACAGAGGTGGTCGAGTGGAAGCTGAGCACGCCACGATGGATTTTATGACCTGACTTAGCTAATGCGATAATCGCAGGATGGAGATACGGCAGTGGATCATTAAAATATATTTTTGTCATGGCATTGAACGCTATGCATTGTAGAGATAATCTGCTGCATATGCGGCGCTGCGGCACAGCGGTCTCAAAAGGCAGGCACGATCATGAGGCACCCACAAAGAGGTTTGATGGTCAATAGAGATTCATACAGGTGTTAGGCATTGCATCACAGTCTTGATCACAGGTACAGAGAAGGACTTGTTTAGAATTTCATTTAGTAACAACAGTTATCAGAGTATATGATGGCACAATATGAGGCACTGTATGGGAGGCCATGCAGATCACCGGGATACGTTGACCGAGGTGAGAACTCCTCCCATCAGGTCCTAATATGATTAGAGACACCTCCGAGAAGGTAAGCTTGATACAACAGTGTCTTCTCACTACTTAGAGCCGGCAGAAGAGCTATGCTGATGTACGACGTCAACCCTTAGAGTTTGCGGTTGGCGATCACGTCTTCTTGAAGGTGATGCCTAAGAGAGGTCGCCCAAAGAAGCGCGAAAGTTATCAAGCGAGGGTTTATAGGACCCTTCGAGATACCGAGAGGGCAGTAATCAGAGGCGAACCGGCTGGGCTTTTACCACCCAAAGACATCAGTGTCCACGAGGTATTTCACTCTCCATGTCTCTGAGGTACACTCCAGATTCAAACATGTAAAGGGATCGGGGGAGAGATCGAGGTTGACACTGACGGACCTTCGAGAGACCAAGCAGCATGTGATAGCCGGGATCAGGTTTTGCGACTAAGACTCGTGAGGGGTTAGGTGAGGGTGCTATGGCGGCACCGTGGAGTGGAGGAGTCAACGTGGGGAGCACGATGATATCGATATGGGCCACCTATCCCTTCTTTGCTTAGGATGAAAGTACGTGGTTTAGTCGTTATGACTTAAACGACTACCATACGCACGGGTAGTGCACATTGCATTATGCATGTGAGTTGTTAGATTGTCCGCCAGACTTCGGACGAAATTCTTTTGCTGAGGAGAATATAAGATCCGGAGAAAATTCAAATTTTCCAAAAAAGGGTAAAATGGTACTTCATCAAAACCGGAATTTTCTAGATCCATGACGCACACGACTTCACCATGGAATCGCCTTTGCGAACCCAGATACCACGTCAATTCCAAGATAGTCGAATTTCACTTTTCGAGGCACCGAAAGTGTCGAAAGTGATAAACAAGCTTAAGAGATACGTAGACGCGACAAAGTCATCATCTACATGCACTCCATCCGGACACATGTTGCATGAGTAGAGAGATGATGGAAATGAATGGTCGAGATTGTGCCAAGTGTCAAAATAGTGAAAAAGTGGGACATGATGAGAATTATTAAAATTGTTAATGATAATAAGACAAACTTGAATAGTTCTCTTCTCCAAAATTAAAAGAGCAAAATGGGCGTTGGTTTGAACTAAAAGGCAAGGGCGTGAGATTTTAGTTTCAGGAGAGTGTGCTCATTCTCTCTAGATTTTCGTCCATCTCGAGATCGTCAGCTCGGCGGAGCAAGAAGCAGCGCCGATCTTACGCGGCAAGGCGCTATGGATACCCACTCTGGTGGAGTTCGACACCTAAGAGGAAACCTTTTCCTACTGTTTATTCTTCGCTAAGAGCCATGTTTATGGTTATGATATTCTCGAGGCTTGATTGCAAATTCGATCTCTCAAAACCTTTGAATCGAAAGGAGAAAATCCCAAATTTGGTGGTCAGGAATAGTAACCCTGCTGGGTTTCACTGTCATATGAATAGTGACGTGATTTTCTCGTGTGAAAATGTTTTCAGAAGTGATTCGAAATGAATTGTTGTATTTGCTAATTAGCCCATGTGAGCTAATTTGGTGTTATTGATGCGAAAATTGAATAACATGATTGTTGTGAGTAAATTATGTTAATATATGCATGAATTGTATTAGCATAAATTATTTGAATTACATAATGCATTCCATATGCACCTGTGGCAAATTTAGAATATTAAAGTGGTAATATTACAGAAATGAAACAAAATGAAAAATGTTTGTGAAAGGAATTTTGACTAAGATTTTTCGAGAATCGTGTTGAGATTGTCCAACAATTCATGTCGGAGGACTCATGAATTGTTTTGGAGGGTTATCTAACGTATTCGCCTGAGGGCTGTCCAATATTTGTGAATAAACTGAAGAAGCAGGAAGCCAAGAACAAATAGATTTTGTTTTGAAAACCGATTATTTACTCGCATTCGGCCTTAGGCATGTGAGGAGCGGTGAGGACTCGAGACATGGGTTTGGGCATGTAGACATTCGAGTAAAGTCCATGAAATTGCTTGAATGTGATTGTTTGCCATAACATGTGCACTTAAGGAGTAACCTGCAGGAAATTATCAATGACTGGCTAGCTTTGCTCACCTCGCCGAGGGATCACCACTGTGCACAAGGAGTGCAGATGAGGATCTAAGTCACCAGAGGCCTTAGAAGAGCTATCGTGGGTTATGGCATTTTATTTGTATAACATGTATTAGAATTGTAAATTTTAATATATGTTGAATTAAGAGTAACAAAACTTCGAACCATGTAATATATTTGGTTGTGATATATTTTGTGAGTATTGATGCAGGGGCCCAAGTGTCCATTATTTTACTCGCATATGGACCCTCTGTGGTCATTGTAAACTTGTTTGGATAGGTTTGTTCTTTGGGTAGAGCTCCCCGTACAAAGGAGACTTTGCCCGATTTTCGTGAGTGGTGTCGGGTTACCCGACATTCACAAGTATTCCGCGGGTTGACGGGTTGTCAACGGGACCCCCGGTTTTGGGGCGTCACAAATTTTATTTTCTACAATAAGAAAAGCTTTCATACACATTATCAAACCATTCATCAATTCAGGTTTCATCCCTAATTTCGAAATGCAATATAATAAACTTAGCCAATTGCTTTAAAAAGAGAAAAAATAATATGAGAATCAACAACATAAATCAAACATAATCAAATAAACAAAAGAACAAATCAAAATTTGATAAACCAAACAGATAAAGAGAGTGCAAAATAACATAATGACTTTAAATGATTTCAAATAAACAAAGACAAGCTTGATGCAATTTGGGCCAAATGAAACCCTGAAGGAGGAAAATGTGGGATTCCAAGCAATCAAAGCCAGATTTGTTCCAAATTCAAGATGCAACTTGAATCTACATCATAATGATTCATAGAAATTTATTGGATTTCCATTTTCATCCCCAATCACTCACGAATATTTGTTCGAATTTCCTTCTTCAATGCTCATTCATTATCGCTGACGACAATATCATCCCAACAAGCAGAAAATACAGTAAAGTCCTAATACATTAAACTTACCTTCTAAGGATTTTAGTTTAGCTTGAACACTCATCGGGTTAATCCCATACCTCGGCCCTGGTCAATATCCGACACGATCCTGCTTTCTTCATAGACGATGACTGCGCGACAGAGAAAACCCTTTAGGGAAGGGGGAGAAGAAGGGTAAGGTGATTAGGGCTGGTAGATGGAGATTTGAAAGGAAACAAAATACACGATCCGCTCTCTTTACAAGCAGTGGAGTCAACGATGATGTCGCGGTAGAGAAACCCCTCTATGAAAGGGGGACGAAGAAGGTAAGGAAATTAGGGCTGAATGGCTAAGATTTGAAAGGAAATAAATTAAATAAAGGGTAGATTCTTGGGTTGCATGATTAAGTAGAGAATCATTTAGGATTTATTTAGTAAAAAAATTATGATTCAACTTTACCTTTTTTTTGCATAATTAAAAATTAGATATTTAAGTACAGTGCTGCCGAAGAGCTATTTATAGTTTATTTGGACTTATCTTTTCATATAACTACTTTTGATAAAAATTATAGGTATTTGAAATAGCTTATAAAAATAAGCTATGACCTTCCATAAGCCTATTTTAGCTTATTTCAATAAGCTTCATGAAGAAGCTTATAAAAAAAACTTATAATAAACCTAAAATCGATCATCTATAAATAAAACTATCATTTTGACAAATTATGTAAAAAAAAATTATGAAAAAAATAGAAAATAAATTTTGAAAATTATGTAAAAATACATAAAAAAATCTAAAAATAGAAAACAAATTCAAAATTAGAACAAATTCTGGAAAATAATGAAAACAAATTCATAAATTATAAAATAGTAAAATTTTGAAAAAATTATATAAATAATAGGAAAAAATTATATTGATGATGGAGAGAATAATATTGATGATGATTTTCTTGCTTTAGAATTTGATGTAGATCCATGAGTGTTTATTTTGTTTTGGAACTTATAATTTTTGTTATGATAAGAAACATTAATAATGTTTGTTATTTTGTTTTGGAAATGTTTGTAATGATGGGAAGTATTTGTTATTTATGTTTTATGTTTTTTACTTTATTGTATTTTATTATTAGATAAAAACTATATACAATATTTAGTAAGATATATAATTTTTATCTATATTCAGAGCATCACTTAAAAAAACATGTGACTCAAGTGCGCCTTACGCCTCAAGGTCCAAGAGGCTTTTGCGCCTCGGTTCATCTTAAATAATTATGAGTTCATAGTACACCACATTTCAATTTATAGAAAACGTCCCAAATATTTTAATGAAAAAAAAAACTATAGTGTTTTAGTTTTTATAATATCTTTGATGCATATGAAACAAAAGTGAAGATGAGAGAATGATTCATTAACTATTTTTTATACCAGAGATTACATTTGAATGATAAATTTTTTAGTATAT